>OW386285.2:389192216-389792216 GCA_936432065.2 Rutpela maculata | reverse complement strand
AGCTATACTAGGAGAAAAAATCCGATTATGTATAAGTACAAAATAAATGATACAAGATTGGCCAGAGTTGAAACCATGAGGGACCTAGGTATAATTTTTGACACCCAGCTTACCTTTACTGGCCATATTCATTCCATGATTAATAAAGCTAATAAAATGTATGGCTTCATAGTACGTAATACCAAAATGTTTAATAACACAGGAGCTATTAGACAATTATTCGTATCTTAGATCTGTGTTGGAATATTGCTCCATCGTTTGGAGTCCGTTTTACCAAGTACATGTAAACACTATAGAAACAGTACAAAATAAAGCATTAAGATACATAAACTATAAAGCGACTGGTTTCTATGACTTTACTGTAGAAAAAAACACGTTAAGGGAACAGTATAATCTTAAAACACTAGAGAGTCGATATTTCTACATAAACTGTTACATGGCAATGTTGATGATCTTAATTTTCTATCTTCAATATGTATAAATGTACCCAAGTATCCTACCAGAACATTGAGAACCTTTAATTTACCACTTGCTAGTACAAACTATCAAATAAATTCCCCCCTTTATAGAATATGTAGTATTTATAATGAGATACAAACCAGTTGTGATATATTTAATATCAGCCTAGGAAGTTTAAAATCTACGTTAAATATATTGTTTTAATTACTGTTTGTTAATATTATTAGTTATTAGTTAGTATTAGTTATAGTTATTATTAAGTAGTAGCATATAATTATTATTAATCAACTTATGTAAGTATTGTATCATTCTGTAATAGGGCTTCGCCTGTTGAGTGCATTATAAAATAAATAAATAAATAAATAAATAAATAAATAAATAAATAAATAAATAAATAAATAAATAAATAAATAAATAAATAAATAAATAAATAAATAAATAAATAAATAAATAAATAAATAAATAAATAAATAAATAAATAAATAAATAAATAAATAAATAAATAAATAAATAAATAAATAAATAAATAAATAAATAAATAAATAAATAAATAAATAAATAAATAAATAAATAAATAAATAAATAAATAAATAAATAAATAAATAAATAAATAAATAAATAAATAAATAAATAAATAAATAAATAAATAAATAAATAAATAAATAAATAAATAAATAAATAAATAAATAAATAAATAAATAAATAAATAAATAAATAAATAAATAAATAAATAAATAAATAAATAAATAAATAAATAAATAAATAAATAAATAAATAAATAAATAAATAAATAAATAAATAAATAAATAAATAAATAAATAAATAAATAAATAAATAAATAAATAAATAAATAAATAAATAAATAAATAAATAAATAAATAAATAAATAAATAAATAAATAAATAAATAAATAAATAAATAAATAAATAAATAAATAAATAAATAGATTTTAACAAAATATTCAATAAAATAAAAAATATCGTACCTGGCTTTCCAACACCGGTTTATTTTGGAAATAACATACATAACATACATTTTTTAAATGGTTAAAGTGTCTACTTTTCAGGTATGCCTTGTGGCACCAGCTTTTTTCCCGTGACTAAAATGTTACAGCTGTTTTTCCTTAGTGAAACGTATAACAAAACACACGGCCGTCACATTTATATTTGTGCTGTGTATTAATATAAATATGCTAAATGGATTATGAAAAAATTGATTCTTTGAAGTGAAAAATATGTCCTACAAGATATTAGAGAAAATTTTGGTCGTAATAATACCCATGAATAAAATAAAAAGTGATATAACTGAAAGTATCTGTTTCTTTCTTATTTGAGCCTAATACTTTCGAAATTCAATTAACTGTATTGACTCAAATTACCTTTTTGTGTCTAAATTTTGTTACCGATAACCAGTTTTGTTCATAATTTAAAGGACAGTGGTCCTAATGAGATAAATAATATTTACGACACCATTGTGAATGAGGTACTGTGAGTTACGCGTGACGGTCATGAGTGGGATGAGATGGTTGTGAGATTCGTAAAACGGTCGTGTAATTGCTGGCTGAGGTTGTGCCAAATTTTTGAAAATAAAAATAATATTTGAGGGTCAGATCATATGTATTTTGGCTAGTAGGAACCAAATATGAAAAAATATACAAGTTGTCCCATTTAAAAAATTTGATTTTCACGTCATTTGCCTCGAAACCGGAAGTCAGAAGTTGGTTTTTTACATCATATAATTGGAAATTTCATCACTACACCAAATTTGAAAAAAATCGATTCAACCATTCAAAAGTTACAAGAGTGAAGGAGAGTAATGCCAATGAAATTTCTCATGACTGTCACTAGAGTCTCAAGACCATCACACTCAAATTTGTGCCATGTGACGGTCATGAGTGTGACGGTCGTGAGGGCCGCTAGACAAATATGACTAAGAATTATATTCACCCTAAGCTATTATTAAAGTAAGGTTAGGAGAAGACAGTGTACTGGATACCTCAAAATAAGAACGTATTTGGATATTAATAAGTTGATAAATGCTAAAATACACAACGTGACGGTCATGAAAGAGAGCACAGGGCCATATATTAGACTTACCATATAAATTACTGGAAATTCAAAATGTTTTGGGAAACAGCACTTGGTTATTGTATCTCACATGATTTCACAACGAAAACTAAATTTCGATATGTTTCTGTGCCGCTGGTAGTCCTAGCATTCAACTTATTAACTAATAATGAGCGCTGTGACGGTCGTGAGTATTGACCAAGTTACGCGACTTTAATAGTTTATATATTAAATCCTAGACTTTAAAACATGAAAGTTGTATCTTGCCAACAAATTTTGGATATTTTGTAATAATTATAGCAGAGATGGACACTAACCATTTCTCTGGTAACAAAATTTCAGCCAAAACAAGTGTCAATCTGTATGGAGTTACGCGTGACGGTCTTGAGTTTTAGGAGTAAAAACAGCCAATATTTAATTTTTGTCGTAATTTAGCTCAAGTTCTTAATTATAACAAGGTGCGGTAAGACTCATCTAAGCGAATATTGGACACGGGTTGGACCAATTTTTGATCAGTAGTCACTAATATCATGAATCGACCATGCTTTGTAGAACTGCCCACAAACACTTTATCACTTAAAAACCAGAAATACGTATTTAAATTTGTATGATTAAACAAAATTATTGTAAACCCAGTTATTTTTCACTTGAAATTTCACTAATTTGATTTGTTTAATAGTTAGTTTAATTTAATAAAATTTGTTAGAATAATATTTCGAAAAAACACGTGGATGTAAAATGATGCACATAGCAGAAGAAAATTTCTTTGCAACTGTTGTATTTGAGTTGTTTGTTGTAGGTTGTAGTATACTATACAATGCACACGGATGCGCGCGCCTTTTCCATCCATTCTAAACGGAGCGTCACTGTGCGTTAAAATTCTCTCACTTTCAATAGCATTTTTTTTCTACCTGAGAAATATAGTATAATTGTAAATGGTATGATCAAATAATATGAACTTTTACCTTTATTTTTAGACCGGGTACATTAAAAAATATTAAAATACAAGGACGCTCGATTGATTTAAAAAAAATACATTTTTTGTTGATATTTTTTTTTATGCAATTTTTTAACCATTAAATGATTAGAAATAATAGTTATATGATATATAAACTCAAAAAAAAATTTTTTTGAGCTAAATTTTCAAGATGTCTTTTTTTATTTTTAGGAAGCAATAAAAAATTGGCCAAAATTTGGCTAACTTCAACATACTGGTAAATTTATAAATGTGAATATTTTTATTCCTAACTTTTTCTGTATTGAAGTACTTACTACATTGAACTAAAAGATACTACATTTATAACTTATAACTTATAGTCGGTTATTTTTTATGGACTCGTGAATAGTTAGAAGCGCAAAAAATCAATATATACCATATTATTATCTCTTAATTTTTTGCGTCTCTAACTATTCACAGGCCCATAAAAAATAACTGACTTTAATATAAGTTATAAATGCATTATCTTTTAGTTCAAATTTACCAGCATGTTGAAGTTAGCCAAATTCTGGCCAATTTTTTATTGCTTCCTAAAAATAAAAAAAAGACCCAAACATCTTTAAAATTTAGCTAAAAATTTTTTTTTGAGTTTATATATCATATAACTATTGTTTCTAATCATTTAATAGTTAAAAAATTGCATAAAAAATATCATAAAAAAATTGAATATGCAGCTTTTTTTGGATTTTTTAAAAATTAATCTCTGGTCCTTGTATTTTAATATTTTTTAATGTACCTAGTCTAAAAACAAAGGTAAGACTTCATATTAATTGATAATACCATTTAAAATTATACTACATTTCTCAGGAAAAAAAATGCTATTGTAAAATATGGTTTCTGCCTTCAGTCAAATTTAATCTAACCCACGTAAAAATGTTCTTTTGAACCCCCTGAACAAATGTTCAAATGCAGCCAGGTCCGAAAAGGTCTTCGTTTCGAGATATGGAGCCCTAAAGATCGTTCCAAATACGTTTTAAAATTGAAAAAATTAAATTAAAGTTGGTTTTGATTTTATGGAAATTCAGAACTGATTAATTAATTCATAAATAACACCATATTTCTTACTCGTGTTAATGACACCGTGGGTCTTCAAGGGCTTTGCTGCAGTTTTTTCAATTCAAGAATAAAGTTGGGATACTTTTTTTTTAAATAAAAAACTTCTGTTAAAATCGTTTTTATTTTAGTTCTTGCCCTTGAGATACGGCCAAAATCGAGGGCGATTCGGCGCGGTTCGCATTTTTTCAAAGATACAATGTATTTCTGATTTTTATGCAACTGGAAGTTCAAGTGCCTGTGGTGGTCTATGTTCAGTGCCCAGCATCAATAATATTATCTAAAAGCAACGTATTTGGATATTTTATATAGATATATATATATATTTTTTTTTAGATATTTTTACTGGGAGCAACTACGCGATTCTTTTTATGCGAAATGAAAAGTTCTGTGACTCAAAATCTTATGATGAATTATTGTTCTCCGAGCTTCCTAGGGTTAGAATTTTTCTTTTTTTATCTGAACTTTCAGAGTGTATCATGTTTTTTTTCTTCAAGCGTATTAAAATGTTTAAATTATGTCACCAAAAACAGAAGTAGAAGTAGGACATTGTTTTACTAGTAACAAAATGTTAGTACCGAACGCCACCGTAGTGGACATTGTTTTACTAGTAACATAATGTTAGTTCCGAAAGCGCCGCCGTAGTGGGTATTGTTTTACTAGTAACATAATGTTAATACCGAAAGCCACCGGTGCCGCGCTATCCACTAGCCACTTGTCATATTGTGTCAACATGTAAGACTGTAGTTTGAATATTTGTACATTTATGATAAATAAATGAATTTTTGCATTTTAATACGCTTGAAGAAAAAATAGTATATATTACACGGAGTAGAACGCCTTTTTTTGTGTTTCGCCCAGTTTGCGGCTTCGGCTTCGCCTCAGCCGCAAATCCTAGGCTCAACACAAAAAAAGAGTGCGTTCTACTCCTAGTAATATAATATACTATTATTTTAAATGCTCATTAAATGGGCAATTTAATCAGGTCCATTGATTTTTATTTGAACTATGATTATGGAATTTTCTGTAGTAATCTTACCTAAACAATTTCGATCAGTAATTCGTGTCCTACAAAAAATGCCGATATTTAAAAAAAATAACACACTCGTTCTTGGATAGTAGGAAATTCAATGAATCAAAACAATGTCATTATTGACAAGTGAAAAATAAATAAAAAAGTGTGAAATAAAACTTAATATTTCGTTGTTTTACTATTGATTTCTATGGAAACAGCAATAGAATTTAGTCATTAAGACAAAGTAACTTTGGGCGATTTTGGATTTGGAACGATCTTTAGGACTCCATATCTAGAAACGAACACCTTTTCGGACCTGGCTGCATTTGAACATTTGTTCAGGGGGTTCAAAAGAACATTTTTATGTGGGTTAGATTAAATTTGACTGAAGGCAGAAATCCCCTATATGGTGTGTGGGGTCCTTTGTAAATAAACTCAGGTCAAAACTCATTAAGTGTTTCATTTTGTTACTTTTGACATAATCTCAAAGTTAGTAAAAATATAGTGACTTTTATAATTTTTTATGATATAAAGTTATTAAATCTTTCATTTGTTTCTTTTTCTATAACATGTCAAAATTGGCAAAGATCTACTTAAAAAAATTTGAAAAAAAATTTTTACTTACACAATCTCCAAATTACAAAACATATAGGGACTTTTATTATTTTTTATGGTTACAAAATAAAGTTATTAAATGAATGTATTTCATATCTGATTCTATTTTGTATATGTTAACAATTGGCAAATATATATTCAAAAAAATCGGGAAAAAATCAATTTTTACTAACACGACCTTAAAAACCCTAGAAATCTAGTGACTTATAATTTTCTATGGTGGAAAATTGAAGGTTATAAAAATATCTTTCATTTGCTTACTTATTTTCTTAGATATGTCGACAATTGGCGAAGATATTAACGATTATATAACGCATTTACAGAAGGACTTTTTTTTAGGAAATTAGCCAAACTTTCTTTTTATAATGAGCAATTTTTTTATATCTTCAACGGTTATCGAGTTATTAGTAAAATAAGTTTTTTTTCGCAGAATGGGTGTTTTTGTGATGTATAACCCCTCCACTAACAGTTACTAAAAGAAAATCTCAGATAACATTTTTTGCTTCTCTTGTATTTTTTTACTTTACCGACTGGACTATATGGGCAACTAGACATTTCATATTCACGGATGCGAAGCAGATTGAATGCGCAACGATACAAAGCAATTTAAATGGTGGGGGCTCGACATGCGGTCGGTTGCCCATTTATTTCGCATGTAAACCCGGCCCGATGAACGTACTTGCCTGCCATTATCTGTATCCAAAATTACTTTTAATAGCAAAACGGCACACAGAATCGGGTTGTGTCCATAACAACTTTTGATCAGCATGATGTGAAGTAGCAAATTGCAAGTTTCAGACAATTTGACAAAATGCCATTTTCCATAAGAAATTTTTTTTTTATTTATTTATTTATTTAGATACATCATCCAACAGTCAGAGACCAATTACTGGATGAGAAGTACATACAATTATTAAATCATTGACAATAATAAGTGTAACAAAGAAAACAATACATAAACGATACATAAAACATAAAGTATTGTGTGTACACAAAACACACGTACACACATCTACATACATGCACATATACATTTACCGAATGTCATAGGAGAAAAAGCTTATTGCAGCTTCAGTTTTTTAATGGATGTAACGGAACAGTTAAAAATATCAAGGTTTTCCTGCAGGCAGTTGTAAGTACCACACATAAAATATAGAGGGGAGAAGCTTAAAGCATTTGTCCGAGGCGTGGTAAGGTAAAAAGTCATATGATGCCGGGTGCCCGAACGTGGTACATGAAACATCAGTTTTTCAACTATTTCAGGGCAATTTATGTTGTTGTTAATCACTTTATGTAAAAATATGAGTGCCTGTCTTTTCCTACGATCCTCTAAACTATCTGCAGAGAACCTACTTAATAGCACCTCTTGGGGATATCCAATTTGTGGATATGTACCGTCCATCTTATACGACAGAAATTTTAGAAATCGTCTTTGAATGCCTTCAAGTAGGTTTATATAAGTAACATACCCTGGGTGCCAGATTAAGGACGCGTATTCGAGCTTGGATTTGACATATGCATTAAATAAAAGTGTTAGTAGATTGGTGTCCGTGAAGCCCACCGAATTTCTGATAACAAAGCCAAGGTTTCTATTTGCAGAGAGAAAAGTATCTTGTATATGATTTTTGAACGTTAATTTGGCGTCGAAAGTTACACCAAGATCTTTAAAACAATCAGTTCGTTTTAATGGTTTGAGATCAAGTTTATAATCATAAAGAAGAGTTTCTTTCCTATTAGTGAATGACATGATATTACATTTACTGACGTTGAGTGGCAGACCATTTTGATTGCACCAAGCTTGTATTTTCTCGAGATTTCTTTGCAGCTTATGACAGTCGGTTAACGTATCTACAGTAGAAAAAATTTTCGCATCATCGGCATATAACAAGACACCGACCTCCAGGTTATCTACAATATCGTTTATAAACAACACAAACAGTAGTGGTCCCAGTATAGATCCCTGAGGTACCCCTGACGTGACGGCAATTTCAGCCGACCTTTGACGACGGTACTCCACATATTGTATTCTGTTGTTAAGATACGATTTAAAGAAATTGGCAAGCAACTGGGAAAAGCCCATGGTTTCAAGTTTGTGTAGCAATACACCGTGGTCAAGCCTGTCAAAAGCTTTCGAGAAATCTGTGTAAATCACGTCAACTTGGGTGCCGGCGTCGAGGTTATGTGATATAAATTGAGTTATGCACATTAAATTGGTGACAGTAGATCTATTCTTCATAAAACCGTGTTGACTTTGTGTTATCTGCCCCTCAACGTGAGGGTATATTATTGCGTGTAAGGCAATCTCCATTACTTTTGCAAAATTACATATAATTGTAATCGGACGGTGATTTTCAATTTCATGTCTATCGCCTTTTTTATAGACAGGGCAAATTCGGGATCTCTTCCAGATGTTAGGAAATGCACCACTTTTGAGTGAGAGATTAAATATTGTCGTGAGTGGCTCTACGAAAACATTAGCACAGTCTCTAACAACAAACGCAGGAATTTCATCTGGCCCTTTTGTAAATTTAGGCTTGAGTTGTCGTAAGGCAGAGAGAACATCGTTAGGCGTAAATTCACTAAAACTCAAACATATATTGTTATCGAATTGGGTACTTCGATCAATGTTTTGCGATGGTAAACTATATGCGGTTTCGAAGAATTCAGCAAAAGCATCAGCTATTTCCTGCGGATTTTCAAGACATTTATCATGGTAATGGAGAATATCCGGTATTGCACTTGCCTCTTTTTTGGAGTTAATATATGACCAGAAAGTTTTTGGGTTATTTTTTAAATTATTTTGGATGTTGTTCTGATAGTTTTTAAAGGCAGTGTCTGTGTCCCGCTTTATCTGAGATCTAAGAATTTTAAATTCGTTGTAGGCGACTATATTGCCGGTACGTTTGTACATTTTAAGTTGTCTTGCTTTTTCTTTTATATTCCGAACTATAACATTATTATACCACGGCGGGTATTTCCTATGCCGAGGTATCGTTTTGGGTACGCAGGAGTCAAATATATCGTATAGTGTTTCGTAGAATTGCTCACACGCCGAGTTTACATCATTAATGGTTTTTAGAACTGACCAGTCCGTATTTTCAATTTTGGCATATAAGGTGTGAAAGTCAGCTTTCCGAAAATTATATGTTAAAATATTATTTGCAGAGGATTTTGTATTTGTCTGATTGTTGTTTGCATTGAGGTATATACTTAATGCCGGATGATGGGAGTCCTCTTTTAGTAGGATATCATGAGCCTTTTCAACGTTACACGCAGTGCTGCAGATAACTAGATCCAATAATCTATTATTAGTATTTAACACGGAATTACATTGTTTTAGATCAAAATAATTCAAAAATGACATAAGTGCTGCTGTTTGCTCGTTGATGTTATTATGTAGAGTAAACTCTCTATAATTGGGTATATTAAAATCTCCAATAAAGTATACGTCATTATCGTTTAGGTAGTGGAGCGTTTCAAATGCTTCAAAAAATAAATTATAGTGTATTATACCTAATGACGGAGGTATATATATAACAAATAAGAAAATACTGGTGTGGTTAAATTGCATTTTTACACCAACTATATCAATTAAAGGAACTGAGTTTCGTATATAATCTAGGTTTAATTTAGTGGCAACATATTTTTTATTAATAGACAATAAAACACCTCCACCTCTGGTTTTGTTTGTAACAGAATAATTACGATCACAGCGAAAGATGTTATAATTGCTGCATATTAACTCAGAGCTATTAACATGAGAGTCAATCCAGGTTTCTGAGAGTGCGAGAACATCGTAGTCACAGGCATAGGAAGCATTTAATAGATCGTGTGTTTTGGTGTTTAAACCGCGCACATTTTGGTAATAAACGCAGGGGAGATATATAGATTTGTTCCTAGAAGCCATGTCCGCAGAAACGCCAACCTCGTTCTCATTATCATTAGTACAAACGTTAACATGAGAAGGGGATTCCGATATAACCAATGTATCTAATTGCTACGCCATATATACATTAGCTTTATACTCCTTAACTTTATGATTATAAACATAACATCTAGAATCCCAAACAGCATGATTTATATTCAGATTGAGATCTTTATCTTTCTCATTTAGTTTTAGACAGTTCACACATTTCAAATCCACGGCTTTACAATCTTTAACTGGATGATCTTCTGCACACCTAGGGCATGAGTACTTTTGTACAGTGCACCGATTAGAGTGATGATTGAAACCGTTACATTTATAACATCTTTTTAAATCTACCGAGTCATAGACATCACAGTAATCATAACCGACAAATAACTTACCATCACCTCCGGACATGAGATTGTTATATGTGGTTACATCTACCTGCAAGATTGCCTGAAATATATTAGAGTTTTTTCTTGTTGGCCACAGTTTAATAACTTTGCATTCAGCATCTTCGTTTAACACGGACTTGTTTTGATGTCTCACAAATTTCACCATGTACAGGGTCCTTTGTAATACTTTAACAAAAGTTGTAGAACAAAATGTATTAGGTTGCAATTAAAAAAAAATGCTGATTCACATTTAAAAAAAAAATTACCCTTTGAATCATTTTTTCAAGTCGACTAATAAGGTTCCAGCAATTATTCGTTACTTATTCATCTGGATAACATGTAATAAAAAGCCGGTTTTTTATGTATATTATTACCCTAATCGACCATTGTAGATAAAGACCATCTTAAATTAAATCTACATTTTACAATATTCGCTTTTGCATTTAGTCACAATAATTGATTCTCTAGCTAGTATTACGATTATTGAATTACATGATAGAATTCAGAGCATTTTAAAGCGAAATAAGAATTTAATAAAGGTACCTAATATATCTATTGAATTTTTTCTTTTCTATTGTGTGATAATCCATAATTCCAGTTATTAATTTATCTTAATTAAAAAAAATAGAAAACAAAGTGACACATTATGTACCTGTGCACACTCGCATTTTTAATAAATGCATATCTTGTCAGTTCCATGCATTAGTCCTATAATTTCATATCCTGACTGGTTTGTCTTTGATCTACAAAAGCGCTTTATCAACAAAGCTGAATTCTATGTGGTGTATATTCTTTTGTAATTAAATGTATATCACAGTATGTATTAATAATGTTTCTATCTTTGCAGTGTTATCAATCCTAATAGCACTAATTATATACCCTGTGTTCTTCGCTGCTGAATTAAATTTAGGTAAGTGTTATTTAGATAATTCTGTATTCGGGGCTGGTAATGTTTTAATGAATATTCTGTGTGCATCCTACTAATTCTAAAAACAACGCTCATAAAAGAGGGAAGAAAATGTTCTAGATTTTAACCAGGAAAGGAGGTTAGTGAAGAATTGAACTGTCAATTGACATATTTCACATTAGAAAGTTTGGTAAAAAGTGTCATGGCGAAAATTAGATTGGTATCACTAAAAGTCACTGCACACGCACACGTTGACCAACTCGTCTAATTCCCAAACTTTGCAAACATGAAATACCCGTAGCATAATCTCTTGATTTTTTTCATTGTCTTTAACGATGAGTCTACTTTGATTGATTATAAATCATCTAGATTAGTTTGTTTTGTAGTACAATATTTAAAAGAAATTAAATTTTATATTTTATCACTTTTATCAGAGCCGTTAATTTAGAAGTTAGGTATTTCATTTTTACAAAGTTTAGAAATTAGACATGTTGGTCAACATGTGCAGTGACTTTTCACTATATTTAGTGATGCCAACCTAGTTTCCGCCATGACACTTTTTACCAACCTTTCTAACGTGAAATAGGTCAATAGTGCCAAGTGGCACGTGTCATTGAGCAATGTTTATTATTTTATTCTTGAACCTCTGGCAATTAGTTTTTGAAGTTAGCCATGACATATAGTTTCTAAGGAGAAATTTATACTCAACTTGAGATTTAAAGAGGGATTAAGTACTTGTGACGCGATGTACCATCTTACATCAAAGTTTACAAATAACCTCAATATAGAAAAAATCACAGTTATTGTCAATCTTGCGAAAGCATTATTAATAATAACCTTTATTCAGTAATACCATAAAACGGTGAAGAACAAGTCAAAAAGAACATGAAATCTCGGTACCCTATGATAAGCTTCTTTATGTGCTGTCACATTATGGACTATAGACTGTGTTCACTGCAGGGTCGTACTCAGACCGGTTTTCTCGGGTCATTTGTCCCGGGCCCGGCTCTATATGGGGCCCCGCCCGGGCCTACAAAAAAATTAAAAATCCTGACGGACCCCCGTCAGAATTTTTATTTATTTTTAGGACTTTTATTTTTTGTGTAATAAATTTTAATAATTGTTATGTTAATAGAAGGTAACAACGCAATTTAATCCTTTCCATTTTTTTAACCCTTTCCAAAATAAGGGGGCCCAGAAGATTTACTTTTCCCAGGGCCCGTCAAAGCTGGGTACGGCCCTGGTTCAATGTCTTGGAAAGATATCTACTAAACAGACACCGCAGTGCATAGAGATTAATTATATTACAAGTAATCTTCACATAATAAAAATTGGAATGCCTACCCAATGATTACAAGAACTTACCTTTTAAAGTATTCAAAAAATAATTTTTTAATCAATAAGGCTTTCTACACTTTATCTGACTTTTCTAGTTATAAATTTTAAGTTTTAATATGTTATGGTATTGTCTAATTTTAATGAGATGAGTTATACTTATGTATTTACTATATGTTTATTATTTTTAATTATTTGTGTTATGTACTACTTTGTAATCTCTGACTTGTTCCACGTCTGTCTGGTATTAAGGAATAAAGTGATTATTATTATTATTATCGTATACTGATGACCAAGGGTCGGAATTACCGATCGGATATGACGTAAAACCAGGGTTGGCTTTAGGTGGTTATATGTCAGCGCATAAAGATTTGCATGCGTGTATGAAAATATATTATGTTGAATTTTTTTTTAGCGAATTCCGTATTTTCCAAAGTTGATAAAGTCAATTCATTAAAAACAGTCAATCGAAGAGAACTGGAGGTATAGAGAGATGTACGTAACACTAAACTAATACACACAAGTATTTTTCACTGCTGGCTTTTACAAGGTAACACATCAAGGTAACCTTGTTGTTTTTTGCCAGTTGCTTGAGGGGTTGTCTGCTTTCCTAGGGTATAGGATCTGAGAGCCTTTTATGCTGCCTGGCTATCTGAAAGTATATAGATCTTTGCCCTTCGACTGCCTCTATTTAGCCATTCCTGGGCACATTGATCTGTACCATAGATTTCTGCCTGGAAAATGGTTGGGATGTTACCAAGGGCTTTAGATAGCCTGCATTTAGGCCCTGCTACGCCTCCACCAACCCCTTCATCCATCTTGGATCCATCTGTGTACCAGATGTGTGACTTTTTCGAATTCGAATTGGATTCACTCCAGAATCCTTAAGTGACCAACCAGGTCGTCTGGTCTGAATTTAAGCGCCTGATGCAGCCTTAAGGCACTAATTGCTGCCTCCGTCCTTACATGCAAATGCAGAGGAAGTAAAGTCCAGCATTGCCTCCATAGCTGTTCTGGGACACGAGCGCATTGCTCCTGTAGTCCCTAGACTGGCAAGGTCTTGTAATTTCTGCAACTTTCCTTATGCTATTTTTTCTTCTGTTTTTGACCACCATACACATGATGCGTAGGTGACCATGGGTCTCACAACCGAAAGGTAGGTTAGGTTAGGTTAGGTTGATATGTGAGTGGGCTAGTAACAGACCCTCCACCGCGACCATCTGGTCTATTGTGGCTCACTCCTAATTATATTTCACCCAATAGGTTCAGCTTTTTGATAAAGTCGACTACCTTATTGGGTGAGAGGTTGTCCAGATCCTCTGGCAGCAGTTGCCCTGTGCCAAAAAGTGAGAATCTGGTTCTTTCTGCAGCAGGACAGGTACATAAAATGTGCGCTGCCGTTTCATCCTCCTCCAGACACAGTCGGCATTCAGCGTTGTCCGCTATTCCGAGTCTGTGTAGGTGGTGGTTAAGTCTGCAGTGCCCAGTGTATAGGCCAACTAGAGTTCTTAGGTGTAACCTATTTAACTCTAATAGTTTTTTAGTTCTTGATTTCAAAGGGTATGTGATGAACTCCTTTGAATGAACTAATCCTGGTAGTTCTTGCCAGTACTGGACGATTTTCCCCTCAGTCCAGGCCAAGATGGTGGTTTTCGCAGTGCTTGCCGATATGCCAAGCACTGGCTCCGGTCCGATAAATTTTGATACCGCACCTTCCCTGGCTAAGGAGTCGGCTACTTCGTTGCCCTCCAAGCCAGAATGGCCCGGTATCCAGACCAGAGTTAATTTGTTGTATCTGCCCAATCGGGCTAGAGCCTTTTGGCAATTCCAGACCAATTTAGAATTGCAGCGATGTGAGCCAAGAGCTTTAAGAGCTGCTTGGCTGTCTGAAAAGATTTTTATTGATCTGTGTCTAGGATGCATCTGCTCAAGCCTCCTTGTACACAGTTCAATGGCATGAACTTCTGCCTGAAAGACAGTCGCATAGTTACCCAGGCTCGAAGTGATTCTTACCTTCGGGTTGCGACTGTATGCTCCAGCTCCAACTCCCTCAGGGGTTTTGGAGCCGTCTGTAAACCAACAGATGTCTGCTCTTTGTAGGTCAGTTTTATTCCGATCCCATTCGTCTCTTCCAGGAAAAAGGACGGTAAAAGGCAGTTCATAGTTGGTCGCGGTAGGCATCACATCTGAAAGCATTCCCAGGATGCCATGACACTCCATGTCATCTGACAGCCTGTTGCGTTCCATGATGCTAGCCTGCGGCATATTATTTGCCGCTTGTTGAAGTCTGTATGTTGCCCACCTGGCCTCTCTCTCCAAGTAGATGTGGAGAGGAGGTAGATCCAGGAGGATTTCCAGAGCTGCTGACGGTGTGGTACTTATCGCACCAGTTACTGCCAGACATGCTTGTCTCTGTAGACCAGAGAGTTTGGCTTTGGTCGTTTGTTGTAGCCCTTTCGACCACCAAACTATGGAGGCATACGCTACCATTGGTCTTATGACCGCAACGTATAGCCAGTATATTTGTTGGGGACCTATACCCCAGGTTTTTCCACAAATTCTGCGACATGTCCACAAGGAGAGTCGCGCCTTGTGGATTACCTTTTCCAGATGGGAGTTCCAGTTGAGTGATTTATCTAGTGTAACCCCTAGATATTTCACTTCCCCCGCAAATGGAACAGTTTCACCTGCTAAGGAGGGCGGCACTAAATTGTTCAGCCTCCTTTTTCTGGTGAAGGGTACTATTACAGTTTTGTGGGGGTTCACAGTCATCTGCTCCCTCTCACACCAAATATGGACTGTATTTAGCACCTCTTGAAGGGTATTAGAGAGTACCTCTTCAGATTTTCCTCTAACCATAATGACTAGATCGTCCGCATATGCTTGAATCTCGGCTTCCCACAGAGAGAGAATGGCCAGCAGATCATCCACAAGCAGTGACCATAAAAGGGGGGAAAGTACCCCGCCTTGTGGATGTTGTAGAACTCTCCAAAATCGTCCTAAGTTGAAGACATAATCAAAATTCGACTTAGGCAAAAATTTCATTTAAAGACATTTTCGGGAGTCTGCAGAGGCGCAGATCAGTCCACAAGGACCGTTTTGGGTTCTATAAGGCGTTGGAAATGACCAGGCGAAAATTCGAAGAAACACCGAATTTTCACTTAGGAAAAATGTTTTTGGTTCAGAATATCAGAGTAGAAGTATATAATGACAAAGATTTATGAATAATATACTTTTTCAAAGGTACCATAAATTGGACTTTGAAAAATAATATTTTTGGAAGGGCGTCAAAATTTGGCCCAAGAATCGATTTATCGAAAGTACGCCAAAGTTTCACTTGCAGACTAATTTTTCAAAACTGCGTTGAAATTTGGCTTGAAGATCGATTTTTCAAAAGTACGCCAAAATTTCACCCGCAGATTAACTTTTCAAAAGTACCTTGAAATTTGGCTTGAAAATCAATTTTTCAAAAGTACGCCAAAATTTCACCCGCGGATTAACTTTTCAAAAGTACCTTGAAATTTGGCTTGAAAATCGATTTTTCAAAAGTACGCCAAAATTTCACCCGCAGATTAGTTTTTCAAAAGTACCTTGAAATTTGGCTCGAAAATCGATTTTTCAAAAGTACGCTAAAATTGGTCTTAAACTGGATTTTTCAAAAGTACCACGAAGTCAGTTTAAAAAGTACCACGAAAATATACTTTAAATTATTTTTTATTTTTTATTCCTCAACCAAAGACATTGACCTTTGAGGTACGATCATTGAAAGCCCAATTCTAAAGTATGAGCATAAAATTTTAACGATGCACTGCATCCAAAAGGCAAAATAGAAGATTTTGTCAAAGCCGGCGTAGTGCCGATAAGCAAAAATTGATAAAAATCAATGCCCATGTACAAGGCCGGTTTCTCGCATGGAAAGAGTTTGGATTGACCCAGCGGCTCGCAATTTGGTCGAGCGCGTTGAGTAGTCCAGACAAAGCGATGGTAGAAAAGCCAATAACGGGGCTTTTCAAATGACAAAGTTATAGAGGAAAACGCCTTGTGCATAAAAATCCAAAAATTCAATTTTGCCTAATAGTCGCTCGAAGGTGAGACGCTGCCAAATCGATATTATTAATCGACTGTGATAAGGGTTAGTAAGTCGTGGACTGATCGAACGCCACTCAACTTATGCAGTAATAAGTCCTCTGAATGTGTTTGAGTACGTGAATTTCCACGATACAAGAACTTTAAAGCTAGGTAGTCTCTAGCGAAACTAAATTCATTTAGTAAAACTTTTTTAAGTTAATTTCAGTCAGCCTTAATTATTCATTTACCCAGAGTCTGAAATGATTCTAAAAGCTCGCATTTTGATTCTGAGAAGGTACGTATGAATCTTTTCTACCTAATCGATCGTTAGCGCGAGCGCTCTCGCTTGTATGGTCTGAAAGTCACTACCTTGATTGGGGAAGGCACGATTCTTTCTTGAGAATTTTGTATAACCAATTCTGTTAAATAAACGGATTCTTTGAACTAATGTTTCTTAATTGATCTTGAGGCCTGTTGACGGTCTATAATCCCTGGAACTTTCGTATAGAAAACCGGATGTGTCGAGTTAATTCGCATTAACGTTCGACCTTCTGGTTGTTTTACGGAGGTTCGATAGGGATTTTTTTATGCGTTTTTTGAGAAATATATTCCGTTATTAATGGACCAAAACGTGATTTTCGCGTACCAAAACTAATCCCTCCGCAGAGAAATTCTTCGGTTGGGATTTTTTTTATGCAAAAATTCAGGAAATTAAGAGGTGCCTAAACCCCTAACGAGGGAATTCGGGTCCAGAGAGAGCGTAGTTTCCGATCCGTGGTAGTGCAGCCTTGGTCCCGCTTTTCGGCTACCGAAGTCATCTTATCTCGAACCCGCCTGGGAGGTAGAAGAACGGGGTAATACGCGACTGGCGCCCCCTGAGAAATAAATTGGTGTCGCGTCATTTTGACGCCCGGTAGTGCGTTCTTCTACATGGCGCCCAACGTGGGGCGTTGTTAGTCAGCAGGGCTTTCTGGAAAGGATATGGATGAATCAACGCCTTTCCAGTTTTACGACGAGCCGACATCTGTGATGGACAACGTCTCTAGAGGGTTAGAGAGGCCGTGCGCGGAGGATGTACTGGGTAGTTCGGGGGTTGGCCCGAGTACCACTGAAGGAGTCATACAGCCCTCCTCAGAACAAGTGTTCGCCCAAATGGCAGCAGGTCTTGCCAAAGCTCTAAGCGAAGCCACGCACGAGCATAAGTATCGGTCGAAGCATCCAAATGCGGAATTTCATGGCTTCGAACACGAAGACCCTGAAACCTTCATTCATCATATGGAGGAATTTTTCGTCCGAGTACGAATTACGCAGGATAACGACCGTCTGTATAAAATATCAGAACAGCTCAAAGACGATGCTAGGAAATGGTTCGAACAATACCGAACCCTGATTACCACGTATCCTCTATTCCTCGAGCGGTTCAGAAGCCGTTACGATTCAGGTGAAGTACTCACCGAAGCAGTAGCTAATTTATATGGCAAGAAACAAGATGCCGAGGAAAATACGTCAGTATTTATTTCCAGGAAGGTATGCCTCTTCAAGAGGATCGATCCGTTTAAGCCGGAGGCGATGAAGGCGGCTACCATCTTCAATCAGTTGAGACCTGATATGAAAATGCTCCTAAAGAGTGCCGTCATACTAGATACAAATACACTAGTGACGATGACCGAACAAATGGCCAAAATCATGGATGAGAATAAAGAATTCGAGATTCTGCAAAATGCAAAGAAAAGCAAAGACCGAGAAGCGTCCACCTCTACCGCTTCAGCTCAAGGGAATCAGCAATCGAGCAGTAACTGGAGAACGGAACCCTCCGCATTAGCGAAGCCGTCCTCCAGTTCCTTTGGTACATCTAGGACACCATTCAATGGATCTCAAAGAAGAGATAATCCGCCAGCACCAAGGGTGCATTTTGCAAATAATATCTCCTCGCTGCCTAGAGGGGATATACCGAGAAGGGGTACTGGAGACGTAAGGAACTCCCGAGTCCCGTATCGCCCTTGCAGATATTGCCCAACGGAGCAGTGGCATTTTCATGCGGAATGCCCAAACAATCCCTATCGTAATATGAATACGGGAAACCAAGCGGGGGTCAGAGGCGATGGCCCAGGCCGAACTGTACCAGCCCCGCCTACCAGGCCCCAGCAGGCTCGAAGCGACCCTCGAGGAAGCTCCGAAGCAAGAAGTTTAAATTAAAAAACTTCGATGACCTTCCTGACCTTAATTACCTGTTTAAGGATCAAGAAGTCAACCTATCTCCCCACCGATTCACTACATTAGAATCTATCAATCAAACCAACGACGCTTTCCCTCTGCCTCGCATTAAGATTATAATTAATAATCGAGCGGTTAACGCTTTATTGGATACAGGTTCGACAAGGAATATTATCCAACCGAAATTTTTGAACGACATTGATCAACTTACAGCTCCCCAAACTTTTGTTATGGCTTGTGGCGATGGTTTAGTAGAATCCCTCGGGACTACGACCATAAACGTTAATGTACTAGATGTACCCTTTCAGACCACGTTTCAGGTCATTCAAAATTTAAATGAAGAGCTCATTCTGGGAGCCCCGTTTTTATATGCTCACAATGTCGTATTCGATTATCAACGTAAATGTGTCTACGTCGGCACCGAAGAGCGAATAACCGTCTTCTGGAATCAAGCGGCACATCAAGCAAGGAAGCAATGCCGGCTTCCCGAAGAACTGATCATCGGAAACGATAATTTAAAACCTCTATTCGAGGAATTCGCTGAATTGTTCACCGCGGTGCCTACCCAAGCTACCACGGTGACAACGAAACATAAAATAAAAGTTAAAGACGACCGCCCGTTCAATATCAAACCCTACCCCATGTCTCCTTCTAAGAAAAAAGTTATGTACGATCAAATTGAAGAGATGCTGAAAGCCGGGGTCATAGAACCGAGTACCGCTCAGTACAGTTCGCCTCCCATTATAATTGAAAGGCCCGGCAAGAAGCCTCGCTTCTGCATTGATTATCGTCACTTAAATGAAGTAACGGAAGACGAAGCATCCGTCTTACCAAAGATATACGAGAGTATAAAGGATCTAGGAAACGCCAACATATTTACGGTGTTGGACCTCAAGAGCGGATATTGGCAAATCCCTCTTGAGGAGTCGTCAAAAAACTATTCTACGTTTACAACATTAGATGGAGCATCTTACCGATTTAACGTGATGCCTTTCGGATTGAAGACCGCTCCATGTACATTCCAAAAATTTATGGCAAGAGACGTATTGACCGGCTACTTGCATCATTTCTGCAAAGTATATCTCGATGATATTATCATCTACAGTGAAAATATAGAACAGCATGTAAACCATCTGAGAGCCGTCTTTGAACGCCTGCGTTTGCATAATTTAAAGGTGTCACCGGAAAAATGTGTGGTAGCCACGTCAAGCATAACCTATCTCGGGCATCAAATAAATGCCAACACCACTCAACCATTAGAAAAACACATATTACAGATACAAAATTATCCGGCCCCTACGACGAGGCGCCAGCTTCAGAGTTTCCTTGGTTTATGTAATTGGGTACGTGAATATATCCCTAATGTTGCAATAATTACAAAGCCCTTGACCCGACTACTCTCGAAAGACTGGCGCTTCAAGTGGAATCCGGAAGCCCAAGAAGCTTTTATTTTACTAAAAGAAGTATTGAATAAACCTCTAGGACTGCACCGGCCAGATTTCAATAAAATGTTCATACTGCAGACGGACGCATCCTTAATAGGATTATCTGCAGTATTATATCAATTGGGGGATAATGACCAGAAGCACATCGTCTCTTATGCTAGTAATACGTTATCTCCGACGGAGAGAAAATACCATATTAATGAATTGGAATGTTTGAGCGTCGTTAATTATATAAGGAAATACAAAATATATTTGGCAGACCGTCCATTTATAGTCAAAACCGACAATCGAGCTTTACTATGGTTAAATAAGCATAAGGACGAGAAAACGAAATTTACACGTTGGTCATTATTACTTCAGGAATACAGCTTCACAATAGAACATTGTCCCGGCAAAGAAAATATATTGGCAGACTATTTGAGCAGAAATCCTCAAGGCCCGAACGTCGAAGCAGACGACGAAGAGGAGAGAATGTATCCACCAAAATTCTCGTACAAGGAACGAATATCAGTGATTACCACATTGGAATTAAACGATCAGGTCAGAGAAGCGCAAACGCACTCCAGAGATATCCAAGACCAAATTGAACGATGGAATACTCTAGTGCGACAAGCCAATAAAACCGAGGCAGAGGTGAAATTCGTCAATACAAGACAAGTGATAGGCGGCACACTTTGGACAAGAGGCGAAAATGTTATAGAAAAATTATACGTACCAAAACGTATGGTCATGAGAGTAATATCTCATTTTCACGACCGACCGGAAGTAGGTCACCCCGGCCGCGATGAAACTGTTAGAATCATCTCGGGCCGCTATTATTTTAATAATTTGTCGAGACTAGTTAACAAATATTTAAATGAGTGCATTATTTGTAATTCCGTAAAAAGCAGACAATCACAACCGAAGGCTCCTCTCAGAAGCCATGCTCCATCGCATCCGTTCGAAGTTCTAAGCGTCGATGTAATCGGACCACTTCAGCGAACCAAAGATGCAGATAACCGATATATATTAATGGTAGAGGATGTATTTAGTAAGTGGGTCGAAGCCAAGGCGTTCACCCAAGTCAGTGGAAAAACAATAGCACAATTTATCGAAGAGGAACTAGTGGCGAGATATGGCGTTCCGAGGGTCATCATTTCCGACCAGGGAGGCCACTTCAATTCCGGCTTTTACGATACGTTCTGTACACGTAACAATATTGAAAGATTCTTCACAGCAGCTTACCACCAACAGGCCAATCCAATAGAAAGGAGGGTGCAAGAGGCTAAGAAGATCTTAAAAACCTTATTATATGGTTCACCCAACGACGAGTGGGATCGACATGTTAGTCAGATGGCATATATCTTGAGAACAAGAAAAAACGCCGCTACGGGGCATACGCCCAGTTTCGTAGTGCTCGGCTATGAATTACCGCAGATTGGTGATTGGAATATGTTCGCTTATAGACAAGAACGTCGTAATCAAGCGGACGTTCCCCGCCTTGAAAGAGTCAAAGAGATTCGTAAAAATCAAACAAATTACCAATGGCGTTACGCGCCCAAAGTGGCGGTAACGCCGGTCGTATATAAAGTGGGAGATATGGTAATGACTAAAAGGATCAGGAAGGATCATACCTTCACACCGTCGTGGAGTGGGCCACACAAGGTTTTAAAGAGATTGTCCAATGAAGTTTACCTCATTCACAAGGGGGTAACTTCGACGAGATTACATGTCGATGCCATCAGGCCGGCACCTAAGGGAGACCCCGATGTTGAATTGGAATTGTCTGAAGAATCAGAAGATAGTCCGGATGAAATTCATCTTAGTGACGACGCTTCCTCATCAGACAATGAGATCGCGCCCAGGTCAGAGCGACGTAGCGATACCACACTAGTTCAAATCAATGTTCCCGCAAGTGCTCAAGATGAGCCGGATGTAATAAGTCGAGATCCCGAAGATGCTCGAGATGAGCCAGATATAGAAGAGTCACCTCTAGATATTTCTGAGGTCGACCACGGCTAATAGCCGTTTTCGCTTTTTTTTATATTTTTTCTCAAAATTCTAAGTGGCGATTTTGACCTGTATGCGGTCGAATCGAAAATTTAAAGTCTACCCCATGAGCAGACATGGAAAGACGGCGAACCCGACGCAAGAGCGCGATCCGGTAAGCCTAGCTTCTCAAGAGCGAGAGCCGCCAAGTTCGAGTAATGGACGTAGGCATAAGTACGAATCAGTACGAGTTTCGGAAGCTGTTTTTCTTATGCAAGAAGACAACTTCAATTTTAATCATTTTAAGTCAACAAAATTAACGTATACCCCAAATGGAAACTACGAGTTTCAGAAGCCGTTCTTCGCTCAAGAAGACGCTTCAATTTTTTTTTATACTTTTTTTTTTTTTTTTTTACAAGTCGTGATGACCGCACGAGTATCGTAAGCCGATTTAATCTACCTTACGAAGTAGAAACTACGAGACGAGTTTCAGAAGCCGTCCTTCGCTCAAGAAGACGCTTCAATTTTTTTTTTTATACTTTTTTCACAAGTCGTGATAACCGCACGAGTATCGTAAGCCGATTTAATCTACCTTACGAAGGAGAAACTACGAGACGAGTTTCAGAAGCCGTTCTTCGCTCAAGAAGACGCTTCAATTTTTTTTTTTATACTTTTTTCACAAAGTAGTGATGACCGCACGAGTATCGTAAGCCGATTCAATCTACCTTACGAAGAACCAATTTCTAACCATTATAAGTTAACAAAATTCATGTTAGAAAAATATTTCATTAAAAACAACACATTGTGTTTGTTAGTCGACGCGTTCCAGTCGACGACTTGCTAAAAAGTCAATCTAGTTGCAGAACTGCATTTTCCATGTGCAAAAATGGAAAGATGACCCAGCCTGTCGCAAGGGCGCGGCATGGTGAAGTCTGGAACTCAAAGGCGAGGACCGTCCAAGCTGCGGCATGGAGATATAGACAGCCTCTTCTAGAAAGGACCGAAGTTAAGCAAGAGCGAGACCAGGGCAAAAAAGCGAGTGCAACGAGTTAGTGAGAGTGGACGCTAATCAAAATTGTGCTACGCTTCGCTTCGCTTCGCACCTCGACGCGGGTGTAATTAAGTTGATAAAAATGTTGTATCAACTTGTCGTATTGTTTAAAAAAATGTATTTATTTTAAGTTAGATAGGCGAATCAGCCGTCTGCCCCAATTAAGGCCGTTATTTTTAAAACATCTGTACCATAGGTCAGACCGTCAAATGAAGGCATACAGACATACAAGTGAATATGGAAATTAAAGGCAATCGATGAGTAGAAAAGATTCAACCAAAGGAGGGGAGTGTTGTAGAACTCTCCAAAATCGTCCTAAGTTGAAGACATAATCAAAATTCGACTTAGGCAAAAATTTCATTTAAAGACATTTTCGGGAGTCTGCAGAGGCGCAGATCAGTCCACAAGGACCGTTTTGGGTTCTATAAGGCGTTGGAAATGACCAGGCGAAAATTCGAAGAAACACCGAATTTTCACTTAGGAAAAATGTTTTTGGTTCAGAATATCAGAGTAGAAGTATATAATGACAAAGATTTATGAATAATATACTTTTTCAAAGGTACCATAAATTGGACTTTGAAAAATAATATTTTTGGAAGGGCGTCAAAATTTGGCCCAAGAATCGATTTATCGAAAGTACGCCAAAGTTTCACTTGCAGACTAATTTTTCAAAACTGCGTTGAAATTTGGCTTGAAGATCGATTTTTCAAAAGTACGCCAAAATTTCACCCGCAGATTAACTTTTCAAAAGTACCTTGAAATTTGGCTTGAAAATCAATTTTTCAAAAGTACGCCAAAATTTCACCCGCGGATTAACTTTTCAAAAGTACCTTGAAATTTGGCTTGAAAATCGATTTTTCAAAAGTACGCCAAAATTTCACCCGCAGATTAGTTTTTCAAAAGTACCTTGAAATTTGGCTCGAAAATCGATTTTTCAAAAGTACGCTAAAATTGGTCTTAAACTGGATTTTTCAAAAGTACCACGAAGTCAGTTTAAAAAGTACCACGAAAATATACTTTAAATTATTTTTTATTTTTTATTCCTCAACCAAAGACATTGACCTTTGAGGTACGATCATTGAAAGCCCAATTCTAAAGTATGAGCATAAAATTTTAACGATGCACTGCATCCAAAAGGCAAAATAGAAGATTTTGTCAAAGCCGGCGTAGTGCCGATAAGCAAAAATTGATAAAAATCAATGCCCATGTACAAGGCCGGTTTCTCGCATGGAAAGAGTTTGGATTGACCCAGCGGCTCGCAATTTGGTCGAGCGCGTTGAGTAGTCCAGACAAAGCGATGGTAGAAAAGCCAATAACGGGGCTTTTCAAATGACAAAGTTATAGAGGAAAACGCCTTGTGCATAAAAATCCAAAAATTCAATTTTGCCTAATAGTCGCTCGAAGGTGAGACGCTGCCAAATCGATATTATTAATCGACTGTGATAAGGGTTAGTAAGTCGTGGACTGATCGAACGCCACTCAACTTATGCAGTAATAAGTCCTCTGAATGTGTTTGAGTACGTGAATTTCCACGATACAAGAACTTTAAAGCTAGGTAGTCTCTAGCGAAACTAAATTCATTTAGTAAAACTTTTTTAAGTTAATTTCAGTCAGCCTTAATTATTCATTTACCCAGAGTCTGAAATGATTCTAAAAGCTCGCATTTTGATTCTGAGAAGGTACGTATGAATCTTTTCTACCTAATCGATCGTTAGCGCGAGCGCTCTCGCTTGTATGGTCTGAAAGTCACTACCTTGATTGGGGAAGGCACGATTCTTTCTTGAGAATTTTGTATAACCAATTCTGTTAAATAAACGGATTCTTTGAACTAATGTTTCTTAATTGATCTTGAGGCCTGTTGACGGTCTATAATCCCTGGAACTTTCGTATAGAAAACCGGATGTGTCGAGTTAATTCGCATTAACGTTCGACCTTCTGGTTGTTTTACGGAGGTTCGATAGGGATTTTTTTATGCGTTTTTTGAGAAATATATTCCGTTATTAATGGACCAAAACGTGATTTTCGCGTACCAAAACTAATCCCTCCGCAGAGAAATTCTTCGGTTGGGATTTTTTTTATGCAAAAATTCAGGAAATTAAGAGGTGCCTAAACCCCTAACGAGGGAATTCGGGTCCAGAGAGAGCGTAGTTTCCGATCCGTGGTAGTGCAGCCTTGGTCCCGCTTTTCGGCTACCGAAGTCATCTTATCTCGAACCCGCCTGGGAGGTAGAAGAACGGGGTAATACGCGACTGGCGCCCCCTGAGAAATAAATTGGTGTCGCGTCATTTTGACGCCCGGTAGTGCGTTCTTCTACATGGACACCCTCTTGCGGCCCTGAATCTGACCGTTTCTCCCCGTAGAGAAGTCGTTATGATTCTGTTTTCAAGCATAGCTTGAATCCAGCCAGTTATAGTTAGCTCAACCCCTCTAGCAGCCGCAGCTGTATATAGGGAGTTGGGCAATGCATTGTTGAATGCTCCTTCGATGTCAAGGAATGCTGCCACCGCAATCTCTTTTTCCTCAAGAGATTGTGTGATTTTCCCGACCAGGTTATTTAGTGCTAGTTCTGTTGATTTGCCGGGTTGATAGGCATACTGGTGAACATTCAGAGGATAGGTGCTCAGGATGTTTCCCCTGATATGTCCATCCAGAACCTTTTCTAGGCCTTTCAACAGAAATGATGTCAGGCTGATGGGTCTTAGCGATTTGGGGTCTGGTTCTGTCCGACCCACTTTTGGTATATATACCACTTTTACCGCCGCCCAACTGGATGGGATATAGTTCCATACCAGACCAGCTCTGTATAGTCTGATGAGGAAAGGTAGCAGTATTTCCAGTCCGTTTTGTAGCAGCGCTGGAAAAATGCCATCCTCACCAGGCGATTTGAATGGTTGAAAAGATTTGATCGCCCATTCAATCGCTGGTGCTGTGATAACCTTTTTGGCCACCAGCCAGTCGTCTTTGTGAGGTCGTTTGGTTCGGCCTCCCGATGGTGGTGGTTGTTGGTTATCCAGGATCGAACTCCCTGAGAAGTGGTTCAGTGTAAGGAGTTCAAGGGTTTCCTTTCCAGATTCAGCAAATGAGCCATCTGGACGTTTTACCATACCAAATTCTCTTGCCGGCTCTCTGGAAATGATCTTGTGGATTCTAGTGCTGCTAGGTAAGTCAGTAATACTCTCGCAGAACCTCCTCCAAGATTCCCTTTTTGTCCTTCTGATTTCTTTATTATAGTCCGTTAGCGCAGATCTATATTGTTCCCAGTTGCCCGAATCTTTAGCTCGATTACAGAGGCGTCGAACTTCTTTCCTCATTTTATCTAATTTTTTGTTCCACCAAGATGCCCCTCTGTTGTCTTTTTTCGTTTTTAGTGGAGAGTTTTCATGATATGCTGAAATAATTGCGCTCCGGGTCTGTTCCGCCGCAATTTCTATTTCATCACGATTCCTGATTGTGGTGAGAGTGGATTGCAGGTGTGCCTGGAGGGATTGTTTATACCCACTCCAGTTAGTACACCTAGGATCCCTGTACGTCACCACAGGTCTTGGTCCAGTTTCTATGTTAAATAGAATGTGTCTGTGGTCTGAACACGAGGGTTCAGAGGATACTTTCCAATCAGTAATCTTGTTGCTCACAAAGCTTGAGCTGATTGTTAAATCCAGTACCTCTCTTCTATTTCTAGTGACAAAGGTTGGTTCCGTTCCAATGTTATTCACAATTAGCCCTTCACCTAGTATGTATTCAAAAAGTGACTCACCTCTTTGGTTAATGTCTGTGCTGCCCCATGCCGTATGGTGGGAATTTGCATCACATCCAATAACAAGGTGAATGTTGTTCCTCTTGCTGTAGGCGATTAACGACCTAACCGCAGGTGGAGGAGGTTGATCAGCACCCCTGTCTCCCGGGAAGTATGCAGAACAGGCTATTATGTCCATTTTGCTTTCCCCCACCGGTAGCGATAAGCGGATGGCTACAACATCCTGGGTGCAGTAACCTGAGAGTACAAAATAATTGATGTTATTTCTGATCAAGATACAGGCTCTGGGTCTTTCTCCAGAGCCGACTGATACTATCTTGCCAGAAGTGTTTCCTAGTCCGTTAGGTAGGACCAATGTATCATTTTCGGCTTCAGACCCCATGTCTTACCAAACAGCCTAGGGCATGTCCAAATAGCCATCGTTGCTTTGGTAAGTGCTCTTTCTAAGTGTGAGTTCCAGGTAAGTTTTCGGTCTAGGATTACTCCTAGGTACTTGACTTCACTGGAAAAATTCAGTACTGTTCCATTTAACATAGGAGCTCTCAAATTGAGTTTTCTTCTTTTCGTGAATGGAACAATAACTGTTTTGCTCGGATTGACACTAAGACCTTCTGATGAGCACCATTTAGATATTATGTTTAAGGCAATTTGCATGTGGTTTGAAATCATATCCTCATGCCCAAAAACTTTATTTACACTATATATCAAATTATCAACATTAATGTTTCAGCAATCCTATGAAGCCCATGTGCTAAACATGTTACATGAAGTATATCCCGATATGTTTCCTTCAAAATTCTTCCAGCAGCTTTCATATAATTCACTCCATCAGTATGAAATAATAAGAACTTGTTCTTATTTTCTGCATATTTGTCACTTCAAAAATCTTGTAGACTTAAATGCACTACCTCCGCTATAGTGCGAGAATTTGTAGCTTCTAAAACTAGAGGCGATCAAGTGTCCGCTCATTGAACAATTTTCGTCCAATGCACCCACTAAACCATTCGCTACCTTAAACCCGCAAGCATTGATTGTTTTGTCCACACCAGATGCACTTCCCATTAAGCTCAGTCTAATATTTTCGCACTCCATAAATATTATTTTTTTCTTAGTGTAGACTCCAAAGGCATCTTAACGTTGCTATACTTACGACTAATACATTTTCCAAAAATTGTCTAAAAAGTGCCTTGTCTAGTTTCGACCACGGTATGTTGCATCCTATCATAAATTCCTCTAAATCTAAGTTAAAATTATGTGGTATGTCATTGCATGTAAGTAAAGTAACCTATACTCTATACTCTACTCTGTAGAAATATGTCTATTAATATTTGTGTTATATGACCACAAACTTTCTTTCTCACGTCTAGTGCAATACAATTGTCTATCATCAACAAATCGTCAACACCGCGTATCCAAGAATTTACCATAGCTTCCGTCGGTTTAGTACGATGTGACATTTTAGCCGCACGTTTTTAGTACCTACGTCTAAAAGAATCCACGTTATGAGAGATACTGTTTGATCATGTTATGCTATGTTTTCTCTCCTCCACGCTATGGCTGGCCGCTGGACTTCAGTAATGTAAATTGCCAGTACACTGCAATTTAAAAGAATCTATTACACATTAACATTGTAAAATTAAATAAAATTTACTTAATATGTTGCATAACTTTCTGTTTTTGTGGTTTGGGAATGTTTCAATAGGTGTTTACAATATTATCATATCTGTAAAAGCCATCCCTGGAATCCGATCGGTAATTCCGCCTTTGCTGATGACACAGCATTAGAATTTTCTGGAGAGATGGGAAGAAACTAAGATATATGACAGTTGAGGCTACCGATATAGTAAAAAATTGACTAGATTCATTCAAACTGCCCTTAAATATAAAAAAAAAAAAACATACATAACTTTCAGTGTCGTTTCTCACAAACACCAAAACACTACATTCAAATAGTTTTAATCATCCCCAGATCATGCCAACATGGTTGGCGAAACGTATGTCAAGTAATAATATTTCAGTGTTTAGTGTTTGTGGAAACCACTCCCGAGACAAAGTAAATGTTAAGATAATTGTAATTCAATAACTATATCTAATTTTTTCCACAGGAAATCGGACGATATGGGAGTTTGGTTGGGCGTATGGCGTCGGCTGGGGAGCAGCAATATTCCTGTTCGGAGGAGTAATACTTCTGATGTGCGACAAGGAAAGCGAGGAGATCTACTACAAAGAAAGGAAAATAGTGCACGATAACGATTCGCGTGCCTAGTGGCCACATAGTCTGCCCGATGTTGTTCTCTGATCATAAAAGAGGTTATGTCGCTTCTCTCAGAGGGTGCATGACGAATGAGAGATACGTATGAAAGATTGCTTGCCTGTTATTGGATGTACCTGGTCAGTTTGATTTCGGGTTATTTCGTTTATTTTTGATGATGTACAGATAGTTTTTGTAGTATAAAACTTCTTTTCTTCTCGTTTTTATTTGTCGACAGTCTCGCTGTACAAGACATCTCTTACTGGTTGTTTATTTAACCTGTAACATATTGTTCGATACCTGTAAGAATGTCTTCTACAAGTGAGATACACAGGGGCATCTTAAGGTAGTCACCAAGAGGCCTCACTTATAATTATTATTTTTATTCCCATATGCAAAACAAAAAGCAAATGCACAGTTTATTGAATGAATCGAAATATAAATGCGAAGCAACCGCCGATATGAAAAATACAGTTTTGTAGAGATTTTTGACAGGATTGACTTGGAAGATAAGTAACCTGCGGTAGTATATAAAAATACCTTATTTAGGAATAACTCAAGCGAAAGTTTCATACTGATACAGAATTTAAGTGTGATGCTTATTGAAAATGATATTTTGCAGACTATTGACTTTGACGGCATAATTCTTGATCTTTCCACTTTGAAATGAAACGACCTTTAGAACTAAATTGTACACAATGTATATAGCTAATAGCTAATGTAAATCACTCATACTGTCAAAGCAAATGTTTTTACTGCATACAAAATTATAAAGGAGAGCTACTTTTGCATATGGGCCAAGGTCTTGATAACTCTTAAGACATCCCTGAAGATATATTCTGTAAAAAGTTTACTATGGAAATATTATTATGATGTAAGAATGTATTTTTTTTTTGTCCTCTTTGTGAATGTAATATGAACCTCAATTAACAAGCCCCTATATTCTTGCAGCATAGGACTTTTCCAAGCTTCGTCCGAATACTGTTATCGTTTATAATTAGTTATTTATTTGTACAAAAATTTTGATCAAACTGATTAGACTTTATTTATTTTTCGTTGCTTGCCTGGTGTAACAGCCAGTCAGCCGTTTTTTGTAGTTGTTACCGTTTTTTATATGCAAAATATTTGCGATTACTCCAACTGGTTATACTTGCTGGAACTTGGTAAATTAATTGACGCTCGGACTGAAAAAATTGAATCACATGGTATAATGGATATTTTGACAATGCAAATTTAAATTTTGCAAGATTGAGATTGACATTAATCGTAATTCACTATGGCATGGTTCAACAAGAGTGTCCCCACATTCACTTCTTAGCAGATGTGGTAGATTTATGGCCAAAATGAAGATGACTAGGGGAATACTTGTATTTCGAAAAAATTTTTGTTTTGTGTATACTGGGTGTTTCAAAAAGACGTACCAATATTTGTGGGGCAGGTAGTACTGTCAAAAGTAAGTGAAATTTTCATGGTAATACAGACCAACGGTACTCTTTAGAGTTAAAATGCACCCCTTTCAAGTCATTTGACAGATGATAAGTCATATTCAATCAGCAGCAAGCGGTTGAATTGTTTTATTTCCCATTAACATATAAAGTGACCGGATTTTCAAAACAAAAAGCGGGAATTAAAACACTATTGAAATGTAACTTAAATTTCAAGTATGTAAAAAATATTATGTTTACAAATAGGTAACATATATTAAATATGTAATGTACTTGGCTACAAATATATCTCTCAAAAAAAAAAAAAAATTCTTTTGAAATATTTTTGTAAGAACTGAATTCGTTGCGACATAGTCAGTTAAGCTTGATATAAGTTGTTTCCTCTTCTTCATGGCCATGAATACCCTACATATTCTTCATATTTTGGAGGGCTGATGTAAATATGGTACTATTCCGGTCAAAATCAAACAAGGCGGGACATTTTTCAGGGCAATGTAAAAAGCGTTATAATAAGCTGTAAAAAGTCGGACCAATGGTCACTTTAGATTAACACGAGAACATTCATTGGAGTGCTCAGCATTGTTCATGCTGTGACGATTCCACCCATCGGCATGCTATTTTATAGTTTGTGCAACCAAACTTACAGCTCATGAAACCTAATTTGCTTGTAATTTGACTTAATATGTCTGGCAGAATTTTTGAAAACTTCACCGGTATCTGAAGTTTGGTTTAAAATGTGATTGGAAGTCAAAGTGTTAATATGCGACAAATATTGAATTATAAAACTAGAAATTTCCTAATAAATTTCACGAATTTTGATAGTACTCTTATCCATATCAAGAAATATCTATGTGCCACATTACAAACATTTTATCTGCATCTTAAAATTCATCTTGATTTTGGTTACAGAATCTACCATTGTTTGCTAGACAAGATAGTGAACTTTAAGTTACCCCATACAGTCTCTTTTAATTTACTAAACAAGGCGTTAAGATTTTACTTACCCGATGCTATTACTTTTATAATTTCTAATGACGGGTTTGAGTAATTCAGGTAATTTGCTGTCGAATGAGTGATTCGTGCGACTGAGAGGCAACCCGGGCAGGCTAGATGTGTGTAAAAAAAGACTTAACCTAACAATTCGAATAATATACTGAAAACATGTACATAGTTTTACCGCTGTTTGAAATAAAAGGGAATTCTTTGTAAAAATTTAGTTTTTTACTTGGGATGCATGAATTGTGTTAATTTTTGTTTACCGATACCTAGATAGTACGTGAGTACTAGGATGGTTCTTAGTTGTACTTGGCGATATTTTTTCTTTCAGATTTTTCAGTCGTTACTCTTTAAAGTGTTTCCAACTCTTGGAGAAGTGAGACATAAAATTTCAGTTTGGTCAGATAATGTTAACCCGTACCCCAAGGCCATTAAACGTTCCCTGTGTATGATGCCAAATGGCGGCATCTGACACATCGAAAAACATCTGTTTTGTGGGTTAAATGAAATACAATTATTTATTGTTAAACATGTTTTATTGGAACCATCACCTATGCCAAACATTCAACATAACCAAACTAAAAACATCTGCCATTTGACATCACCCAACTGATATTTCCACAGGACCATACTCAGCTTTTATTGACATCGTACAACATCTACACTCCCAAAAACCTCTAGATCCCGCAAAGGTGTAAAGGTTTTTAATATCTCTTATGCTGCGAACGTGTTAAAATGTAATTTTCAATTATACCATGAACAGTTGGTCTCATTGAAATTTTGTGCATACATAATTCAAACAAAATTTTGTTTTATAAAACTTCCTTTGTATTTTTCTTGTAGGTACATCTAATATAGAATCCGAAATTGTGAATCTTTCGTGCAAGAGTACCGTGCTGCAACCATTTGCGGCATTTTAGTTTTCGGCAGCTTATATTTAGATGAGACTTATAAAATCTGATATTTCAAAGTGATATTCAGTCTGGTACTGGATAAAAATTATATATTGTGCAGAAAACCTTCAAAAGGTTTCTTGCACTGATGGCCGTTCATGCAAGAATATGTGGGATTTCTACCTCCCTTTTCTTTTCATTGCAGTGTCCCCAATTCCCTGGAATCGCTCTTGCACCACTTCAGGGCCGGTTCATTCTAGTATAGAAGGTGACATATCTTCTGATCCCCAGTCTTCTAACTTCTGTGGGTCCGGTCCTAGTTCCCTTTCCTCCTACTCCTTCTTTTTCATTATTGCCTTAATGAAGTCGGCTATCCTGTTCCACTTCGTTCCCGATCAAGCATCTTTCTTGTCAGGCTCTCGACCATCATAAGGCATCCTATCTCTCTTTTGCATCACCCCCTTTCATCCCTCCATCTTCTGCAGTGGAATAAGGTAAGTTTCGGGCCATCCCTTTCCCCGCAGTACACACTCGTTATTCTCAATGTTGCCTATGACTTTTAGGTACTCTCTAAAGCACCCGTGCCCAGAAAGCGCCTGCATAGCCCACTTCCCCATGTTCCCTTTCCACACAGGGTCTGATGTGGTGGTATTATCCTTTACTGGACACCTCCCATTCATGTTGCCATGCCTCCATTAGACTCTCCCTGGCTTCCCTTTTGCTCACACCATTGTAAATCTCCATCTTGTCCTTAACGAGCAACTATTGGGGAAACATTCGTGATAACTCTGGTCGCCTCATGGGAACCTGTCCTATAACCACTGCACCTTCTTAGCGCCATGCAGCGCTGCACCTTGGTCATCATTCCCTGCTATTGCTGTATTGTTTTGTCCCATACTGGTGCTGCTTATAGAAGTGTGGAATGTATCGCACTACATAGCACCCTCCTCCTACTGGCCTTTGCCCCCCACATTCGCCATTAGCCTCCCAAGCAGTTTTCCAGCCTTCTCCATGGCTTTTTTGACATTCTCGGGTCTATCCAAACCCCCAGGTATTTCATGGTATGGTATGACCTTCACCTCCTCCACCCTATCTCCATATTAGAGAGTTTTCTCTTCCTCATCACAATTACCACCTCTTGTTTTCTTTGGTGCCAGTTTTAGAGGCTTCTTCCTGAGCCACCTTCTCACCTTCTTTAAGGCTAGGTTCGCATTTTCTATCACCCCCCAAGGCATGTATGCCGTCGAAACTATGGCCAGATCGTCCGCATATCCGGTTAGAAACGACTGCGTAATTATACTCTCTCCCTTTCAGTATTGCTGTACTTAAAGTATTACATTATTTTTGTAAATAGGAATAAATTTTATTTCACATTCTCTTTTGTATTTATTTAGCAGTTTTTCAACTGTCTTTATCTAATATGTTGTTTTCTTTCTGACTGTCTCCTCTTGTTAATTCTCTAGTCTTTGTCTGGAGTGTACATGCAGTATGCAACATCAAGTAAAAAATATATTGTATTAAACTGATCAGGTCTAGAATACAGGGATCATCAACTGATATCACTGAATTAACAAACAAAGATTAATATGATACAGATAACTGTTTGAACAGAAAGCACTTTTACAACAGCAAGTTACATTTCGAATGATTCTGGTATTTAACAATAGAGCGCAAATATTTGCCGACTGACGCATCAAGTATTCCAGTTCTCTTCTATTTATAGTGTGACATCTTCCGACATCGTTATCTGTCTCGATTGTTTGCTTTCATCAATTCCTTGGTGACAACTCAATGTTTTGGAGGGTGTCCTTTTCGCAATTTTACCACATGGTTCTCCCTGAACCATGTGGTTACTTAATATGGCCAAAAAAAATCATTGGGGAAGAATATTTTTAATATCTCATGTACGGTAAGTCTTATCGAAATTTGTGTCTCATATTTTACAGAATTACAACCACTTTAGGGGGTGTGACTGAAAATTCAAGGTCGCAAAAAGAGAACCATCCTAGTCTGAACAGCGTTGAAATGTGAACAAGGTAATATTTACAAGTAATTTCAATTTGTAGCAAACCGTAACTTTTTTGTTCACTAGTTTTTTATTGACAATGTACACGTTCAACAGTTTTTAAAATATAGTGATGTCAATATAGATAGTAGACTCAATTAGGAGTAGAGTTTTTTTATTTGAACAACTAACAGTTTGTTTCGGAATTAACATAAGTTTTTTTATATATTAACGGGCATTATAGTTATACTTTTGATATACAACTTATCAAATTTTATACTAATTAGAAATAAGGGTGTTTTTTTGTTGTTGCTCTCGATGGATTTAAAAATGGCTGCTAAAATTTTGTGATACTAAGAATTGATATTGATTTTTCTAAAAAATATTTTATTTGCTTACTATATTTTTACATACTGCATAAAATAATTATTAACCATTTAAATATAGCATAGCAACTCTAGAGAACTTATTTTATTGAGCAACATTCATTAGAGGGATAATTAGTTAATATTACTCATTTTTGTATGTATAAAACTTTACATAATTAATTTATATTTCATAATAGGGTACATAAAATAAGCATATCGTTATTGATAATAAATTAAAGATATTAATGCTATTTACACTAACGGGGACTAATGTTTCTAGTCGAAATGGAATTTAAAGAACGTTTACACCAAGTACTCTTTTATTATAAACAAATATATATACCAGATGTAAGTTAGAACAAATTTTGGTTAATTTGATACTAACACAAAACAGACTTGGACTCTTGTGTTTAATAAGTAATATGCACAAATTTTTAATTTCTTTAATATTGCAGAAACTAGATTTTCTCTTTGGGTTCTCTTTCAGTTTTGATTATTAATCTCATTGAAATATGCTGTAATTGGCATAAAATTGAATTTGAAATAGTGCAATCATATATACATGGTAAAATGTGTTTGAAGTTATGACATTCACAGGCTATATGTAATATGTATTTTATCTCTTTATTTATTACATGTTAGCCCTGTTACACATAGAACTTCAAAGAAATATTCTTAAATAACAATTCATAAATTAATTACAAAAAAAACATTCATATTAAAAATGACATTAAAAAATATAGAGTTTAAGAGAGAGCAGGGCGATCAAATCAGAGGGGAGCAGGCGGTAATGAGCTATGTGAAGAGAGATCTTCGTAATAAACAAATTTTAGCTAAAAACTTTCTTTAATAGAAGTGTAGTATTCATTTACTTACAAGAATATCTTTTTTTTCAATTTAATAACGCCGGCCGTTTAGCTAAAAACTGCTTTTTCTCAGTCAAGACTTTTAGTACAGTGCTTTTTAATAGATGGAGCAGTGGATCAACCGAAAATAGTATCTTGGTATCTTGGCTACTGCTATCTGTTATATTCGAACAGAAATAACAGTCTGTTAATGCTATTTACAAATAACAGTTACAAAATAATTGGTTTTGTTAAATAGCAACTCATCTCTAATTGGTTTCATTTGTATTGCCTGTTATTGGATGAGGTTTTGTGTGCCCTCCAGACAGCGGCGTCAAAGTCGTGATCTAAAATGCTAATTACAGGTTAGATTTCCAACCTACAAAAAGAGTCCTATTTTATTAGGACAAAGTATTTAGAACTTCATAAACATTACACTGAACTAGATTTTAGTTGAAAATGCAGGATTCGTCAGAAATTTTAATAATAGCTGCGTTATACTCTTAAATCTCAAGAAACACCTATTTTTGAGGTTAGCTGTGACGTCACATGCAGATGCCTTATAATAGCCACACTGCCTACCCTTCGCCCCACTTCAACTTTAGCTTTAGCGATGAAACTTTGTGATTGGCGTTGTCTTCTCTTAAAATAAATAAATGGGTCAAATCAGGAGGATATTTCCTTATAGGGGGTGAAAATTACTGCTAAAACTCAAAAGACGCAGGTGAGTGTGAATAACATCTACAAAGGCCAAATTTTTGTATCTCTTAGTGCAAAATATTTGGCTCTGGTGCAACAAGCAAAATTTACATGCATTTTCTAGGAAAACGTGAAATTTCCTTCATTTTCCCAAATAATTATCATTTTTTTCAAAATATTTGTAGACACCAATTTTAAAGAGAATTGATTAAGATCTCCAACTCGTTTTTTGTTTCTTCTCCAACATAAAAAACAACAAAGTTATGACCAAGAAAATATAATAATAAATTTGAAATTCTTAATTGGGAAAAAGTGATTTGGCGGGTATTTCTATTTTCGCCGCGAAACCATTCTGAAATGTGATACTTACCGAAAATTTGAACTATTGTCAAAATGACGAGTAGGCATGGGGTGAAAATTTTTGAGGGACCGTAGGAATATTCTATTGAAAGTGTTTTTTTTTTTCATTCTCACCGTTGATACATTCTAAAATGTCGTACGTACGAAAAATTTGATCTATAGCGATTTGGCAAGTAGGCACGAGGTGAAAATGTTTAAGGGACATAGTCGGATACATTGAAAAATGTGGCACATACCAAAAAATTGACTTATGGTGACTTGGCCGATAGGCAAAGGGTGAAAATTTTTAAGGGGTCGTGGGAATTCTCTGTTCGGGAAAATCTACATTCTGACAGTATAACTTTTATAATAGTGAATGAACAACATTTTCTATTGACATTTGATGGAAGGTTAACTTTGTTGCTGAAACTGTCAAAAGAAATCTCAGGAAATTCACTCGATAAAATTATATTAGGCCCGAGATAGGCGTTAACCAGTTCTAATCCTGTTTTAAAATTCTGGTGAAAAACGCCCTGATATAGCTTGAACTTGTCTGTACAATTTTGATCATTGATTTTGTCCGATGACAATATCTTTTAACTATTTAATGACCGTAAGAGTTTTCCAATAAAATATTTTTGAGCTGTTGAACACATGTATGCATTTTCCTTAACGTAAATAAAATGGTCCATTTCTGTTTTGTAGGCACTATGCCCCACATCGAATTAATCAATATTTTAAAAAATGAAAATGTACTTGGTGCACAAATAATACTCTGGACCAATATTACTTTTCTTTAAATAATTCTCTACTGCCAAAAACTTTCCTGTATAATTTTGTAATTAATTAGCGTCTAATTTTTCATTACTAAGTCGATTATAATTCTTCCTTTTGTTAATTTATTTAATGAAAATGTACATAATGACGTGTCCCAGAATAATAAGCATGTTTAAAATGTAGCGATGTGATATATAGCTTTATGTATATATTAAATGTAAAAGCCATATATCTATTATAGAAAATATAAATTATAAATAAAATATTTGCTTATATTTATTCGTATTATATAGTTTATATTTTCTATCATCTTTAGTTTATTCGGAAACTGTAAATTACTGTTGTTGATTTCTGGATAAAACCAACAAACATAAATGTGCGATAGAAGAGATCTCATTTAATTTGTAATGGTTTGTCAAAATATAATGTGCAGTGCATGAGTTTGAAATTGTATTCGTTGAAATAAAAGTGTATTACTTATTTTGATTTACAGTGTATTTTTTTGTAATAATGCACATTGTACCGATATTCTGTCTTAAAAAATAAATCGAATATTTGTAAAATGTTTTTATTTATCCCACTTCTGACTTCAGAGACTTAGACTAGTAGAGCAATTTCCACCTAATCTATAATTTTTTATTTTGTTAAGCTTTTGGATGGGTAAATGCCAAAGGATTTTATAGAGTAAAGAATTCAAAGACAATTTATTAATTACATAAAATATCAAGTTTATTAGCAACATTTATTACAGTACCAAATTAATATGCTTTTGCTGTTTGTCTATTATATGGAATATTCAAGAGGTTAGGTGTTGCATGCTACGAAAGAATTCTCCGCTATCATCACATCACTTGCCGGTAGAGGTGCGGTTAGGCCAGCCTAGCAGGCATAGGCGTAATTCGGAGGGGGGGGGGGGGGGGGGGGGGGCAAGGGTAGGCAACTGCCCACCCAATATTTTGAAAGAGCATTAAATTGTTTAAGGCAAATCTGGCGAATTTCGAAATTCTTCCGGAAAAAATAATAAGTATGACAATTACGCCAATCAAGTCAAAGGTTTTCAGCAGGGATGGATTTCCTGTCTATGGTTTAACTTTTTGCAGCACTCGCTTTCCCTCAGTCATTTGGATTTATAGGGTTATCGTTTAAGAATTACAGGGTTCGCTTTGCTTCCATCTATTGGGTCATCTGTGAAAAATCGCTGCCTACCCAATAAAAATGCAAAAACCCCGCCTACTCAATAAAAATGCTGAAATTACGCCAATGCTAGCAGGTATACAAAAATTTGAGGTATAAAGCAATGTCACCTTAACCGAAGTGTTCAGGGGCTTAGAATAAAAATTTATGATTCTTTCGATTGGTCGAGGCAAAAATGTGATTATTTACGTCGTGCTGACTCAAAAATAAGATGACACTGTGTTATTGTAGATGAACATTTAAACTCGTTTGAAAGACGTGACTGAATTCATTTTCTTTTATGGGCGCCAAGTCACTCCGTCTCCAATGCCAGATGGTTCATCCACTCTCAGAGGGGTTCTTTTATATTTATGTGGAACACCAAGGACCAGAGTTCTATAACAGATGAGATAAGAAAAAGTTGATATACCTACCAGTAAATTGATTACTGCTTCTCTCCAGCTGCCTTCCGATAATACACTAGTATTGATGTTAAACACTGCTTATAATCACATCACTTTCTTAAAATTTCTTCCATTAACCTTCGTGATATGATCGATGTCCTGAATAACAAGCTTAAGGATCTAATGAGAATTCTTTTCAAAATCAATTGTCGACCTAACACACTAAGATGCTTGAGAGATTAAACTTAAGTTAATCATTGAACCAAGAAAATTCAAAATTTCAGTAATACCATTTATTGTAAATAAAGTTCAAAATGTATACAATAATAGAATTGGTAAATAGCTTATCTAGATAATAAAGGAGGGGGGACCTTTTTATATGGAAATTAGGGTCCCTTTGTATAGTTGTCTTCAGATTTACGAAGCACTCAAAACATGTCGGCGCCTTTGACCACAAACACGCCGCATCGCACCGCCAAGACGCCTAACAAGTGTGCAGTCAACTATATACGAATAAAATATAGATCAAATAAAAGGCCATGAATTACTGATTTATGTTCATTAAAAAAATATGTTCGTAATATTAATGAATCAGTTCATCGGCTGAGAATTAATGAATCCGTTTATTAATATAATGTACGTTTACATAGTATTAATAAATGTGTACATTGTACTAATGAGCATACATTATATCAATAAATTCTCAGCCAATGTACCTTCATTTGTTAATATTACAGACTTATTTCTTACAGTGTTAGCTTCTTCTCACTACTTATAATGAATTAAATAGATCACGTCATCTGTTCCAAGACCATTTTTGGGCCCAATCATAACCTTCTTGGTTAATGCTCATTTTTTTTTTCTCACACTGACGACACGAAGAAATAAGTGAAATAATTGGAAAAATTACTCTTAAACTGGCTGCTGGTATCAATAACATCAATGGAAAAGTGATGAAATCAATAAAAGACTATTGATGAGCCTTTGGCGTACTTATTGAATGAATCGTTTTCAGCTGGTGTATTTACCGAACTAAAAGTGTTCAAATGTATACCTGTATATCAAAACAAAGGTCTCACAACAGACATTATGAGTTACAGATGCATGCCGAGTCATATTGCTAAAATCTTTGAGGCGTCATACTCTATAAAATTGAGCAATTACTTAGAGAATTTTAATTTGAAATCAAATATTCAAAATGATTTTTGTAAAAGACAGTAGATTTTATATACAATGCACTAAATCACAAGAGTCGTATCCTAGGTCTTTTTTATGATTTAAGTCGTGCATTAGATATTATAGATTACAATCTGTTGCTCATGAAATTAGAAGGCACTGGGGTACGAAGAGCACCATACAGCTGGGCCACCTCATATTTACAAAACCGCACGCAAACCACCAGGCAGTTTTGATAAAAATGAAAGTTTCCAATAAAATACTTGAATATTTGGAAAGTTTCCAAAGGAAGCCGAAGCGGCTTCGTCCGAATCATATATCGAAAAAGGAACATCTTGCTCCAGGTTCAAACACGAAATGAGACATCATAATATATTCTTATTTCTAACCGCACGTAACTAATTTGCGAGGTATTTTCCTGTTGCATGCTTCGGCTGAAGCATGCAGAAAAAACCTGCTACTTTCCCAGAATTTAGAAAACTCAAATGGAAAGTTTCCTTTGTAGATTGTATATTGTTATAGGCGTCGCTTGGCCCTGAGTTGGCCTTCCTTCACTTCGACCTAAAAGATCTTTTGTGATTTATCTTACAACTAATTGTTGCCAAAGATTCCAAAGCTTGTGATTTTCCTGGGAGCTAATTTCCCTATGTCTTCAGGCGTTAATTCTGCCTAATGCGGATTAATACCTTGCATTCGCAAAGTATATGTTCCGCAGCTTCACAGTTTCTGCATTTGTCGTCTTCTGTCATGCCCATGCTTGAGATGATATCTCAAGGGGCAATGGCCAGTTAAAAGGCCTGTGATCAGCCTTAGGGCGAACTTTTCGAGTTCGAGAAGCCTTGTGGCATTGTTTGTTGAATAGATTATAAACCTTTTTGCTTCTGTTCCTTTTCCCATTTTTGGACCTCCTCCCTTATGTGTCCCTTAGATAAGCCACAGAATGGTTCGTATACGAAGAATTGCTTTTCTTGCGAGGCTGTCAGCTAATTCATCGCCTTCTGTTCCCTCATGCCTTGTTGTCTTTTGCCAGTTGCTTCAGGGATTGTCTGCATTCCCAGGCAATTTTAGACTCGAAGGTATAAGACCTGAGAGCCTTTAGTGCTGCCTGGCTATCTCAAAGTATATAGATCATTGCTCTTCGAGTGCCTCTGTTAAGTCATTCTTGGGCACAGAGATCTGTAGCATAGATTTCTGGCTGGAAGATGGTTGGGGTGTTAGCCTGTATTTAGTCCCAGCTATACCCACACCAACCCTTCATCCATCTGTGTACCAGATGAGTGACTCTTTCTCCAAGCGCAGTACTTCGACCTTGCTCGCCAGACAGCTCTCAATCAGCACATCAAATGGGCAGTCAAAGTGTCGTGCTTGATTGGCATTGAGTCAGTGGGTTTGGTCATGGATACAAGTAGGATTAGCTCCAAAATCTTTAAATGACCAACCAGGTCTCCTGGTCTAAAAGTTTCCTTTACTCATCTCTGTATATTTCTACCTTCAGGATGTTTGCTTCAGCCGCTCATTCCTTCGTTTTTCGGCTTATCCCCTTTTTTTTTTTTTAATTTCTTTGTCATTACATGCTATCTTTTTCTTGCCATAATTAATTGTGCTATTACATATCACAGCAAACAACCATTTGAAAAGTTTCGACAAATGAAAAATGATTGCCAAACTCTAATCATATGCCATCAAACTAGGTTATCTGCATTTGAATCTACTATAAAGTTATTAATCCATTCAATTAATCAAATATGGAAATAATTCACAAAATAAGTTAAGAATATAAAATTAAGTTATTCCACTTAACCCTTTGCGGACTAGTGCTATTCTATGGACCCACCTTATGTATGTAAAAATGAAGTTTTACAAATAATGAATTAATGAAATAATGAAATTACATGAATTTTGTGACAGAAAAAAAATTATCTTTTTCATTATCTAAAATAATGTTGAGAACCGTTTGTCAAGAGTTGTTTGATTTTATGTATTCGGTAGAACAATGATGTCTCAGGGTCCCACATCTAGAGGTACGCAGCACTGAAGATCTACTAGTAAAACATATTTGAATCGCGAACTGTCCATTGGAAAAAAAATTGGATAATGATATAGCAGAACTGGTAAACAATACTTTCACCAAGAAATTTTTATCCAACTCAGATAAGAAGTCTCTGCAAGACATCCTTACTCCTTATGTATATTGACGATAATCATAAGGTTCATAAGGGCTATAATCGTATCCTTTGTCATTTTTTATCAGTCCGCAAAGGGTTAACAGTTTTTCACTTCACATGGGTACAAGAACAACCATGTGATAGATACTTAATTCCTCTGGATATTAGTCATTCCTCTGGCCTAAAAGAATCCAGAGGAATGACAATTTTATCTATTGCTAAAATAAATCTGCCGATAATATTTTAACATTAACTTTACATAAAATATACCTAAAATGCATACCAGGGGAATGATATTTTTAAGTATGGCTTATTGCAATTTTCTGTAACGTTCACTATTACCAATTAACTAGGGCATTAGTTTTACAAATAAAACTATCCATGAAGTCACAAAACATCCAATGTGCTCTCCTTTCAGCAACTAGGACCGTAGCGCTATCTTATGTACAACTAGTGTTTTAAAACATCGACAGAGAAATGGCAACACAAAGCTAGGAACATGAACGAGAAACAATTTACTAAAAATCTGATATAAAAATAACACAATAAGTGTTAAAATTCCAATGCTGTCTGTTTATAGTATATTATACAATGATGCTATAATGAATACTGTTATTCCCGAGTGTTGTAATCATCTGAGGGAATACAGTATTCATTATAGGGAGTTGTATACTATACTTTATCTACGACCAGAGCTGTGTACTTCAGTACAAAAATGTACTGCAAATATGTACTTCAGTAGTTTAGGTACTTTAAGTACTTTTAATATTTCTGTACTGGTATTGTAAATTTGCAGTACATGTTTGCAATGTACTTGTACTGGGTACTTATTTTCTAAAAAAAGTATTACTTGTTACTTAAAAAAGTACTGTAAAATCATAATCTACTTCAAGTACTTTACGTAAGTACTCCCAATATTACAAAACACTCTCAGTATTAATAAAAACTGTAAAACTATAACTACTCCAAGTACTTAGAAAAAATAAGCCAGTATTTTATTTTAATAAATCAAGAAATTTCCTCCAGCTTTTAGACCATTATATATTATGCGTTATCACTTTAATTTGCCTTAAGTTTTATATTATATATTTTTTACTTATTTCTTTTGTTGTAAATATATTATAAATAAAATGAGTATTAAAAATATATCTTTTGTGACCTTACTGTAATTTTCAGACATCATGTCGTATAATTCATATGATATTATAGTAATGCCATTATTACCATTATTACCAATCAATAATAATAAAAATGAGCTCCAAAGATGAATTTTTTTAATGAAAATTATTCTTCCAAAAACTTCACCGTTATTATTGATATTAATATGTTGCTGTTGTAGTCTAGGAGCTGGACACGAAATTTCAATATGACTCGGGTTATGAAAAGTTTCCGTATCAATACGTCGTACACTAAGGGAGGACCCTGATTTGGGAATTTGCTGACAGCTCGAGCGGGGAGGGGCGCCGCCATATTGAAAAAATGACGCACAAAAACAGTCTCTTTGAAATATCTCGCTTCAGGTGCCTCATACGACAAAAAATGTTCTTATGAAAATAAAAGAACATTCGATTTTCTACAAAATATGTTCTACAGATTTTTTCGTTAAACTGAATAGTTTCGGTGCAGCAGCCGAAATTATGATTTTTTGTACTTTCTCTGTTTAGTGCGACTTTTATGAAGGAGTATTTTTGTGTTGAGACAAAATTTGTTTTCATATTATATATTTTTTACTTATTTCTTTTGTTGAAAATCTTCAAATATAGTTGATTTTACTTGTCTGCTACGCGCAGCTCAATGTTCAATACTCGTTTCCCCGCCACCTTGAGGTAGAGTATATGGCGTGTTTTCTTTTACATGGTTGTCCCCAAATCCTCGGCTAGCCTGCTTCTTGAGGCGTTTTAGGTGCTTGATGTCGAAGGTCCAGGTTCGTTATAGTCTTCAACAATACTTTCTTCGGAAATTGCTTTCGTTGCGCTGTTCACTGTAATTTGCAAATTTTGTGACGAACAAAGCTGCGACAATGCACCAGCAATAGTCGATGAGCTTCATGACGATGAGGAAGTCGACTCTCCAGTCGAAACATTTCTCGCAAGTATGGAGAACAATCAATACGTAGAATCAGTGAACAACGCAAGGGAAGCAATTTCCGAAGAGACTACAACGAACCTGGACCTTCGACATCAGGCACCTAAAACGCCTCAAGAAGCAGGTTAGTCGTGGATTTGGCCTATAAGGGACAACCATATTAAAGAAAACGCGCCATATACTCTACCTCAAGGTGGCGTGGAAACGAGTAATGAACATTGAGCTATGCGTAGCAAACAAGTAAAATCAACTATATTTGAAGATTTTCAGGTATGAAAACAAATTTTGTCTCAACATAAAAATATTCCTTCATAAAAGTCACACTAAATTGAGAAATTACAAAAAATCATAACTTCGGCTGCTGCTTCAGTTTAACGAAAAAATCTGTAGAACATATTTTGTAGAAAATTTAATGCTCTTTTATTTTCATAAGAACATTTTTTGCCGTATGAGGCACCCGAAGCGAGATATTTCAAAGAGACTGTTTTTGTTCGCCATTTTGTCAATTTGGCAGAGCCCCTCCCCGCTCGAGCTGTCAGCAAATTCCCAAATCAGGGTCCTCCCTTAGTGTACAACGTATTGTTATGGAAACTTTTCATAACCCGAGTCATATCGAAATTTCGTGCCCAGCTCTCCGTCTATAGTATTACTGACTATTGTTGGTAGTCCTATAATTCTAAAAATGATTTTAATAATATTTATCTGATATTAGTACTGTTTTTAAAAAAGTACTTACAAATATATACTGCAAGTAATTCAAAATACTGGAAGTCGTTAAGGTTACTGTTTTTAAAAGTACTTGCAGTACTTGAAAGTACTGCAAGTATTTATAAAATACTCTAAGTATTCAAAATACTGAAAATACTTGAAGAGTACTTTACTTATTACTGCTACTGCAAATGTTTAATTTTAAGTACATTACTGAATATTTCAAGTATTTCTGAAAAGTACTGATACTTAATACTGCAAGTAAAACAAAAATTGTTTGATACTGCTTACTGGTTACTGCCAGTACTTTCATTGGATACTGGTCACAGCTCTGTCTACGACTAATTTTTAGAAAAAAAAATGATACAATTTTTTTACTTTGCAGCGACATGTATATTAATGTTGCTACAATTGATAAATTGGCTTGTCAAATTAAATTTAAACATCAATGTTATTTACAATAATTTTACATATTACTGAAAAAGGATAATATAGTTAATTCATTAATTTCTTCAGTAAACAATTTAATCAAAAATATTTAATAGTCGTGGACAAAGTATAGTACTCGCATATAATGGCTACTATTCAAAAGACACGATTTAAGTACTGTTTTTTGACTGTTCTACGGAAGGGAACAAGGATTGCAGTTTACTCTACCACTGTTATGAATAAGAGGGTGAAAAAAGTTTTTAGTCATTGCCCATTAACGGCCAAAAACCACCCCTTTTTGCTTATTTCTCACATGACAGGTTGGCATCGACTATTTTTGCAGGGATTCTTTGTTTCTTCATGGGGATATAATAGATGGTGAAAGGTGATGTTGTGATGTCCTCCCTTCGAAGTGGAATCTACCCCAGGGGGTGTAAAATTGTTTCTTTTTTCTTGTTAAAGACGTTTACTCCCATTTTCGAGGATGCTGATCAAGAAAAAAATTGTTTTATGCAGGTTTGACCCGTTCTTCACTCTTAAACTGTCGGAAACCTCCCCTTTCATATTAATAATAATAGGTAGCGACTTGGCTAATATTAGGGACTCGTATTATCATTTTATTTGTTTTTGCCGCTTTTACTGTTTTCTGGGTAAATCTTGTGTCCTCGAGATATCCGTAGCGTTTATTGTAAGACTTGTCAAGGTACATTTTGTGAGAATTGTGTGCCAGAGGATGAACCAAGCATAGAAACAAACGAATCCAATGATAATAGTTATAATAATGAATGCTGTAAACTTCCTAATTTTTATATCCGAAGTGTATATTTCCAATCATGAATCGGAAACGGACGATCCATGCAATGAAGAAGGAGGCAATAGCATTGATTGTGATGTTAATTTCGAGGAATATGAACCATGTAATCCTCTTTGTAGGCGTCCTAAGTTAAATTAAAGTCTTGTAAAAGTAAAAAAGTTGTAATCAAATTCCTGTCATGTATATATAATTTATTCAAAACAGAAATTTTTAACAATAGTATTCTCTTTCTTATATCCCGTTTTATGGAACATGAATTTCAAATTCTTGTGAAGATAGGTTCATTTTTGATTAGGAAATGGACAAATTGAAACCACTCTCACTCAACATACCAATTTGAAAATTAAAAAAAAAACAATTTTCCACCCCCTGGAGGTGAGACCAACCCCCTGAGGTTGTCAGAATTCACTCTTATCAATGTCCTTGATCAGCATCAAGAAAAAAAGAAACATCCCCTGAGAGGGTAGATTCCACCCCCAAGGGCGGTTGCGGACTACTACTACACATCACCTTTCACCATCTGTTATATCTCCATGAAGAAACAAAGAATCCCTGCAAAAATAGTCGATGCCAAGCTGTAATATGAGAAATAAGCAAAAGGGGATGGTCTTTGACCGTTAAAGGGCAGCATGACTAAAAACTTTTTTCACCCTGTTATTCGTGTTCAGCACCTTCGAAAATGGGGGGGCGGGGGATAGGTATCATAACTTTAGCACGATTTTGCATACTCTTCAAACTCCTTCCACTATAATGGTCAAAAGTAAAAATAAGAATCGACTTTTTCCAAATTGTAGCAGTGGTAGAGTAAACTACAGCTTCGAACGATTACTTAAAAAAAAATTACTGCAATCGATTGTGAAATGAGCTGCGTCTTGATTTTTGTGCAAAGTCATAAATTTCCCACTGTGTGGCGTGTGATATCAAATATGATAGTTTTGCTGCCAATAGAATGTTTGAAAGCAAAATGTAAATTGTATACAGTCTGATGGGAACAGGGGAATAAATGGGTTAAATTAATGATTATCAATAAAAGCCTCATAACCTAACCGAATATTTATTTCCATCAAGATACAGCAAAAGAGGCATAAATACTAACTATAACTGCCTCTGTGTCTACTATTATTTACAGATAAGACATGATTAAAATATAAATTACTTCATGAAGATTGTATTTACTTTAACATAAAGTAGAATAAAATTATTATATCTATAAAAGTAAAACTCTTTAACAAACTCTTATTTTTCACAGAATAAGAGAAATTATATAAAAATATAGACAAGGCATGTCACAATCCATTATTAAGGTTAAAACTAAATATGTATGTATAATATGTATATTTTATAACTACTCTAATTTCATTACAAATTTACATGATAATTCACTGAGAGTGATGAGAAGAAACTGAGGTTTATCCAGTTTTCTTTTTAAAATATAAATCAACAAGTCTTTTAATTAAAGCCATATATTATATATACACACACAGAGAATAGCTAAAACTATCGACTAAGAAAATGCCAAATTTTGGGAAAAATCAAGATTATCAACATTACTAGAGGCCTGTGGGTCCTTTTGTATAAAGCATAATACGATTTATACTTTCTAAAAATTCCAAACTGAACGGACGTTTGATAATGGTGATTTGTTCGCATTGAAAAAAAAAACTTATTTTAAAACGTTTTTTTCCTTATCCTTTGCTTATTAGATTTTATTTGAAACTGTTAAAAATCTGGGTTAAATAAGAACCATATGGAAGAAATATGTCATGTACCTGTTAGTGTCTGAATACTGCTATATCAACTTTAGTGGCCATCTTGAAGGCTGGTTAACGGCAAGCAAATATTATACTTGCTCCTTTGTAGGAAATAATATCGTCAAAATTGTTAGTCACATGCTCTACATGCAACTTGTTTATAATTTTTTGTTTTTTTTTTATTTATCTACGAGATTATAGACGCTTTTTTTTGTTTGAGTCTTTAATGAATTGTGATTTCTACGGTGTGTATAAAAATAGTTATTTTTTGGTCGAGAATACAGTTTGCAAGCCAAGGCCCGTAGGGCCGTGGTTTGCAAGTATTTGAGATAAAAAAATCGCACTGACGACCCGCGGTGCATATTATATTTTTCGTCATACCCATAAATCATTAAACTAGAATCAAATTTTAGAAAACTAGTGGAAAACTATAATTATTTGAGTTAGGTTCATATTTTCTAAGCAAGTAGTAAAGGTAGGGATGCTTGGAATATCCATGGCAACCGACAATAAAATAGGAGGATTTAGGATGCGGCTTGACAACTACTCAATTAACTCATACCGTACGTGTAATGGCAAGATAGACATAGGAAGTAAGAATTGCAACATCACGTGTGCCAGTTGACTAAAATGAAATAACAAAGCTGGGATAGTCGAGTGCCAACAGGCAGGTTTCGCTGTTGCTGGGTTGTCATATCTCTCGCGCTACGTGGATGTACACGTCTAATCCGCAAACATTTTTGAAAATAATGTCGGATATAGAAGATATAGCAAGTAAAGCTTGCCTGGATTTACTTCCAAAAAAGTTACAACATTTAATACTTGTCGTTATAAAAGAGAAAAGTTTCCCAAATTTGCTTAATTTCCCTAGGGACGTTATGAAAAATAACAACCCGTTGCCGATGGCAACAAGTATTTGGTACATAAAGCGTCACTTACGATCGACAAAACAATGGAATTAGAGTATACTTACGAGGGAGGTATGACGAAAAAGATTTAAATCACCTTCAATTACCTTCCTGTGCCCATAATTTTGTGCAATATGGGAATCTTGATGAAAAAGAAATAATCGAATAACTGTTACATTCTCTTAAAAAACAGTATCAGGTAAGCAATATCTAGAGCTAGTTAGAAAAATCAGAAGAAAAGTTGTTGCTTTCAATTTTTGGTAATTTAACACATCCACAAAAAATCATTAGACTTCCGTTTTCAAATTAGACATTTGACACTTTTTTGGTGTGCCAATATTGAAAAACAAAAGTACATAAGTACTGTCCCAAGAAAGAAAAGACAAAAAAAAAGGTCCAAGGTATTAAACAAATTTTCATATAACATTTTTTTCTTTTTATTATTCCACTCTTAGTTAACAGACTGGCAAGGCACGATAACACAGGTCTGCGAGGTTTTGTTGTTGGCCAGATTCGGATTCAGTGCGAAAAATTACTTCAGAAATGACTCTCAGCTGTCCAACAACATTATTTGCAGACCCGTGTATTTGATGCTATAAATTACATTCATTATAAATATAGAATACAGTACAGGGTGCAACAAAAGTGCACAATCAAACGAACTGAGGAGGTTATTTCCAATCAAAATAACCATGAATATGGTTATCCAATTGTTGATATTCAAAAATTATTTCAATTTTTTTATTTTCAAGTAATTTGTTTACTTTATTTTTACAAAATGGTTTTGGAATCACCATATTCTATTTCCACATGAAAGTTTCCGGAATAAAATTTTGATAAAAATTAAAGTTTGAAATATTTGAATATTCCGAAAATTCCCAAAGGAAACTTTCCCGGAATTTTGGAAACTTTCAAATATTCAAATATTTTATTGAAAACTTTAATTTTTCTCAAAAATTTAATTCCGGGAACTTTCAAATTGAAACTTTCCTTTATCCATCTCTGGTTTCCAGTGATATTTTTATTTAATTGTGATTCCTTAACACTTTCGCTGCAGTTATTTTTATTGCATAATATATTATTGTACAGTATAGGCAAGCGTTTGATTAGGTACGGCAATAAGAGCAAACGAGAGCGAAGCAAGCAATGATATAAATTAAGAGGAGTGTCACAGTTTGCTCTGCTAGGGTGCTGGTAGACGCCTTTATTGTGGGCGGTCGGTTACTCATTGAAACTATGCAATACCTAATCCAGAAATTGCCGATGCTGTATAATTAGTAGTGTCAATAAATTGTATATACAGGGTATTTCATATTTTTTGGGCTCTCTCTTATGCGCACCTGGCTAAGAATTTCTTGTTATGTTAACGTCCTATTTTCATTCAACACCTTGTCTTCATAATTTTAACAAATTTGATTAGACTGATGTTCAAGCCAATGAAATTTGCGATCCACTGATGTAAAGTACACTAAAACTGATTCGGATTTGTGGGTGTAAACAATGCTTGAAACTGTCCCAATTTTAAGGGTGGTATGCTTCAATTTTTGAGTAGTTAATTTTTTTCATTTTATAGCAGAATTTAAATCTTGTATATCTCTTAGGATGCAATTTTTCATTTTTATACCCGAAAACTACAAATTCCATTCAATTTAGTCCACCCGTAGAAAGTAGAAAAACTGTGTAAAAAAATATTTTAAAGCCAAACATGTACCATAATACCAGGAATAAGTTTCGGTCCAGTCGGTGCATCATGTCACTGGGAGCCTAGTTTTGAATAAAAATACGTGTTCTTTTTACTAATCAATACGATCTCTTATTACTTAGTGTAATTAATGAACATCCATTAGCAATTTAGCAAAAAAAAGGTCATCCAATTATTTTGGGAATAGATCTATGTACATAATGTTTGTACTCGACCTCGACACAAACTGTCTATTTTTACTTCTTTCGCTTACCGAAGGGATCTTTTAGGTCGATGTGAAGAAGGGCTAAAAGAGCCGAGTGACCTCTTGAACAATCTACAGAAGGGAGGTACTGTAATCGTGAGAAAATCGCTCTTCGAAATTTCTTCAGATTTTCACGTTTTACATAAGATTGCGAAGATTTAATCTTTTCAATTCCATTAGTTTGTCGTCTGCCAGTTGGCTATTTCATGGAGAAAAACATTATCTGACAGGTAGGACAAGGTTAACATTATCCAACACAGCTTAATATTAATTAGTGGAATAAAGCTAAACATTAAAAATAAAATTTCAATGATTTTTTTTGTGGAAATGCAATCTGGGAGAGGAGTGTTTCTTGGAAATTAAGTACTAATTTCAAAAAACGTGTTTTTGTCTTGTTTTTTTTAATATCTTGGGTTCTGTTCATCGGATCAGGTCAAACAAAAAATCAAAATGTCTGTAAATAGGAAGGGGTTCCACAAGGATCACCACTTTCACCCCCATTGTACAACTTATACATCTATGACATCACCACTTTACAAAATCCATCTGAAGACACAACATACATACTACAATATGCTGATGGCACGACATTGGTGGGACATGATAAATCATTGCAGAGTTTAATTCCTAAGTTGCAGGCAAAAATGAATGAGGTTCAAGTGTGGTTCAACAAATGGCGTCTACTTCAAATCCTAATAAATCACAATTTGTTATAATTAACCACGGCCCCTCTCTGTCCTCCCCTACAATAAGCATTGCAAATGAACATGTAAAAGCAACACCTTCGGCCAAACATTTAGGAATTACCATGGATCAAAAACTGAATTTTAACCAACAACCAGCAATTATTAAATCGAGAATAAAAACAGAGCAAAACACTTAAAATCACTCACATATAAAAATGAAGGAATATCTACAAAAACAGTCACAAAAATCTACACATCTATATGTCGACCTATCCTGGAATATGGACACACTCTATATGTCAACTGCCAAGCGCCGGTACTTAACAACTTAAAAGTTGCCGAAACCTCTTCACTACGCATTATAACTAAAATTCGGCATCCAGTCAACCTCCATAATCCACCGAATAATTTACTATATTAAAAAACCAGGATAACCCTAATCTTGAGCAGACTTCAAATATTGACAACCAAATTTGCAAATCGGCCACATTATATGCAACTGTTATGACCTCTGCCGAACCAGAAACTGCAACAGAAGATCAAAATTCAAACACCCAGAGATGTCTCTAACTAAAAAAATATCTTCGTTAATTCAAAACTAATTAACATAAGCACTTTTTACATGTATACTTACATAAAAATTTGTTTGCTTCTTTTTTCTCCATAAAATGTTTTCGTTTTTAAATATTCCACAAAAAATAATGTATCAACAATAACAATGTAGGAAAAATAGGTTGAAGGACTGCGGTCGATAGCCGTTTGAATATGTATTTTTTATGTATTCAATAAAGAACTTTTATTATTATTTATTAGACTATAGATTAAACTGCATAGACCCAAATCCGATTTGTCATATTGTTTTTTTGCAAAAAAATAAAAACTAAGAAAATTTCTAATTTTACATTAACCGAAATTACTAAAAAAATATCTTTCTTAATGAAACTTTGTGAAATCATAGATCTTTACATCTATTACAAATGAAAATATTTATTATTTTCGAAAAATTTTTGAAGCTTTATAAAAAACCATTTGGTCTCTAAAACTTTTTCTTCCTTAAATTCTATGAATTATGGCAGAGAAATCAAAACATGAAATTTTTAAACAATCAGATCTTCGTTAATACGTGAGTGGGAAGGCCATACGATATCGATATCGAAAGAGTAAGAAGATGATAGATAGATGTCTTTATTAGTTCTTTACATATCCCAAACAGGTGTGAACATGTCAACAAAACTAACTAAGAATGGCGTCGTTTTAACCTCATCATAAACTGCATACTCCAAATCAAAAATTAGATCCAGCAGGAAAATATGAAAAATAGCATTTTTGGACGATTCTATATAAATAAATAGAATGCATGAATATCATCTCCGCACCTTCTTCTAGTACCTCAAAGCCTTGGTATGGGGAGTGGGGAAAAGGTTCTTGTCGTGAAGGTATATTAACGATTAGAATTGATTTTGGTTTTACTAAAGTTCTCACACATTAGAGAATAAGCGTGACCGATTTCAGCTCCTAATATATGTATATACAGAAATAAATGCATGAAATGCACAAGATGTGATATCTCAGCTATTAATTAATGTAGAAAAGTCTAATGTTTTTCTAATTGTCTATTTTTTGAAGCACTTTTAACAAACGACAAAAGTATTTGGCTGGATACATTTTTTCGATACAAAAAATACATTTTACAAAAATGTATGAAATGTAACTTTAAAATAATAACAAAAAAAATTATATTTATCACCATTTTAAAGCACGTTCAAATAGCTACAATTTAAGAAAACAAAGTGACCAAATGGCAGTTTTTTTTAAAGTTACAAAGTTTTTAAAAAAATCTTATTTATTGAGGAAAATAAATATTTTTATTTGTAATTTTCATAATAATTTACACCTACAGGAATGCGGTTTTTATTTTTTTGCAAAAAAAAACAAAACGGCAGATCGGATTTGGACCCATGCAGTTTTATTCATAATTTATTTACAAATATTTTAGTTTTTTGTTTGGCCTGATCTGATGAACAGAACCAGAGATATTAAAAAAAAAATGCTCCACTCCCAGACTGGACAAAACTTTACTGTAGCAACCTGATACAAATACAAATTGCATTTCCACAAATAAATTGACCCCCAAACAATTTTTGAAAAACAGAAATACACTCATGAGCAAAAGTATTGCATACTTTTAATATTTTGTGCTACGTGTAAAAAAATAAATATTTTTAGCCACAACGTGGCAAAAATTGTTATCATGAACTAATTTAAGGTAAACAACCGGAGCCCCACTTAAAAAGAAAAATTCTTGGTGTTCCATTATTTCACACAGTCATACACGGAGTGTCGACCTAAACGTGTATTAGGTACTGATCTATCAAATGGAATGTAGGTGTAATTACAGCCAGCCGGTGGCTGCAGAAGTCTTTGTTTTGAATAAAGAGGGTGTGAAACAAATGGAAATATTGGCATGCTTTCATATGCACTAATCGACTTTTCCCTATAGGCCTTTTCATCATAGAAGCACGCATGTGCTGCCCTTATGTTTGTTTGCGGGAACTATGAAATGTTCGGACACTTGATTGTCAAAACGCCTGGACCGGTATCATTTATTCACATTAATTTAGACGAAAGTGTGATTGACGGTGCAAAATTAGTACACAACATTGTGGAAGAACATACTTGCGCTCAATTAAGGCGCTAGCTCAAGTATTCTGGCCGTAAAATGACTGGAAGCAAGAATAAAGAACTAGTTGCAAGGTTAGAATTCAACTATCAACTTATCAATTTATATACAAGTGCATTAAAAGAAAACAAATGTGTTTAGACTACAATATGCTTAATAACATTCTTCGTGCAGTAATTGATAATGCAGTAAAAATATTTTCTGTTTTTTTACGAAAATGTTGGGTCAAAAATGCAATCGAATATGAGGTTTTTTGTCAATCTTTCTGTGGATAAAGCTGGCTCCTTTTTTCCCAATTTTTTCAAATAGGTAAACTACGATATAGCACTACCTATTTTCAAAAAATTGGTAACAGATTCATCATTATTTGTTTAAAAAATGTTCCGCCATGTTTCTTCGGACAGTTTTCGCATATCAATATTGGATTTGACATAAACATTACGTTTTTGAACCAAATAATGATGAATCTGTTACCAATTTTCTGAAAATAGGTAGTGCCATATCATATAGTTTACATATTTGAAAAAATCAGAAAAAAGGAGTCAGCTTTATCCACAGAAAGATCGACAGAAAACCTCATTTTCAATTGCGTTTTTGACCCTACATTTTCGTAAAAAAAACAGAAAATATTTTTACTGCATTATCAATTACTGCACAAAGAATGTTATTAAGCATATTGTAGACTAAACACATTTGCATATAAATTGATAGTTGAATTCTAACCTTGCAACCAGTTCTTTATTCTTGCTTCCAGTCATTTTACGGCCAGGATACTTGAGCCAGCGCCTTAATTGAACGCAAGTGTGTTCTTCTACAATGTTGTGTATTAATTTTGCACCGTCAATCACACTTTCGTCTAAATTTATGTAAAAAAAATGATACCGGTCCAGCCATTTTGACAATCAAGTGTCCGAACATTTCATAGTTCCCGCAAACGAACATAGCGGCAGCACATGCGCGCTTCTATGATGAAAAGACCTATTCCGTGTGAGTGTAATAAACATTATGTGAGTGAATTATCCAGATCATTCAGTGTAGATTGGGTGAGCACAGAGGTTACATTAGGAAGAATGAGATTCACAAATCGAAGATTTACGAACACGCTTGGGAGAACGGACATAGAATAAACTGGGACCCGGCAAAAATTTTAACAAAAGAGACAGATAGCAAGAAAAGAAAAATTAAACAAGCGGCTATAACATTATTGAATGAGGATAAATGGGTGTTGAATTGTTCCAACCTAGTTGCCGATGTTAAAAGAAGAACTTAACAAACTCAATATTGTTTAAATTAACTAGATATAACAACAGTTCTGTGTAAGCAGTAAGTATCTATGGATACTGAATGTAACAAATACAGGGTGTTTCGAAAAGATTGGGACAACGCTTAGCCGTAGATTCTTGACATCAAAACAAGTCGATTTAACTCCAAAAGTAGTGGTCTAACTCTTTTCGTTTTCAAGATACAGGGTGGTAAAGTAAAAAAATTGTATTCGTAATTTGTTTCTATCTTGGGGACTATTATATGTATCTACTTCAAAGTTGCTGACATGTCTTTCAGGTCGCTAATTACAATGGTGATATTGCCAATGCAAAATTTTATAGATGGCGCTAGTTACAGGACTTTTACGAAAAGAGTTAGACCTCTACTTTTTGAGTTAAATCGACTTGTTTTGATGTCAAGTATCTAAGGCTAAGCGTTGTCCCAATCTTTTCGAAACACCCTGTATATTGTTAAAGCTGTGTATTTAATATACACAGCACACAAACACTTATAATACGCTCTGAGAAAGGAAACATATTCGTTTTCCGAAACGTCAGCAAAATACGTCGTTTTTATATTTTTGTTATTATTCATTATTTGTCAAAAACCACCCTCTAATTGATCCTTTGAAGTAAAAGTCACAGGCGTAGAGGTTATTTTCCAGTAAAATACTGGATAATTGTATTATTTTGTAGGTACCACGGACATTGTTTAGAAGAAAATACATGTGGCAGAGCATCCCAATAAGAAACAGAAAAATTAGTTTTATTTGACTATTACAGAATAGTGATTTTTGGGAGTGAGAGACACCTCGGGAAGAAATGTATGTTATATTTCGGAAGTAATGTTACTATGTATTTCATTCATTCCCAATTTCTTACATGGGAGAAACTTTTTCACCTATTTCATTCCTAATTTCTTTATGCTCTTGGCAATAAAACTAGAGAGAATGTTTTCGTTTTTGTTCTATCCCTGCCTGAAACATATCGGGAAGTTAAAAAATTTGATAAAGAATCCTAGAATTATTTTAAATCACATAACAGCCCATTCGTCTATTTGAGCAATCAAATGCTGTTTGCCGTCCAATATCAAATTTTTTTAATTTTAAATTCCTTATCTAAATTAAAAAAGTCAGTAAACCAACGAGTTATATTTTTTCTTGATATTCACTTCTTACCAGATTTCTAAAACTTAAAACTGGTTTGCAACGATCGACGTTTATTAAACACAGCAAAGCCACAGTACTCTAGCAAGTGCCTGTACAATTTACATATTTCACATAATAATATTAAACAATCACATACTACTATCGACCGTTAATGAAAGAAATTAGCAATTAACAGAGTCATTATTCTTAATTATTATTAAATATTCACGTAGCGTCCTTCTGTCTGGAATTCCGATGGAATTATCCTTAATAATAGTTAATTCTACAAATTTAGTTCATACCTCTACAAGCCCATAGTTTTAGCTATACCACCGCTCGCCAACCGCTGATTTTTTTCCGGACCACTCGACAAACCGGACGAAAACCAATACAGATTCTAATGGAAACGAAACTGTGCATTAGCGAAAGTCCATGGATTCAACATCAAATGTGTATGGGCACGTGCACCAACAACTGAGCCCTATCGGAGAACACTTCACTGCACATCTCACACTTGAAGAGATTCTGCGCAGTCGCGTTTGCATGTTGCATCGAAATCTCGGCGAGTTCGTGCAAAGGACTAGGATCCATTATCTCCTGTTTAACGTTGACACTGACGATGGGATGGTGGACGATTTCTTCTTTTATCACCAGAGATGGATGGGTAATGTCGGGCAAGATCGATTCTGGCTCGTTTTCATCCGACTTCTTATTTTTCACCTTGGACACTATCATGCCCTCTTTTACTAACCGCACTTTACTTCCAGGGCCTATAATGTGGCGGCCAGGCTTGAGACTGTTACTCGTGCTTCTCGTCCTCTTCTTCACTTCTACCATTGCGATGGGGACTGGTATTTCGCTTTCTACTGTTTGTTCGGCTGCCACTTCGGGCGGTTGCTCGATCTGGTCCATGTATATAATACCGTTGCTTTGCTGAGGATCACCTTCGGCTCCGCTTTCTTCCCTTAATAAACTATCTACTGCCTGTTGTGTATCTCTGTCTGACTCGGGGAATGTTGCAAGAGGCAACTTTTCCGTTTGCAAGATGTGATAGCTCACATTCTTCGTCCTCGGCCTTATTCTTTCACCTAAAAAAATGATTAGCAGTGTTTTTAAAGGAATAAAAATATTAATAATGCATAATAAAAGGCTCTCAGGGTACAATATTGAAGATACTTCATTTAAACAAAGATACTGACAGCTTCATTACAATTTTACATAAAGGTGATATTTCTTTATTTTTTAGTCATTGCATCACAAATTATGCAACCCACACATAAAACAGTTATGGTCAAGGCACAGAATTCTTCAGCGATAATAGAGATGCACTTGGAGCATTAAATAAAGTACAATAAATTATATTCCAAACATATTGAAAACTAATATTATTTTCCATCTATAATTATGTAAAACCTGTTAAATAGACAACTGTATGTATATATAGTAACTTTGATATAGAGATATGATAATTACTAATAAACTTACATATACAGTAGTGACATTTTAAAATATTGAATCAATACCAATGTAAGGTAGAAGAGAAGAGAAATGGATAAATAATATGTTGAAAATAAACAGATTTAACCTACACTGTTGCCACTTTTCTCTTTAGCTGCTTTTAGTCGTCAGCGGAATTCTTAACATGCTGAAGTGCCTGGCATCAATATTAATATATCGCTTTCTTTCACGTACATTATTTTGCTATTTATATTTCACCTTATCTTATTATAGGGATCGACCCAAGATTTCTAGGTGCCACTAGAGAGAGCATCAATTTACAGTTCCACCCACTGCAGTTTGTTGTGGTCTATTGGTCATGTGCTGCTAGTGGGCTGGACTCACGTTTGTTTGATAGAATAAACATTAGACAATACTATTAATCGTAGGTTGAACATTATTAGGGAAGATGTGGGAGAGTTGGTACCTTGAGAGAATTTGGACAGTTCTTTTTATACCGATTGGTTGGTATATTGTGTGTCATACGGGTTATGTATATTTGTGAAAGAAGTAAATAAACTGCCGTATTTTGCCTGTGTGTTGTTTACTTCAAAACTAAGGTAATTTTAATTGTTTTATGTATTGAAAAGTAACTTTTTTTATTTACTTATTACTTTGTGGGTGCAAATGTTGCTGTAGAGTTATTTTACATGTAACCACCAAAGTTTTAGCTATTAAATATTGATCATTTCATGATTCACTTTCACCTAAAAATAAATCTGGTCACTTTTAATGACATCAAGCAGTGAGGGAGAGTTGGGACGTTATTTTAAGGGAGATTTGGCCCATGCTATGTCTCACCCATTCCATCTATGAATTAATTTTCTTATGTTATTTGGATCGTTTTTAGGTATGCGGTTACGCTACAAAAAAAGGACAATCCTGTCGTTCCAAAAATTATGGTCGAATTTCCACGTAAATATTTTTGCAATATTAGCGATTTGCGTCAGCAAAGTTTTTTTTATTGTTTGTTGCAATATATTTTTGTTTTTCTTCTGTGCGTTTGTCAGATTTTTGAATTATTTTTATTCTTTCTTGTTTGCTATTTTTTGCAGTAATAAAATATTTTTCCATATCTTTGTGAAGATTTAATTACTTGTCCCAAATCCCCCCATCGCTAGTCCCAACTCTCCTTCGTAAGAGGGAGATTTGGGACAAATACATGACACTAGAAACTTTGTTTTCATACCGCTATTTACAACTTAAATTTAACTAATATTTGCAAGAAGTGGTCCAATATATGAAGGTATATTACTGTTTTTAATTTTTTTAAATACTCAAAAATAAAAATTTTAAAAATTAATTTCTGAAAATTGTTTCAACTCTCCCACATCTTCCGTACCCTGTGTAATTCCTTAGCGACACTATTTATGTCTTGAGATTTCTCTCGATTTTCATAGTTGTTATTGCGTTTATAACATGCAAAATGTCAAAAGCCAAAAATGTAAAGCCTTGTTAGCTCGAAAGAAAAAGAAAAACCACCCTTGCATTTTGGTGGTGTCAACCGAAATTGAAAAATCATCGAATTATTTCTTGCCCTTTTCTAGGGGTGGTAGAGGGAAACTGACAAGGTAGAAAAAAACATTTTGTCCAAAATTGGCTTTAGTGGGTCAAAATACTTTGAAAATGTTAGATCAGAACCTTGGGACAAGCAAGACCTCATTTTTGCCTTTTTTAGAGGAAACTGATACAATATAAATTTTTTTTTGTCTAATGGCTTCAGCGCATCAAAATACTTCAAAAAAGTTAGATCAGAACCTTAGGACAAGACCTTCTTTTGCCCTTTTTAGGGGATAAAAGGGTGGTAAAGAAAAAATGAGAAAATGAGACGGTAGAAAAATTTTCCCCCCCAAAATTGGCTTCAGCGCGTCAATTTTTTTTTTTTTTTTTGTAGACCTGTGTTATTTCTGTTACTATGGGTACTTGTTTTGTCAACTTCTACCTAATATACCATTTAACCCATTAAATAATGTATGTTACATTTTTTTGAAAATAAAAACTTCATCTTAAGAGCGCTCCGGAGTGTGGTAAATTTGCGAATCGTAATTACTCTCATATGAACCGTTATTTTAAAATTTGGTTTTCGCTATTATTTCTTTTGAGATGTTAGAATTGTGGAAAATGGGGAAGATAATTCAAAAAAAATATATATGCATTTATTTCCTTCATTTTTGTTTTTTTTGAGAAAATTTTAGTTTTCCATGAAAGGTATAATTTATTTAGGAATTATTCCTGCGACAGAATTTAAAAAAAAATGAATTATATATTTTTAATTTGCATCCTAATATATCAAGGAATTTTTGCTGTTGAATTACAATCAAGATTGTCCGTTTCATTTATCGTTCTCCCTCGAAGAGAATCCTTTGGCCGGAGAACGTCGCGAGTAGCTATAAAAGTAATGTGTTTACAATTTACTAGTCATAGGCGGACCGAGCGAACCCTTAGAGATAACGCGCTTTATTTTTAATTTTGATATAAGAAACATATTTATATTTTACGTGCGAATAATTACGTAGTACGTTTACTTTCTAGGTTTGTGTGGTGTATCATTGTATAAATTTTTTCGTTTTTTAAAGTCGGAGGAATTATTAAGACGTCGAAGGATCTCAAATTAACATTATCAGCAAAAGAAAAAATCGTAGACTATAATTAGAGAAGTTTTCTAAAATATTTATAAAAATTTATTAAAAACTTGTAAAATTAATAATATAGGTACAAAAAACGCAAAGCAAATGTGAGGCGAGAAATTTTAAAATTATAAACAAATTTGGATATAGTTTTAATTAATTGAATAGTGCCACTCCTTCATTGTTGGTAAGTTGTTTATAACAAAAATTAACCAAAAATTTTGAGAAATAACCATAGTAAACATTATACTCTGCTCGATTTACTGAGCATTTCATACAATTGTTGTATGTTTTATATGAGCTTTTTTGTAAAGAATGTTAATTTTAGGCATCTTTATTATACTCTTTGCAAAAACGAAGAGTATAATGCATTTGATCGGCACATTTCTAAAACCGGAAATATCGCTCGTAGAGAAAAAAATGTCATATAAGTCCGATTGTATTGAAATTTGGAAAGTAAGGTAGTGTTAGCTAGAGGAAGAATCCTATTGTTTTTGAAGAAAATCAATCAGTAAATAATAAAGTTATTATTCATTTAATTTAAAAAAATATATTTTTTTAATTTTTGTCGCTTGTACTTAAATAGAAATCTTGCGAAATGTTATCTATATATATTTTTTTTGTTTATTCATTTTACTAATATTTATATTTTATAATAATATATCCAATGTGTTGAAATATGATTTTCGAAACATATATATTACAAACATTCAATTTTTGTAGTAATGTGTGATGGTTCAAAGTTTTGCCTTGCAATACAAAGATCGTGTGTGAACCCCAGACAGGTTGGATGTTTTTTTTTTCAATTTTTTTTTCATATATTTGTTTTCACAACAAAGTTGATATCGCAAAATTTAGGATGTCCAAAAACTAACATTATTTGCAAGAAAACAGCGAAGAGTATCCTATAGAATGTGTAACAATTATATAAAAAGCTCAGTAAATTGGCGAAGAGTACGTTTCTAGCTTGTTTTATTTTATTATGCAAATTTAGTTGATGAAACACTCGTCTGTATACAATAAATGACTAAATCCAAACTATTTGTATTTTGCTTCGATTTCAAGTCAAAATTTACTCCAGTCAATCTGTACATTTGTAGGGTGTGAAAAAAACATTAAATTTTTTTTTAGTATTGTAGGGGGACTCTTCATTAACAATCCAAGTTTTCATCCTCAGGTGGGGCTACCTTATCGACGACATCTTGTCATACGTTTGTTCGGAATAACTCTTCTGTTGATTGTACGGAAAAAGTATTTATTATTATGAATTTGGTAGACGATAAAGTTATCGAAAACTGTAATTTTTTTGAAGCGATTAATGATTTAGAAGTAACGTCGCGAAAGTTTAATAATTAATTTCTCTACTATTGAACGAATAGATACGTTTGAATGCGGCTTATTGCTTACCGTGGGTAATAATAGTATTTTATTCAACGAGCAAGTAATAGCTGTTATACGCGAATAGAATACTATATTTTATCTCTTCGCTTGAAATCATATTTTCACAACAAAGTGCAAATTATTAAAAAAACATGATAGCAATTTTAAAATCAAGAAATCAATGTATGTACGACAGATTGAATCGAGTCATGGCATGCACGATGTTTTTGAACTATAAAGCGTCTTTTGTGATAGACAAGTATTGAGTAATGAACATGAACTCTTCGAATTGGTTTTAACACAATGAGTAATGAATTATTAAGGCCGTGAGTAATGAGCTTATTACTTATTCAAAATATGTCTATAAAAACGAATCATTCAATAATCGTAGAAAATAGTATATTATTCAACGAATGATGGCTATTACTCAAGAGGATGACATTCACTGAGTGAGTAACAGCTATCACACGCGAGTAGAACACCATACTTTTTCTACAACTACTCAACAGGAAGTTGCGCTTTAAGGTAAATTTGCCGAAAATAATAATTGTCACAAATTGCGAGATTTTTCGGAAAAAATGCGAAGAGGCACATTGTATCGACTTACTTTATTTTTTAGGCAGGAGAAAAAATTTAAAAAAGGGCTTTTAGCTTAATCAATAATGTTTAATTTGGTTTTTTAACTTCCGGAAATTCCGAAAAAACGGCTCCGAGTGGAATGTGGTGATTTTTTTCAAAAATCGAGATATTGTTTAAACGTGTTTTTTATGAAACTAAGATACTATTGACACATTTTTTATTGCGTCATAGAAAGGGTTAATATGCAAAAAAGGGTTTTTGCCAGGTCGTCCAAAGGAAGCTGTTGTTTGCAGAGTATGTAATATCAGAACCAATGGTCTAAAAATGTTTTTATGGCTGTTAACTAAAAATTTCTACACTTGACAGCATTTTTCTTTGTAGTGGTTTTACCCCATTCACCCTTATATTCACAACGTGTTTTAAAACAAATGTTGTTTTCTAAATAGCCAAATTCATAACATCAATTTGCTTAAATAAAACCTACAAAGAAAACTGCTGTCAAGAATAAAACATTTTAGTTAACAGCCATACAAATATTTCTAGAGTAAAAACACCTTTAGACCATTAGTTCTGATATTACATTCTCTGCAAACAACAGCTTCCTTTGGATAACCTGGCCAAACCCATTTTTGCTCTCTTTATGACACAAAAAAATGCTGTCAATAGTATCTTAGCTTTATAAAACTACGTTTACGCAATATCTCGATTAAAAAAAAATCGCCACGTTCATGACACTTGGAACCGTTTTTTCGAAATTTCTGAAAGTTGGGCCTGGATGCCAGACCTGACCACGAAAAATGTTGTCAAGGGTATTTTTGGATTTTTTAGGTCATCTTAAAACATGTATTAAATGGCCAGAAAAAAAATTCATTAAAAGTACTATGTCAAATTTCAATTTGAATTTTACAAGTCACATAACCGCGCAGAGATCTAACCCCCATTTCACCCCCTCCTCCTGCATCCACTGACAAACAGACAACAAAAAATTGAGGCAGGTACATTTTTGCTGTCGTATGAGCTAATAGCCATAATTTGGCTTTCCCCCTACAATACACAAAAATTTGTAGATATTTACACAAAAACTTTCCTCTCTGTTTGGCATACTTATACATATACAGGGTATATGTTTTATAAATTCCTTCCTTGACAGTTGTGTTAACTACATGCGAAATATTATTTCCCACCATTACGTTTTTTTTATTATTTTTTGTATTTTCGTATTTGACAGTAGTTGTGTTAACTGCATGCGAAATATTACTGTCTTCCGTCACACTTTTTTCCTTAGCTAACAGTAGCGTCAACTACCTACGAAATGTTTTTCTTCTTCGTCAAATGGTTTTGTAGGTATAGCGCCAAAAGAGAGACAGACAGACTGACAGCCGGAATAAAAAAAAAATTCGTAATCTACATACCTACTTTGAAATGTGAAAATCTTGAGAAATCCCGGAAGGCGATTTTTTCATAATTACAATACTTCCCTTCGGTAAGCGAGGGAAGTAAAAATATTCCTATATATATTTTTTCAAATGTCTATGTTGGCAGGAGTATCCACTGTTGCTTAGATTATTATTAATTGTAAACTTCAACATATCTAGATGAAAATCGTATCGACGGTTGAATATTATGTTATTATGAAATGTATATTAGTAAAATATATAAAAGAAATGGCAGGAAATAACGTTCCACAACATTTTCATTCAATTATAAAAAACAAAAATTGAGAAACCAAATTTCTTACATTTAAATGATTAATACCTTTTTCATTTACTAATCGATTTTGATCAAAAACAATAAGACTCCTCTTCTATCTAACACCAACTTACTGTCAATACAATCGGACTTACGTGCTTATCGTGCTTACAAAAAACGGATCGAATGGACAGACGAACGCATGGACAGCCAGACACTCGAACAGACGGACATTTTAAAAGTTGTTCAGTATTTTTTCTCTATCACACTAATATGAAAATCTGCTTTCTGAGCGACATACAGTTTTAGATACCGTGTGTGTAGTCGCGGGCTAGCCATGGGGAGAAGAATTACAACATCGCGCGTGCCAGCTGGCTGAAATGAAATAACAGAGCTGGAATGCTTCATCGACGGACGAATTTACGGCTGTTGTCAAATCTCTCGCGCTACGTGAATGTACATGCCTAATGGGAAATTATTAAATATATTTTTAATAGTATACCTTTATTAATTATTCTGTATTATTTATTATTATATGGATATAATTATATAACCTAATTCTACCGTTAGTTCCCATTTATTTTTTAAACACAACAGCGCAATTTTTAAAGAAAAAAATTTGTAAACCCCGTTTTGCGATAACAATAAAAAACCGATTTTACTAAATATTTAATTGCTTTATATAATTTATTTTTGTGTTCATTATTAATAATGCTGATAATTTGACTGAGACATATTAATACATATTTTACAAGGTATAACACGCCTATGACTTATTGAAAACAGTTGTTAAAACTCTCGGGACGCGCAATTAAGTAAATAAAAAATCCATAAAGGAAGGTCGTAAAACTCATTTAATGGGAACACATTATTTGATATGAAATATCTACAACGTAGCCCTTTGTTTAACGTGAAGATATTTACAATTGAGATATATAACAAAACTAGTGATGACGCTATCGACTCCGGAGAACTCTTAAGCAAATTTATATTTTCAGCGCATCTTTGTTAATGACATATTAAATACACTTCTGTGCAATAAAATCCCGTATTTTTTGCTATATTAAATCATTCTTTATTTATTTGTCAGTGTCAGTGTCATATTTTCGCAATGCCAAAATTAACTAAACGTGAAAAAATTTTAATTCTTTCTAAAATTGAAGAGAGATGGTCTATCAGAGCAGTTGCTAAAAGTACTGTTATGAGTGTGAAGAAAAGTGGGAGGAGGAAGGTAGCGTAAAGAGAAAAGACAGTTCAGGCCGATCGAGAAGTTCAAATCTCGTTCAAGATGAAGCACTCCTTGGCTATTTGAGAAAAAATCCGTTTCAAACAGCAGGAGATGTTGTGTTCATGACAAATTTTCCAGCATCGAGGTCAACAGCTAGCCGAAGAATAGGAAAATCGGAAATAAAAAACTGTACAGGTGCCAGAAGACCATATTATCAGAAGAACAGAAACAAGCACGCATTATGTTTTGTTTAAATTGTGTCTATCGCCCGTTGGAGTTTTGGAACAATGTTGTGTTTACCGATGAAAAAGTTTTTCAGTCTTGTAATGACGTGAATTTTTCAACGTCAATTTTTACATTTGTTATAAATCGAAATCATTCCCATCAAATGGTGTAAAAAGTAAAAAAAAAAACAAAAATAATACGTAGGTACGTTTTCTTCTGGATTAACATTATTCAAATACATTACTTATAACGTTTCACAATCGATGTCAGTTTTTTTTATAACCTATAGGATAACAAAAACGCTTCCCAGATGAATATTTTCTTAAGACAGAATGTGACAAGAGGTTGGAGAAAATACAAGAAGATCTTTAAAATAAGTACGCCCTTGTCTCGTGAACCTGTGGAAAAAACTGATCACCTCATGATTGTTACCTCAGTAAAAGACACGCTTAAATAGTTGTAGCAGGAATCGGAGTAATATAATAAAAATATGTTTATTTTATTTGTCACTGACGACATTCTTATAATATTTGGTTCATTTTTTTTTGTTCCACGTTCATTAATTTTATTTTTACTATTTGAAAAGTTTTAAAAAATATTCAAGCTAGATATAAATTGTTACTTTAACTAAAAAAAAATCTGGTGATTTAAATCTTCATTTGAATCAATTAATTTAAATCGGGCCAATTCTGACACTAATGGAATTCATTACATATAAAATTTAGGTTTTACTGTGGAAATGCTTTCTTAGTAGTATTTTATTTTATGTATTGTTACCGAGTTACTTTCTTTTTCAAAATTTTGACAATATCAAGACCGTATAGCTAATAAAATTCACTCCATAAATTGATACTCAATTCATAAAGCCTGATAAAATGTACAGCTTACCTGTAGCGGACTTAATTTCAGTAGGCTGCGTCCTAGTAATCAAAGTCTTAGTCTTGTGTCTCACTTTTCCATCCTCCCCAGTCTCCACGGGAACTCTCGTCTTCTGTGTGTGAATCATCTTCGGCCTCGAGGGCATAGTCTGGTCCTTCACCTTCTTAGGCTTATTTTTGGTCGGCGTTGACTTAGAATTAACAATTGAGTTTATATTTTCTATAGCAGACGAACAGCTGTTGTACAGGTCGGTATAGGTCTCTGTGATTTGTTCCTTTGGAGATGTAGAGGTTTTCTTTGTTGACTTTCTGGTGTTTTTCTTCCTGCGTTCTCGTTCTTCTTCAGAATCGGTAAAATTGTCGTCGTCCTCCTCTAAATTGTCATTGTCGTCGTCCTCGATTCGGTTCGATATCATCTCCAGCTCATGAGGTTTCAGCTTCCTCCTCCGCTTGTACTTCCTAGGACCGACTTGGGGCTGCCTTTTCATGGCGGTGTTCATGTCGCAGTGGTGAATTAAGTGCAGGATCAAATCTTGAGATGCCGCAAACATGTCTGAGCAGACGGAGCAGCAGTAGGGCGTCATGCTGTGGGTGTACTTGGGGTCAGGCCCCGAATGGTGAGAACGAATATGTTCTCTCAGGACTACACGCTGATTGAAAGCTCGAGGACACACTGCGCATGCGTAGGGTTTTTCTCCGGTATGAATTCGTTCGTGTTTTCTCAAAGTGCCACCATCGGCGAAGGCTTTCCAGCAGAATCGGCAACCATATGGCCTCTCACCTGGAAAATGTAGTTCATAGTCAAATCTCACTCTATAATTCAGAAAATAAAACCAGAATGGCACGAATAAGTTGTCCCACTTTGAAACTTGGCGTAAGTATTCATTAGCCGTCAAAGAGCGAAAAAAGTTTACCACAAAACGGTTTTACGTAAATAACTAAACCTTCTGATGAAGACCCGGAAACCAGCAGCCAGAACTAAAAAATGGTTATGAAAAAATCTTTTGAATAAAAGTTGAAGCTACGGAAATTACACTATTTTGGTTTTGTACCCATCTCTACAATAAAATCTCACTGAGACATAATTTTTTTAAGCACGAGTGGTTTGGAAGATGAGTTGTACATTAACCGTTTTACACATATAATTAAACTTGTAAAACGGTGAATGAACCCAGTGGCGTAGCTAGGCACGGGCAATTTGGGCAGTTGCCCGAGGTCACAGACTTTTAGGACTCCCTGGGTCTCACAAAATATTAATGATAATATCGTGTTCATTCGTATTCCAGTGGCGTGGTTTCTACTGTGTATACCAAAGTCTGAACTTCCCGTCTTCTCCGAGTGAGCACGAGCTTCTCGAGTGCATCATGGGATACTGTCAATGCGGAGCAATGTTTATTTATGTTCGTTTAATAATAAAATATTTTCGTTTTTATATTTACTTATTTTAATTTTATTTATACTGCATACAAACAGACAGAGTCCACTTACATGTATACAGTCAGGTAAACATTTTGACATACATGTGCTATAGAAGAGAAAAAAATAAAAACAAATATATGTATATATACAATATCACAAAAATATATCAACCTAAAGACAAGAGAATATTTTGGAGGGTAGCCTATTTTTATTAGTATCAAAAATATGCATATCGCAGGTTTTTAAAAAATTATTGACAGTAATTAAACAATTCTCAATAGGGGAATTTACATCAAATATTTTGAATACATTATCTCTAACTCTTAATCTAATATCAGGTACATTAATGTTTATAGCCGATAGTATATCAGGTGCAACAATGTAACACATTAAAAATGAACAAAATCTGAACATTTTCACGACGCTTGCTAAAGAGAGTTACATTAAATTCAATTCTTTGGTGTTCATGTGTTATTAAGAGATATCTTTTGTGATTTTTTTGCGTATCATTATTGTATGAAGCTCTGGAAGGGACACTTACAATAAAATAATTTATAGTTCTAAATTTCCATGTTTTAACTGGGAATTTTACGTCAAAATTCCGATTTCATCTCGAAATTTTAAAATTCCCACTTATAACTCGGTATTTCAATATTTTTAGTTATAAAGCGGAATTTTTAAATGACATTTCGACTTATAAGAAGGGATTCCAAATTCCGAGTTACAAGTCGCAATTTTAAAATTTCGAGTTACCTATTACTGGGAATTTTACGTCCAAATTCTGAATTATAACTCGGAATTTTATAACTAGAAATTATTTTATTTTAAGTGGCCCCAAAATGTATGTTGCCAAAGGCCCACATGCAGCCACTGAATGAACCACTCACATTTTTTAGTCATTTTGATTTGTTTTCACATGGTATTCTCAAATCTTCTGATGTCTAATATATTTTACATGTATTTATATGTCTTTCTAACATATCAATAACAAATTGTTGCATAAAAATAATTGGTTTATTGCATTTCAGTGTGTTTGTGTATATCTAAATTTCAAAATATAATTAATATTTTGTGAAAAATTTGTTTCAATTGGTGAAAAAGTTACCCTGGAAATGTATTGCAACTGAAACAATAGAGAAAACTAGTAAAGAAAGGCATGATGGCAAACATGAATTTTTAAAAGAAGGTATTGTAGCTCAGAATACGCTGCGCTGATTACAAAAATATCAAAATGTTAAAAGTGCTCGATGTAGAAAAGCTAAGAAAATTCTATTCATTTGAAAAAATGCTACTTTATATGCATCGAAGAATTGCCTTTGCAAATAAGAAATAGGACGGTACCATTTTCTGAATTCAATGAAAAATAAAAATTCTATTGAAACCTGACCAAAAGAGAGAGAAGATAAATTTGCATGTGAAGTTTATCTGTTTATCAGCAAATAATGATATAAATTGTATAAACGTAAGACATCACTATAATTTTCATAAAGGTTTATTCAGGAATGTTAAATAAATAGAGCATTTAAAAGGATGTCCACCGGCTGAATACGTTGTTGAAGGTATCAAGAATATAAATTTTATTAACAAATGTGAAGATTGTCAATTTTCTTTAGAGGAACTTTTATTACAATTAGATAAGCCTAAACCAGATATTAAAGCATTAAAACAATAACTTAGTGATTATTATAGTGATAAAATTATTGGGACAACAAATATACATAAAATTCCTACAATATGTTTAAGAAGCACTGAGCATGCGATTCGAAGTGACAAACTTGTAAAATGATTAATGTACAACTTATCTTCGAAACCACCCGAAATTCAAAAATGTATATCTCAATATCTCGGAGAGATGGGTAAAGAACCAAAATACACATAATTTCCATAATTTAGAAACTTTTACGTTTTGCCCCATTAGATGGGGTTGGGAGATGCTAAACTTTTTTTGTGTTTTGATGGCTAATGAACAATTCTGCCACATTTCAAAGTGGGGCATTTTGTTTTTAATTGAACTGCTACTGTACTATTTTGTTTTAAATTTTTATCAAGAAATACGAAACATACCTGTATGAATCCTAATATGAATTTGCTGCGAACTCCTAGATCCAAACGTTTTCCCGCATTCTCTGCATGGAAATTGCCTTCCGGAAACACTACTATGACTATGTCGATGGTTCATTAGAGATCTGCCATCAGGAAAATCTTCACCACAAACGTCGCAGGTGACGACCTTATTTCTATGTGACAACATGTGTCTTTTCAACCTCGCCTTGTTGTGGAAAGTCTTGCCGCACTTGCTGCAGGCGAACATCTTTTCTTTGGAATGCTCCCAAGAGTGCTTTAGAAGGGTCCGCCTATCTTTACAAGTCCTACCGCAGAGCATGCAGGTGTTCGGTGGTAAGGTCTTGCCATGTTTTGCCTGAACAAAAGTACACGAACGCTAAGGAACTCGATATCAAATTACATTGTGAGTAACAAATTAACTTTAACAAATGAAGTACCATCAGAAGTAGAACTTTACTTGAAGAGGTTTTTGATTTTGTTATATGAATTCGAAATTACAACAATTGGCATTTCATTCAAAAGAACTGAAGATTAGTATAATGATTATTTTGTTAAATGTTGACTTTCAAATTGACTGATAAATATTTTTTTCTGACATTGATAATACACATCACAAGTTTCCCAGAAAGGCAAGAGCATGAAAAAAACTAGATGGAGTACAATATACAAAAACAAAGTAGAGTAAAATCAACCCAAAAATGTCAAGTTTAGTGATGTAGATTTATAACCAAACCAAGCATATATAGGGTGTTATATTGCAAATCGAGAATGACTTTTTTTAATATAAAAAAAATATGGAATGAAAACTATAAAAATCGTCCCCACGTGTATTGCAGTACTCTTGAAGCTCTAGTTCAATAAGAGCGAGTTGTACCAACTAGGTTCAAACCAAGTTGAGCTTGATCTAAGATCAAAATCCATGGTTACAATTGTTGTAACAATAGTAACCTTGGCTTTTGATCTTGGATCAAGCTGAACACTGTTTGAACTTAGTTGGTACAACTCCCCCTAACTGAAATGACTTGACTTAGTGACCTGTATTTTTTTAACATATAGCCCACTAATTGGTTATATTGATGTACAATTTATAAGCTATAAATAAATAAACAATTATATTTAAAAATACTTCCCTTCAGTAAACGAGCAAAGTAAATATATTTATTTTAAAATTTTGCAAAAAACTTTACATACCAATATTTGTTTTTTTCACAATATCAATTTTTTTTTTTTTTTACATATAGTGTGACCCATTTCAAGTCTGAACATCCTCATATTTATTAATCGATTTTGACTGGGTATTTAGTACTGACTGAATGTAGTGTAGACACGTGACGCTTACTAAAAATAAATGTCTTGTCGAGGCAGGACACAAGATAGCATTTGGCATCTTTTTGCCAAAAAAAAAGTTATGGGCAAACTTGGATGCAGTGCAATATACAGTGCGTGTAATTGCGGACTGGGCATGTACTTCCACGTAGCACGAGAGATATGACAACCCAGCTAACAGCAAACTCGCCCACTGAAGCATCCCCGTTCTCAGTTATTTCATTTCAGCCAGCTGCCCAGCCCGCCATTACACACAATGTATAAAAAATGTAATAAGAAAATTCAGGGGCTCGTCAAAAGGCTTAAAAAACAATGGGAAACCTATAAAAATCAGTCAAATGAAGGTGAAAAAATAAGTGGTAAGCCAGTAACAGCCCAAGTAAAAATTCCCAATGAACAGCAAGAGGGAATTTGAGTGGTAGTAGTTGCAGTAGCACTAGTTTAAGCTCTTTTGTTGTAAGAACATAATGGTTTAAAAGCCTTTAAATTAAATGCTTTTTAGTTTTATTCTGGCAAATAAAAATTTTTACTAATAAAGTTTGTATTTTTTCTTTATAACACTTTGCCATTCTTTAAAGTAAAAATCGCTCGATAAAGTCATGATTTTAATCAAATCATTTAAATCAGCTCAACCCTGCATATCGGTATTATCAGTATCATAAACTCAATAGAATAATCGTTTTAAGTCATATAAATCAAAACAACTACTTAACGCTCAAATTTAGAAACATCACATTATTTTGCTTAATATTAAGCAAAAAAAAATTAGGAAGTAAATCCGCAATTACTCCAATGTTAAGAAATATATATTTTTGAGGTTAGCTGTGACGTCACGTGCAGATGCCCCATAGACGAATTGCCATGCTGCATGTAGTGTTGCATATATGGGGCCCGTGCACCATTTGGTTTTTAATTTGGCTATTTAATGTCAGATGTCACTGGACTCTTGTTAAACTAAACACAAACGAAAGGCCGGAAATGTATGCAACACTGTATGCACGTATACACAGAACTTGCAAAATTATCTTTCTATTGCTAAGTAACGACGGACCCTATTGCTCCTGCCATCTATTACATTATGTAAAAAGTAAGCACTTATGAAGCCACTGTGGGGGCTCTTGTCGCATCACCTATTTAATACTGAATGTAAGCGAAACTTGGAAATAGGTAAAATTTTAGAATTTTCGAAAAAATGCATTAACTTGATGATATTTCACCTTTAATATGACATAGTTAATTTTTTTTTAGTATTTCTGACATAAGACATTGTTTTTGAATAAATTGTGAAAAAATACTGTAAAAATGTAATTTCTTGTAATTTTTCGTTAAAACACTTACAATAATGAGTTGTACAGTAAAGAAATACGCAATAACAATAAAAAAATAATAACAAAATAACAAATTTGTTTGTAAATAAGCATGTATATCACTGTAAGTAGTTGGTGTGCTACTTGTGCATGATCTATGGTAATTAAATTAAGTAATTCATTATTTTTCTAATGTTCATAGCTTATATAGGTGTATAAATGTATTAACCAACTATGGACAAACAAACAGAGAGTGGTATATATATAATAATAGATTCATTCTTTAATTAGTGTATCTTTTGGTTAATTATATTATGAAATATATTTCTTGGGGTGTTCAAAAGCCATTTTTTAGTTTTGGATTTAAATAAGTTTAAATATCTATATTCTTGAGTTCATTAGGTAACATATTGTAAAGTTTAGGACCTAAATAATTACAGTGCCTACTTATTTTCGATATTTTTGATATCTGCAAAAAAGCAGTTCATATTGACCCCACGTTGGCCAAATATCTATAAAATTATATTGTTTGATCAATGAAAATAAATATTAATTTGATAATATTGTACAACAAATATCTATTGATAGTGACAGATCTTTTTATTACATAGTGAATGTTTACATTTATTATTGGTTCAATATTAAATTTTCTACATTGAGGCAACATTTTTAAAATATTGAACAAGTATTGGCAATGCTGGTCTACCGACATGCATTTTATGCAATTACGCTGAATTTGTAGATAAAATCAACAAAACAGTTGAGAATGTTAACACAATTACGTTCGCTATTTCGAGAGACTATTTTAACTCCCCTCCCAACACCTTGTAACTTTTGTGAAACCTCCTTAAACTAACGTGTCCCCCCTCCCTCTATTATTCTTAAAAAAAATATATATTGTGTTGATTTGTGTTCCAACATAAAATGTTAAACAAGGCTATTTTTCAATCAAATCCTTTTTTATCACATTTTGTGACCCTCCCCCATCGTTAATGTTAGTGATGGGAAAGTTTCCACTTTGTGAAAATTCCAGGAAAGTGTCAGATTAAAATTTTCGAAAGTTTCCGAAACTTTCCATTTTGTTAAAATTATTATTTGTTTGAACTTGTTATATCGCGAGCTTCTCAAAAACACCAAACACATGTACTTTTTCTAGAAAGACAAGGGAAATACTGGAAAAAAATCTAAAATATTAAAATCTTCGTGTGGTTGTTGATATTAAAAAAATACTGTGAGGCATATAGTACAGTAAGTGAAGCTTTTAAATTCCAGCCCGAAAACGATGTAATGAATTTCCGATTTTTTTTCTTCAACATGCTTCATAAAGTATGTACATAAGTAAGTACCGGCACGGTAGCTCAATCGGTTAAGGCGTATTGAGTGGCGAATACGCTGATCGACACGCTACCGCGCTCTGGGTTCGACCCCCAGCCCCGGTATTGACAACACCGGTGGGTGTGGATGTATGTCTGTGTTTTTCCGAATGTGTAACCCCCTTCCGGACAGCCTTGGCTTTGGATTTGGGGGTTGTCTACTATCTGTGGTGTGTTTATGTTTATGTTTTAAGAATCTAAATTGTTATTTATCCCGCCTTTTGGGTAGAGGTGGTTCCCACCTTCCCACCCCTTCTTGGGAGGGGGGGGGGGGGTGGCAAAAAAAAAACAAAAAAATACACATAATCTGATAGATTAATAAAAAGAAAGACTTTTTGCTAAAATCCATATTTTTCGAGATATTCCGAACTGAAAATTGCAATTTTCGCCCCCTAAAATCAGTATTTCTAGACGTTTTTTTTTTAAATTACTCGAAAAATGTTGACTTTAATAAAAAGATGCAAGGGTACAAAATTAAAGCTTTTACGAAAAAAATTGAATGGTTTTTTTCTTTTTTTATCCGATGTTTAGTTTTGGAAATATAGCATTTTCAAAATAGCGCCGAATCGTTTAGAAAAAAATATAAGACGTTAAAATCTAAAATTACTCAAAATCTACAACTATGAGAATCATTTTTATTCTTCTAAAAATAAAGGTATTAAAATTTTTTTCGATTGAGACGTATTACGACCTTTTATAATGAAAACTAAAAACGCCCATTTAAAAATTTAGGTGCCATTTTTTTTTAGTCTTACAATTTCTTATCGTAGTCCATTCAAATTATTCAAAAAATCGCTGTTTTCCCACAGTTATGAGACCTGTAAGAAGTGAAGTATTTAAGTGGTCTAAACATGATTTTCACCCCACTCAGTTCTAAAAAAGGGTGGTTTTTGAGAAATATATATGAATTTTAGCGTTTTTTCGTCTTTTTCTCTATTTTGAGGAAAAACTTGCATTTTGCTGAAAAATATCAAGAGAGCAAAGTTGTAGAGCATAAAATTTCCTATAAGTTCTGTCTCTACCTTTTTTTTTTTTCGAATTCCGCATAGTTTCGCCGCTAGAGGGTGCGAAAAAAATAAATATACATATAGACTTTTGTGCCTTTTTTTAGTTTTGAGCCAAAATTATGCATTTTTATGAAAAATTACATGGGATCAAAGTTGTAGAACATAAAATTCACTATCTTTAGGTAGGTATTTTTCTTCTTTACTGACAATCTTAGCTTACCTAAATTTAAGATTCTAATCTTAACTAACTCGCAAAAAGAATGATCAAAATGGACTAGAAAGTATAGGCATGCGCATTGTGAAGATTCAGATATTTTGGCCAATCGCTGCCTTGAAATCAACTTAGGCAAGTTTCTAAAGTTTAGGATGAAATCCGGTAGACTTGGCGTAGGTAAGATAGAAAGGTCAAATAGAACGCTCAACTAAGTTAGCTTTCTTACAGCCGCTTGCACCGTATTGTTTAACAGAGGATTAATCTCAAACCTCCGTTAAATCTAAAATTTCCTTTGCACCATTCTTTAGTCTGTGATTAAATTAGCTCAAACTTGCGTTAACTTAACCCCCAAACTTGGCCGCTTAAAGGGCGATTCAATTTAATCGTAAGTTCTGTGTCGATGTTGTGCATAACCTCAATTTTTAATATATTTTCATTCTTTTGGCGCTTTATTTTTATTAACAAAAATTTTCGAATCAGATTTCGACTTCGACATTGATATCTTCAATGACGACTCAGATATAATTCAGATAATAGATTTCGGATTCCCTAGGGAATATGAAAGAGGTGACAACTCTCATGATTTTTAGACAACCTGACATTTTTTTACGGACTTTTTTCTTTCCATTATCGTAAAACCGTTTCAGGCACTCCACAGACCTATAACATCCATTTGGAGCTATCGCATTAAATTGCTCAGCTATTTTTACCGAAATATTTGCCATTTCTTGAGACGTTACGTTATTTGTTTGTTTATTTTCTAATACATGCTCGTATTTTGTGGTCGTATTTTTTAGCAAAAGTTTTTCATCTAATAAAAAATTTTGGTTTCTTGTAAACAGATAAATAGTAGTAAAAATGTATACACACATCTAGAACAAACAAATAATAGACCTTTTCATCATAAGCGCACGAATGTGCTGCTGCTATGTTTGTTTGCGGGAACTATGAAATGTTCGGACACTTGGTTGTCAAAATGGCTGGACCGATATCATTTTTCCACATTAATTTAGACGAAAGTGTGATTGACGGTGCAAAATTAGTACTCAACATTGTGGAAGAACACACTTGTGCTCAATAAAGGCGCTAGCTCAAGTATCCTGGCCGTAAAATGACTGGAAGCAAAAATAAAGAACTGCTTGTAAGGTTAGAATTCAACTATCAACTTATCAATTTATATACAAATGCATTTAAAAGAAAACAAATGTGTTTAGTCTACAATATGCTTAATAACATTCTTCGTGCAGTAATTGATAATGCTGTAAAAATATTTTCTGTTTTTTTATGAAAATGTAGGGTGAAAAATGCAATTGAAAATGAGGTTTTTTGTCGATCCTTCTGTGGATAAAGCTAACTCCATTTTTCCAATTTTTTCAAATAGGTAAACTATACGATATGGCACTACCTATTTTCAAAAAATTGGTAACAGATTCATCATTATTTGTTTAAAAAACGTCGAGTTCCGCCATGTTTCTTCGGACAGTTTTCGCATGTCAATATTGGATTTGACATAAACATTACGTTTTTTAACCAAATAATGATGAGGTAGTGCCATATCGTATAGTTTACCTATTTGAAAAAATTAGAAAAAAGGGAGTCAGCTTTATCCACAGAAGGATCGACAAAAAACCTCATTTTCAATTGCATTTTTGACCCTACATTTTCGTAAAAAAACAGAAAATATTTTTACTGCATTATCAATTACTGCACAAAGAATGTTATTAAGCATATTGTAGACTAAACACATTTGTTTTCTTTTAATGCACGTGTATATAAATTGATAAGTTGATAGTTGAATTCTAACCTTGCAACCAGTTCTTTATTCTTGCTTCCAGTCATTTTACAGCCAGGATACTTGAGCTAGCGCCTTAATTGAGCACAAGTGTGTTCTTCCACAATGTTGTGTACTAATTTTGCACCGTCAATCACACTTTTGTCTAAATTAATGTAGAAAAATTATACCGGTTCAGCCATTTTGACAACCAAGTGTCCGAACATTTCATAGTTCACGCAAACAAACATAGCGGCAGCACATGCGCGCGCTTATGATGAAAAGATCTATTGACAATAGTTGACAGAAATAAAGTTATAATTTTGAAAGAGAAGTTATCAGAATACCAAATTCCCTAAAATCAAAGGTTAACTATCAACTTAAGTAAACCACAAACAATAAACCACGGTGCAATAAGACCTAAGTTATACCTGGTTTAAAAATTAAACCTCGATTAGTTATTCATCGCTTAAAATGTAAACAGTGCAAATGGCTGTTAAGGTATCTCAATTCACTGGTAGAAAGAAAGCAACTAATAGTCAGTGTTTAGAAAACCGGCATTAATATCAATTATTGGCGGGAACTTCAAAAATGTTCGTAAATTCCAGGAGAATGTTTGCGAATGTTTCCAGAAATATTCCCGGAAATATTGGTGGGAAACTTTCCAAAACCTTATTTATTTCTTCCCAGAACGTTTCCAAAATCGGAAAGTTTCCTCTACCTATCAGTAATTAATTTTGTCAGATTTTCAGTAAAAAGAGAGGAGGGGAGCCTCTCCCCCTAAAAGCAAATGGCCCCAAAATTATATCTTACCAAAAGCAAAGCTGCGATTTTGCCAACCAAATTAAGTACAAAAATATCTCTAACGAAAATATTCAATTTGTCACAGAAATGTGCTGTTCTTACCTGAACGTGGGCAGCAACTGCATTTTCATCGGCAGCACTTTCTCCACAAATCATACATCTATGCTCCGTACCACGAGCATGCACCTCGGCATGTGCCAGCAGATCGAGAGCTTCCTGGAACGATTCTCCACAAACATTACAAATATGTCCAAATTCGTGCTCGTTAACGTACTCCTCTTTAACGTGGACGCGTTGATGGCGTCGCAAATTATCTTGTCTATGGAAAGACAAGCCACAAGTCGAACAGTAAAACGTACCATACTTAGTTTCTTCGTCCGAATAATCTTCATCTTCATCATCATCGAAGTCCTCAATGTCACCGTGTTTTTGCTTTGCATGGTCCCGCATCTGGGCCGGATCCCAGAACATTTCCCCACACTTCTGACATTCGAAGGGGCTATCGCCTTCTGCATGTACTCTCGTGTGGGACAACATGGCCTTTTCTCTGGCAAAACCAACGCCACAGTGCTGGCATACAAAGGGTTTTCTGGGGTCCGTTATGGGATATCTGACTTCAGCGGCATGGTCTTCTGGTATATATTCGCCATAATCTGACTTTACATTATTTTCCATTTGTTCCATTAATTTCATGTCTTCATCGACATAGTTGTATGATCGAGAACTGGACGCAGCTGAAATAAAAATGGAAATATAATTATTGGAAGCAGGTAGCAGGTCTAAAACTATCAAGGTACAAAAAAAAATCGACGTAGCTACTCTAGAAGAAAACGGAAATTATTATTCAGACTCTGACAAAGCTAATGTATTTGTAGAGCATTTTTAAAAAAGCTTACTCTGAAGAACAGAATCCAAATTTCAAACAGGAAAATTATAATACAATAAACAACTGGTACTAAAACTATTGACAGTGACAACATCATTGAAGAGATTTACTGCAACTGCTGAGAATAATCATTCAACCTGATTATTTTTTGCTTCTAGTCAATTGTGAGTTCGCTAAACGATGTAAAGCAAGTTGATAATAAATGACACAGCGAGTTAGTTAAGTTCCACTGCTGACTAAACTCCAAGTAAATTTTTATTGCTGGCATAAAACACCTGAACAGTTGGCGACTAGCAGATTTTCAGCATTGTCGTTTAGGGAAATGATGCTCGCGACCGTTGCGTTCCCTGAATGTACCCATTCTTCTGTATTCAGAACATGTACTTTTCAAATGAATGGAAATATAATAACTATCCCCCAAGTCCAACATGGACCATTGCAATGCTCACAACTATAGACCAATCACGCTTTTACTGACACTAGCAAAAATATTTGAAAAAATAAAAACCATACGTCGGACCACCTATTTAATACACCGTGATCTCAACCAACACAAAGCTCTGATGAAAAAAATGGATAAATACAAGAGTCAAACGCTTCTTAACCTATAAAAACAGCGGTATATCCATACTCACAGCAGATAAGATTTACAAACATATCTGTAGACTCATATTAGAATATGGACCACAAGCAAAGAACAATTTGATTTGAAGATGTTGGTATAAATTTGTAGAATTAAATATTCTAACAATACCATGTGGATGTATTTATGAATGTCTGATACTTGCATATCATAACAAAGATGAATACACAAAAAATAATTATTATCACGAATATGATACCATATTAAATAACTAAAGTAAACATACTCTTCGTCAATTCATTGAAATTTTTATATAATTATTGCACATATGCACACACTTTTCATAGTTTTTTTGAAAATAATGTTAGTTTTAGACATTTTTCACCAACTTGAAACATTTGTCAGTACAAAATAAAACCTGGACTATGAGAAAAAGAAAACAATTAAGACATTCGACAGAAAAATACTGCAAAAGATATATGGGCCAATCCAAAGAACTGATGGAACATGGAGAACTGAACCAATTGAATGAAGGAACTGTGATTCTCAATTATATAAAAAGTCAAAGAGTAACATGGTTGAGACATGTCAACACAATGGAAGATTCAAGAACATATATGAGAGGAAACCTATCGGAATACGGAAAAGAGAAAGGCCCAGGGTGAGACGGTTGGAAGATGTTAAAGAAGATTTAAGAATCCTGAATATTAGAGGCTGGAGGAGAAAATCTCAAGAGAGGACAGAATGGAAGAACATAACCAGAGAGGCAGAGACCCACCCTGGGTTGTAAGCCAAAAGAAGAAGAAAACTAGATGAAAGCCTCAACACAGTCGCATCCACTGAGTTTACTCTAGCTTACGTGATATGGACTCAAAAACCAACCATCTGTCAAATGATTAATGGCTTAAGAGTTGAATATATTCATAAAAATATAAACAAAGGAGAGCTGACCAATTAAAACCACAGAACTTATTTACCTGTATCGTCTGCTTCATACGAATCGTATTCCCTTTCCTCCTTAATCTTGCCCTTCTTCCGTCTCCTTGGTGCTTGCTTGCCTCGCTTCCTCCCTTTCTCCACATCTATATTTTCTTCCAAAGGTTGTACTTCCTCTTCCTCCAAACCATCCGCCTCCGGTATATAAGCATGTATTTTAAGATGGTTCATCAGGTCACACTTTCTTATGTATCTTACACCACATAGGTTACACCCATGCGGTCTATCTGTCTGATGGGCCACCATATGGTTCATCAGGTTGGCTTTCTTTCTGAACCTCCTACTGCAAAAGTCGCAGGGGTAAGGTCTGGCGGCCGTGTATTCATCTTGATCTGTGGGCAGGGGAATGTCGCAGTCTTCATGGCTTGGTTCCTCGGCCCCTCCAACTGCTTCCTCCGAGCCCACAACTAAGTAAAAAAAAATAATTGTAATAAAAATCGTTGAAAGTTACAAGAATACAATATTAACTCTTAATAATTCAATTGCATAACTCCAGATGACTGGAGCTACTGATGTGCCTAAGTTTTTGTCACTTGGTGACAATCATTAGCTGTAAGAGGAATTCCTCATTATCAAAATGATTACAAATATGTTTAAACTTCAATTTTAAAATCAAACAACAAATACCTATTTCTTCTGGACAGCTTTCACCCCACTGCTCCGTAATAATTTCCTCGGACACCTGACATTCCATCAGCTGCTCCTGGTAAGCAGGTTCCGTTGCTTCTTGCATGACTAGCACATTTCCATCAGTAAGGTACATGATTCTCTCAACTGGCACGTCGCCTTGTCCATTTTCAGGTGTATTTTGAACAACCTCCTCAGCCACACCTTCTGGCACCCCAGTAAACTCTTCCGTTTCTGCTGGGAGGATTTCATTTTCGATGCCACAAATGACCTCTTCTGACTGCACGACAGTTGTCGCGTCCTCCCAGGTTAAACCGAAAGATTCCTCCATTTTTCTAAGTTTCTTCAAACATGGTTTGTTCTGTGAAATTTTAAATTAATATTATATATGGAAAGTATTAACAGATTTACAGCTCATCATTTGCGTTAATTTGGTGAATTTATTTACCCAAGGAAAATGTCGAGAAATGGTGAAATATAGTAGTCAATTTCGTTATATATTTAATTTAGAAGAAAAATCATAAGCACCTAAGTATATTAAAAAAAAATTTACTTGTTTTTTAAATCACTGTCTATTCACAGCCTTTTGATTTTCTTCCCCGTTTATATGTGATGACATTGAGAGGTTTATGCGTTTGGGAATAAGTTTGGATGTCTTTATTTGTCTCTTACTTTCTATCTTTGTAATGGATGAAATGATTTAGATGGTTGGTTTTCGGCATGCAATTTAATATTTCTACAAGAAAGTGTATAGATATTTGAAATTAATTTCAGCCGCCATCTTGGATTAGTCAATTTGAAATGTCAAAAAATTACATGATTGTGATGAAATTGAAAATGTCTTTGTGGTTTTGCACTTTGAACACTACTAAAGAGTAAAAAATGGCATGACTAATTTTCATGTGCCTTCTGTCACGTGAAGTATCAGATGGACATCCTCCTTCCATGACATTTTTTAACATGAAACTTTCCCCCCCTTTCTTAAATGAGTCATGCATTTTACAGATGACCCATTTAAATGGGAAAGAAGTATATAGACTTTTCTACACAAGACATAAATATGGTGTTTCTAAAAATGTTCACATATTTTAAAAACACTTCTGTGCAATGAAATCCGGTATAGTTATTTTTCGCTATATTAAATAATGCTTTATTTATAGACTGGCGGTACATGACCAGTCAGGTGCAACGTTTTTAAAATGCATGCCAATCATATATATGAATGAAATTACAATGAATATGCCAGGAACGCAAATTTTAGGCAGTCGTCGCTTGCAGAAGGGTGTTTTTTTTTTTTAAATGGATGCCAATAGTGCCAAACGAAAAGCCGTGAAAAAGAATCCAGCGGAAATTCATTTGCATGCAGTTTCCGCGCGCAAAACAACTGTTAATGTGCACATTAAATCGTAAAATTTTTTGGTGTTCTTGATTTTGGATGATTTTGATTTTGGATTTTTTTTCAAGGCTTTTCGTTTGGCACTATTGGCATCCATTTTAAAATTAAAAAAAAAAACACTAAAAAAAAAACAAAAAAATTGATTTGCACACCCTTCTGCACGCGACGACTGCCTAAAATTTGCGTTTCTGGCATATTCATGGTAATTTCATTCATATATATGATTGGCATGCATTTTAAAAACGTTGCACCTGACTGGTCATGTACCGCCAGTCTATTATTTATAAGTGTCTGTCATATTTTCGCAATGCCAAAATTAACTGAATATGAAAAAATTTTAATTCTATCTAAAATTGAAGAGGGATGGTCTATCAGAGCAGTTGAATTATCAATTGAATAAAAGTACTGTTATGAGTGTGAAGAAAAGGTGGGGGGAGGAAGGTAGCGTAAAGAGAAAAGACGATTCAGCCGATTGAGAAGTTCAAATCTCTTTCAAGATGAAGCACTCCTTGGCTATTTGAGGGAAAATCCGTTACAAACAGCAGGAGACACTGGGTTCATGACAAATTTTCCAGCATCGAGGTCAACCGCTAGCCGAAGGATAGGAAAATCTGAATAAAAAACTGTACAAGTGCCAAGAAGACCATATTAACAGAAGAACAGAAGCAAGCCCGCATTCTGTTTTGTTTAAATTATGTCAATCACCCATTGGGGTTTTGGAACAATGTTGTGTTTACCAATGAAAAAGTTTTTCAGTCTTGTAATGACTGACATATTCGGGTGTACCGTTCTGCAAATACCAGGTTTCACGAACGTTACGTGCGTCTGCGGAACAGGTCCAGACGATTTTCTGTTAATGCTTGGGCATGGATAAGCGTGCATAGCCCTGGTGTAGTGTGGTGTATTATGGGTAATGGTAGATTTAATGGACAGGTTTATAGGGATATTTTGGAAAACGTTATGCTTCCTTCGGTGGAGCAATTATATCCAAACAACACCTTCATTTATCAACAAGACAACTGCCCTATTCATACTGCCAGGATAATTACTCAATGGTTTGAGAACAATTGATAGAAGTGATGTCTTACCTTCCAACCCAACTTTTTAAAAGTTTGGTTTGTTTTATATTACATCTTGACTTTAAAATATTTAGATGTGAATAATCATATTTACTAAAAAGACATTAGTAAAATGATATCATTGACTACTTATATTGTATTATGCATATTTTAAACACTTTGTTCTAATAAAATATGACTATTTTTGTAGGTTGGAAATCCAACCTATAATTAGTGGTCTATTTTATTAATAAATTATTTGAGTGAATTTTTAAATGTTCGCCTGGAGCCAGTATATTATGGCTACAAGCTAAAAAAGCGATGTATACATTAAAAATGAAAATAAGCCTAAAAAACTTAAAATTTCAGGTTATGTTCGTTATATGATGCACAACTACTTCAAAAAATGTGATAAATAATCATGAAAATGACAAATGCCATACCGGCAACTCATTTTGGGAAGTATCTAAAGTCATATCTATGGAATAATTAACTGAAGGTATATTTTAAATGAAAGTACACATGCAAGTTATCCTATTGATAGCAAGCTCGGGTTATCTTATCCATCGGACAGTTGTTCGATGGATAAAGTTTATTTATACTTAAGTGATAGTACTGAGCCTAAGCCAGTAGAGCAAATTACGTCATATTTTAGGTCGAGACTAGTGGTACAGTAGAATTGTTCGCCGGCGTTGCTTATATTTGCTGCTTTCAGTGGGAAATATCATATTTTCATATCATATTTTTTCACTGTCTAGGAGCTGTGTAACCTGCGTAAACACTGGAGTTGGACAAATCTTAATCTACTGCATTATACAGCTTCTCTTAATAGCAATTACACATCCTTATACTCCAGATGATGCTCTGCCACCGGTAAAAATATTCGCGCAAGTTGGATCCGTCCTGATCATCTTCTCATAATAGTACTCTACTTCATATCTAGATGTCCTATTCAAGTCTCCTTCAACGAAAAAAATGTTGATACTATATTTGCATTCAACTATGTGGAAATCATTGTTCATAGAACTTTAATAATATAATAGTTGAAATGTCTACCTCAAAAACCCATAAAACGCTAAGTCAGTAGTGGTGGAGGCCGATGCAAAAAAAAAAATGAGTACAGACACTAAATCAAAATATTATTTTTTTACTCCCTTTGAAGGTGGCAGTGGCGATGATGGTGGAGGTGGCTGATTGAAAAAAATTTTTTAAGACCTTGGCTTCTCGTGCTTATACTAAATCCCAATTTTATGGACACTTACTTGCTTGCTTTCCTATTTACCCCAACGGAATAAGATCAAAATATAATCTAGTTCTAGATCTCGTTAAAACACTACAAGTCAATATCATAAACCATTCTGTAGTAATCGTGCGCTCAAAAAAAAGTTTAAAGCCGGACAGAAATTCTTTGTCGCACCTCTGTTAAAAGAGGGTTAAGAGCAATGTCACACTGTACCAATACGCTAACCTTGAATTTTAAGGTTATCGGACGCACTTAACCCCATAAAACTTAAACTAGGTCGTGGGGTGGTTTAAGGCGGGGTTAGTAAAAATGTCATTTCAAATTTTGACATTTCTGTCTTACTAAGTAAATTTCCCATGACATGACTGTAAAAATAAATTTTTTTCTGAATAATATCGGTGTAAGTAATGTTCAGGTGTAACTTTAACATGTTGTCGTACACTTACAGTAAAACTGTAATTTTACTTTGAAATTTTAATGCTGTATGTACACTATAAAAAGAAAATCCTGTGTGGATAAGGGGCAATTTTGTTACACATTGTGGTGTAACAAAATTGCCCCTTGTCCAGACTTTATGCATACTACCTGTGTTATATTAATATTTATAATGCATTTGACAAGTTTTTTATGTTTCATCTAACTCGACTGTCAACACCCTCGCATCGCTAGCAACTTGCACTCTTGCACTTATACACTGTGTGTAGTGGCGGGCTAGGTATAGGGAGTAAGAATTACATCGCGTGTGCCAGCTGGCTGAAATGAAATAACTGAGAGCTGAGATCTTCGCAGACGGGCGAGTTTGCTCTGCAGTGTTGTCATATCTCTTGTGCTACGTGAATGTACATACCTAATGGGCAATTACACGCACTGTGTCACAGAAAATTGAACTACCAGAAGCGACACTTAAGCTTCCCACCTAAATTCCATTGACGCCATCTTCTTGTAGGTATTTCCGCCAGTTCATTTATTGAAAAATATAGTTGAATTATGGATATCATGTCACAGAATGTTAGGTTAAAACAATAAAGGAATAGAACTAGAAAATGGATATGTCAGGCTGATTCCAATATTTTGCCATTTTTATAGTTTTAGAATATTTAAATAATAATAAAGATCACATAAGTGCTGAAATGAAGAGCGACAAATTACAGAGGTAGGTTAACTAGATAGATATCTACTTTAATAAAGTCTACCGCAAATGTGAAAATAAAAGGTATTTTATAATACATATAATTTTCCATATCCTCTTCAAGCTACACATTTTATTATTGTACAATTTTTAATAATAACCTATTACACTAGGCTTGGTTCTCACAACAATACTTCGTCCCTTTATTAGTAATAAAGTTCTCCCTGTGCATAGCTTGCTACCACAAATTCCTAATACTTTTATCACTACTTGGTAATGAAATAAATTTTTTATTGAGTGTAGACACTGATGTACTTTTACAGTCTTGAACTACACAATATTTATGTAACCCCCCCTCCCAAGTAACAATTTAAGTTTTATCACAATCTACAAGAGGTTATTAAGTCTATATAATAAAACTGATCGTAAAACTGTTTATACTAGATAACCTCTTAAAAGCTACAATATACCTGGTATAAAACCAACAAAGACCTTTTATAAAGGTTATAAATATCTTCCTTAAAACTATCAATAAAACCAACAGTACTTTAGAACCCAAATGTGCAAGATGTTTTCAAGTCTACTATAAAACCTTTTATAAAATCTTCTTAAAACCGTTAGTACTTGCAATCAAATTTTAAACCTGCTTTGAGAACATCATAAATAATTGTGTCTTTAATAATTCTTTGTCGAAAACTTGTACTTAATATGAAATCAGAAAATGTCGCCAAGTAATAAAATATGTCTGCCTCGATTGAAATATCTGCGTGTGCTAATATTTTAAAATTTGATATTAATAAACAACCTAGTATCAAAAAATTGTCAACGCAGACTACTTTATTGATAAAGTATATCAAAAAACTTTTAAAAAATCACGCGCCTTTCATTTGTCAGCTTATTAATTATTATTTACAATTAATAAAAAAAAAAAATAGGAACCCTAGTTTTAGCTTACTCAGATTTTGGGCTTTTTAGGGGTTTATATGACATATTAACACATTTTAGATAATTGCAGGCTAAATGTAAACAGTAAGAATAAGAAAAATGTAACTAAACACTGTTGCCCCAACTTTGTTCAAACATGTCTGCCATCAGGCCTGTAGCTAGGGGGGGGCAGCACGGGCAGCGCCCGACCTACGGTGATCGTAATGGGGGCAATTTTTAACTGTCTTTTTAATATTTTGAAAGAGATTGGGTAAACATTTTTAAATTTTTTCGGAACATTTTTTTTGGATTTCTCCCCACCGCTCCTGAAAAATTGTTTGCCCACCCTGAAAGCACTTTCTAGCTACAGGCCTGTCTGCCATAGTAGTTAACAGAAAAAAACATGGGCTGAAAAATTAATAAAACCATTTATTTTAATAGAATACCCTATTAAGAGTTTGTGGCTTTAGGAAATATTTTTATAAAACAAAATGTTTTATTAAATCCTAATTGCTCCACTTTATTACTATTTTAAAGCCTGTAAGACTTTACCCAGTCTTACTACTCTTCTTTAAAACCTTTAAGATTTGTCTCTGACAATCTCTAATCCAAATGTACTTAGCTTAGATAACATAACCTAAAAAAACATTATTTATTTCGTGTTTTTGAGTGTGCGATCATTAATTTCTTGTAATTTCTGTAAGGGGGGGAACCAAAGGATTTATAAGTGCTTTACAAAAACCAACAAGTTTTAACGTAGCTTAACAAAGCTACCAAAAAACTATTAGGTTTTAAGGAACCTTTACCTTTATCGTTAAAAGCAAATAGTATTTATGGTAACATATATTAAGGGTAAGGCTACTTAAGAGTTATTAGTTTTATTGCTTGATTATAAGGAGTACTTAAAGACCATATTTTAAAACTCCCATAAAACTTAAAGATTTATAGATGTCTACCACAAAACTCAAAATATTTAAAATCTTCACTCCGACAATATAAGCTCGACTGCGGTGTCCGGTCTAATTGTGACCCTGGGTAAACAAGACACTCATAAGTTTATGCCCACAGGCAACATCAGATGAATGGTGAGTATCTATAGTGAGAGAGAATCTCACTTAATGTAAAAGTGGAGTAAAGACGGGAGATCTACTTGCCGACCTATGGCGGTCTATTTCATTTGTCTCACCCTGCATAACGTCGATCACTATTATGATTTTTTCAACTATACCTAATTTAGAATAGAACAGGAAAGGAAATAATTGAGAAAACCTATTATGACGGTCATTTTTTCAACATGGAGGCAAAGATATTTTTGTGGTAACAAAAATACAAACAAAAAATTCCTTGTAGGAATTATTTACGGGTCAAATGACAAATTGACTGTGCTATCACTTGTTAAAACGATAAAAAGGTCCGTAAATATTTCTTGGGAAATAAAAATTCATCTATTTCAGACGAAATTCAAAACAATTCAATGGGAATTTTTAAATGAGGAGCAAAACTTCTTTACTTAAAATTTATAACGGGTTGGAAAAATATAAAATCATTAAATATCGAGACGAAAAACAAAATAAAAATTTGACATTATAGGTATAGTCTGTTTTTAAACCAGGAGAACCGTTTCAAATTTACCGAGCTAAATCATACATCCGTGATTTGATATGCCTTCGCCAGTTTTACACGAGGCAATAATCGTAATTATGACATGCATGTCAACTACTATTCAATTTTTAGGTTCGAAATGGAAACAAATTTTAAATTTGAATTGGTTACTGAACCTGGCTGTGTCGGGGTGCCAGACGTTCCATTCCGTGTCTAGTATGTTAAGAAGGGTATGCCTACTCATTCTTATGACTGCTGAAATAACATAAGTAAATCCGTTGCTGGCTCTTAGTCTAATAACGGAACACATAGAGGTCGATGTATTATATAAAGTAATAAAATGCTGTAAATATACTATAGTGGTGTATTGTTGGTTGCTCAAAACGCCAAAAAGATTCTAGTGTATTTTCTGGTTACTTCTATGGTGTGAATGGGACCTCTATATTTAGTCCTTCTGGTTTAAAAACAGACTATAGTGCAGTCGAATCTGAAATTTTATTAATTCTTATGTATCATGACCTCCTGATTAAGAAAAAGATATTTGCGCCCAAAAATTCCTTATTGCGTCAAAAGTTATATGCACTTTTTACGTGTTCTCACGGATTTTCAACTTATCTGCTTAATATATCTTGTACTAGTAATCGGATGGGAATTTTAAAAATAGTGGCTTATTTGAAATAAAATTTAAAAAATATAGAGTCAATCCGCCATCTTGGAAAAAAATACAAAAGACCAAAAATAGCCGAAAAAATAAAAATTGAATATCTCTTTATAAGGAGTAATTTCAACGTTGGCAAAAATAAAACTCATTTATGATCAAATATCGGATACCGTATGTCAAATAGAACGCTCAAAGATGGCGGACGAAATAAAATTTTTAATTCTTTGTCAATTATCAAGGAGGCATTGTACTTCACTTTTCTTTCTTTTCGATTGCACGTTATTATATCCTTTGCAAAAACGAAGAGTATATCTCATTTGATCGGCACATTTCTAAAACAGTAAATATTGCTCGTAGAGAAAACATTTTCATATCATTATGTTAGTGAACGAATTCCGAACAACTTTCAAAATGTCCGTGTGTCCGTCCGTCACATTCCTTGTAAACACGATAACTTAAGAAAGAAAAGTCCGATTGTATTGAAATTTGGAAAGTAAGTTAGCATTAGCCTATTTTTGAAAAAAATCATTCAGCAAATAAAAAAGTTATTAATCATTTAAATTAAAAAAAAAAATTCTTAATTTTTGTCACTTCTACTTAAATAGAAATCTTATGAAATATTATTCTCTATAATTTTTTTTGTTTATACATTTTACTAATATATATATTTCATAATAATATATATAATCCGTTGAAATATAGTCCTGGAATGAAATATATTACAGACACTCTATTTTTGTAGTAACGTGTGATGGCCCAACGGCTAAAGTTTTGCCTTGCAATCCAAAGGTCTTGTGTTCTAATCCGTGACAGAGTTGTTTTTTTTTTCATTTTTCTTTTCATATATTTTTTCCACAACAAAGTTGGTATCACAAAATTTAGAATGTCCAAAAATAACATTATTTACAAGAAAAATGCGAAGATTATCCTACAGAATGTGTAACAATAGGCCGTTCATCATTTTTTTTTTTTATTTTAGAAATCGAAAGTAGAACACTTTTTAAGGCAATTTCCAAATTTTTAGGTTTTTATTAGGACGTTTAAGCCCTTAAATAAACTACTAAGATGGCGGATTGACCAATACATATCGGACAGGTCTATATTTTTTAAGAATTTTATTTCACATAAACCATATTTTTAAAATTCCCATCGGATTAATAGTACAAGATATATTAAACAGATAAGTTGAAAATCCGTGAAAACGCGTCAAAAAGTGCATATAACATTTGACTCACAAGGAATATTTGGGCGCAAATATTTTTTTCGTAATTAGGATGTCAATACATAAGAATCAACAATAAAATTTCAGGTGGAATGTTGTCGCCGAAATTAAATCAATGCGACTGTACTGTTAGGTACATAGAAAAATACAAATATATGTTGCACTAAAAATTAAGATTTTTTAATTTCCTTATTCTGGGTAGTGACACTTGCTCGGTCATTTTAATTTGAAGTCAGGATTTGTGACAGAACTATGCTGCTCTTACATATTAAAAAAAGAATGAATTATATTTGCTTTAAATACACTTTTAAACTTTATTAATGGAACAAAATTGTGTTGCACGTAGACACAGTTTAATTTTATTCTAAAATTAGGCAATCCAACGACCTGTCAAAATTATTTTTCAATATGGCGCTGAGGGCAAACATGGGGTTTATTTTAATTAACTCGCGGAAACGTAGCCAAGGCAACCGAAAAAAAACTCATTTAACGAATGAAAATAAAGGATTGCCGGATGTTTGCCCTCAGCGCCATTTTGGAAGTCACGTGGTTTGGATCGCCTAATTGGTCTCCCAACAATTTGATACCCTACCTACTACCTACCTATAAATGAAATAAAGTGTAGTTTACTTCATTATGCAGTGGCATACCTGTAATCAAGCCAATATTTAATTGACAGAAATGCAGGATTAGATGTTACTATGCTATATTTTTAATTAGTGATATCTAAATTAATTTTGACATAAGTAAATAACTTCTGAATTTACAAGCGTCTCTTCTAAATATGATATTAAATGAAATGATAATGACATGGATTTAAGAACTTCACAGTTAACTATAGTGATGAGACATTGTGAATTAACTAATAGGTATTTTATTAATTCACTTGACAGAAACACATGAAAATGGGAGTGTGGATTTAGGTAGGTCTGTAAAGAAAATTAAAAATATTTTATAATATAACAAAACTGTCACTGGTTTTAGTGAGGTTTTTAAAACATTCATGTTCAATACCAAATAGCAATAAGCTTAAATAGTTGTAGTTGTTCCTCTCAGACATGTCAATAAATAAAGTGATTTATTTGTCTAAAAAATATCAGAAATGTAAAACATATCATTTATGTGGTGATATGATCTCAAAAATTATGGTGTTATTAATACTTAAAGTACCTACCTAGGTCTGTTTATTTTTATTTAATACTTTATTAGATTCTAACTGTCTTTAACCTATTTATTAAAATCATAGTTTAATTAACTGCATCTTATTATTTCAATTAATAAGATTGATTTACTGTAAAATTTATTAAACATAAGGTGTTGACCATTTACAATAAAGTTTTTCCAGTGTCAATAAACAAATTATAATTTAAAAAAATTGATATAAACAAGTTTTTTTCCTTTATTCCACCTAGATATTTTCTAAACCGAATACCATTAAAAATGGAGTGCATTTTGAAAAATTAATACTACTAAAGAATTTTTCCTGGTAACAACAATTAGGTATTTCAATAATTTTTATATTAGACTTTAAAATAGCAGAGGCTATTCTATTTATTACATACCAAACCCAACAATATAATAGTTCCGTAACTTTATTGTTGCATTGTTTTCCCCAAAGAAATAAAACTAGTTTCTTGAAGAAGTTATGGAATGGACTCATCCTCTTCATCGTCTCAGTAAAAATTTTAGGTTATTGATATTTTGACAAGTGAGGTTATGCTTAATTGAGGTTAGTACAGTTTACTATTTTGAAAAATGTAAACAAAAAAAAATTTCGACCCAATTTTCACCTCAGCTTATGGAAAATGACGAATCAATTTGAGGTAATACGATGCGTTTTCAAATTACCTGTTACTATGTGCTGTAAACGTCCATTACATACCAAACTTCATTGAAAGAAAGGAAAATTGTAATTACATCACCACCGAATTTTACACAATTATAGCCCCAACGCAAATATTATAATAGGCAAATATGATAAAAGTGTCGTTTGTATAAATTCTAGAGGAAATTGTGTACTTACATGATAAAATATATCAGAATTTGTCAACCTAACCAAGCTTTACAAAAGCTAGCGTCGACCTTCACTTTGCTGTGGGCAAATGGCTGCTGTAGTTTCTCTGTTATGATTGCACAAGTTTTTATTTATCGGTAGCAAAATTGTCACCTGCCCCAAAAGGTGAGTTTAACCAAAATTATTATTTTTACATGCGTAATACAAACGTATTTTTATGACTGTCACTGATTTTCTAGTTGTGAAACTTGAAGCGAAAATAGGTTAGCCGATAAATAACCTACAACTTCTCAACAACCGCCAAAACAGTTGCCTACTTCCGTAGCAATCCTAGCGGGAAATTCAAATTCCAGGATGAGCACTTTTAGCGGGAAAATTCAAGAAATCCCTAATATTAGCGTCGACAGATTTGATGAAAACAATTTGGAATCTGAAGCTTATTTTCTATCACACTGTCATACTGACCATATGGTAGGTTTATACATATCAACATTTCAAGATATGTTAATAAATAATAACAAATTCCTTTATGTATCAGATGTATCTTGTGAAATATTAAAGAAAATGTATCCAGGAATCAGAAATAACATTAAAGTACTTGATATGTACACACCTACTTTAGTAATGCTAAAAGATAAAAATATATCTGTTATACCCTTGCCTGCAGGACATTGCCCAGGCTCGGTAATGTTTCTTTTTGAGTGTGATGACGTTTGTATTCTGTATACAGGCGATTACAGAATAAGTAAGAACGATATTAGAAAATTCAAATCATTCTATAATTCTCTTAATGAAGTTAAAAAAATAGATAAAGTTTACTTGGACACAACGTTCTTTCTAAAACGATACCTGAGATTTCCAAAACGTGAGGAAAGTTTGAACGAGTTATGTAAGATTGTAAAAGAATGGACGAGTAAAGGTAAAAATTACTGGGTAAAATTATTTACCAGTGCCAAATATGGCTATGAATATGTTTTTAATGAGATATATAAACAAATTGGAATGCCAGTACATGTAAATGAAGATGTTTATAAAATTTATTCGGTAATCCCAGAAATGGACAATTCTGTTACCACAAACGGATCCTTCACTCAAATACATTCCAATTGTGGGCTTAGGTACCAAAACATCTGCGAACCATTTAACAGTCAATTAAGAACTGTTAGAATATCTGCGTTTCGGTGGCACCAAGACGACTTAGAGAATGGTCTATCTTCTGCAGAATCCGATACTTATTATAGTATATGCTACTCTACCCATGCATCCTATGAGGAAGGAAAAGGGTTACTAAAATTTCTGAAGCCAAAGGGCATTGAAGCCTGTGTTACGTATGATGAGCCATATAAGAATTTAGAAATAATGAATTCGATAAAGGAAATCTTGGAAGAGATAAAAAATGAAAATCCTGTAGAAGATAAACCCAAATTATTTGAAACAAAAACGGAAATTTCAGAGATCTATTCGAATAGTCTGGAGAGTGGTCCATGTTCTTTTAATGATAATTTTGGAATTCTCGATTCTCCTCCGAGAAACAATACACAAACAGATTTTTTACAGGTGCTTAAAATAGATGCAGAAAATTTAGAGGAAGCGAATAAGAGTACAGGCGTGACAGAATTGTTTGAGATGGAATTGAACATTACAAGAGATGTATCTCATAGTTTTAAAAGAGAGTTATGCACTTCTAATGATATTGGGAATTTAAACTTTTCTCCAAGACCAAATGAAAAAAATCGAGAAAAAAATGTTATACATAATGCAAGTCTGCAGGATGTGGATAAGTTGGAAAAAAATGAAGAAACAGAAGATGAGTTAAATATGGTTGAAATGGAAGAAAATATATATAGCTTGAGCAGTGGGTCAAGTTCAAGTAGCGATGTAATTATTCTGGACTCGCCTCCAAGAGAGACTATAGAAAAAGGACAAGAGATTTTAAAGGAACACGGGCCAAATTTGGTAAATGATATAAGCATTATTGTTGATTCTCCACCAAGAAAAAAATTTAAATAGATTGATTTTAAGCAATGTAAATGCTTAATGTTAAAGAAGAGGAGAGTTATTGTGATATGGACAAATTTTTAAATTGTTACAAAATTTGTGTAATTTGACTTTTATTGTTAGCTATGTTATTTATATATTATAATATTAATTAATACAATTAGTTCATATTATGGGATATGCCTAACATATACAGCATGTTTACAAACTTATGGTATTAAATTAAATGATAATAAGTTATCCTTTTAATGGTTCACTGCACTATTAGAATATAAATATATATTAAATATAAAAAAATCACCTTTTTTACTGTAACTGCTTGAAATGATCTTTGTCTATTTGTGAACGTAATCTTACATGGCATGTAAGAGAATTGCTCCTGATAAAATGAGTCTTGTTTCTGTATCTACTCATTAGTGAAGTTCTTCCAATATTTTAATCTCTCTTGTGTCGACTAAAGTTTTTAGATATCCCAAAAAGAGAATAAAATAATTTGGAAAAATGCCATCCAAAAATAATTTCTCTAACTGATAAAATATTGCTAACATTTTGTATTCCGAAAGTTACATACAAATATTTCAAATCGGCATTATTGCTTGCGAAAAATGACAACTTAATGAGAGCTGAGAGATGTAAGTGTGTTGAACATTAACTTAATTTAATATCCTAGGTTCGTAAACACTCTATATATTACAACTATGTACATATAACAGTCAATTTCTAGTACTGATTTATAGTTTTATAATTGATGTTTTTTACTTGTAATTTGACAGAAATATGGCTATTAATAGAAATTTAAGAGTGCCTGCTTTTCAAAAAGGTGACTATGGAAATCTAGGAACCATTTTATAGTTTTATATATAGATATTTTGTACATTCAGTATACAATATATTTTATTTTAAATATGTTTTTGCCATGGTACAACATTGCCAACACGGAGGATGATTGAGAAAGGATGATTGGTGTGAATTTTTTCAAATTTCTCTAGCTTTCGGCAGATTTAAGCCTTTTGTTTGTAACTACTTATATTTGTATGCTCGCTAATGGAATTGAAAATTAATGTCAGGGTGTTATGTATGTAATACAACTGGTTTAAAATAGTGAGCCTTCTTTCTATAGCATCCGATCTTCAGTCAGTGTTATGCCATACCAATTACCTCATGTACCCCACTTTCTTCGGTTTACTTTTTGATAACATCATTTAAAAAAAAATGAATTAGTCGCCTCAAAAGTTTGAGGCCCTGTGTGCTCTATTCAGTCTGTTTTAAGAAAGATTTGTATGTGACAAATAACTCTAGTAAGATAATTAAAAAAATAATAATAAAAAATTTTTAGTATATTTTGCTAAAATATTATCGCTTTGTCTTATTTTATGTTAACTTATATTCTAGAATGAATCCCCTTTGCAAGTATTCTGGGGGCAGTATATTCAGTCTCAACTATTCAGTGGAATTTTTATGTCTTTTCAATTTTCATCTTCCACAGGTTTTTGGATGCTATGGTTTTTGCTTAGTTGTATGCAGCGGAGCTCTACTTCTTTAACAGTAATAGCTGTAATTACCAAATATTCACAGCCCCGACTTAAGCAAACACTAATATCGGCATTTTTTAATTATATATGGGGACGAGACAATATCTGATCATTACATATCTAACTATTGTGTATCGACATTCAAACTCCTTTTAACAAGTGAACTGCCGATTTTGGAAATTAATCCAACAGGCCATCCGAATTTTTCCATTCTATATTGATAGTAAATTATGTTCAATAAAATTCTTATTACCTACAATTTGTTTTTAAAAATTTCTGGGTGGGAAATATTACTACGAGCCATGCCGACCCATGTCCACGAAAAAAGGTACATTATACAGGACCGACAGCGTGTTGGAGCAATTTAAAAATCGTGTATCGTTGCCGGACAATGGGACCGTCACAGCGAAAATAAAACATACTAGTGCCCAGTCCATAGCAGTTAACTTGTTAATAAAGTAACCTGGTGGTTAATGCAGCATTAAAATTAAGCAATAAATAAAATTTTTAAAACATTTTCTTTTTTTTTTCAAGCGTTTATTTTATTATTTTTTAAAGTAGTAGGAGTAGAGTAGTATTTTTTTACTAGTTTGTCTTCCGTAAATGTAGGTTTTCAGGCATTTCTAAGTTGCAGTATTTTGGAAAAATAGTTTAAATACATTATTTAAAATGAGAGAAACTACAAATTTATTTTGAAAAGTAAATACAGTTTATCAAATAAAACGTACATAAAATATAAAAACAAAATCATATTTGGAAAACAACTAATTAAAAATAGTAAAAATTTTAATTTATACTTAGGAAAATATATTAATTAAATAACAAAATCCGTTACTCATCTTTTGTTATTAGCAAAATGACCCACCGCCTTTATTGTTGTATATGCTATTAGATAAAAGATAGCATTTCTAAATTTTCGTTTCAAATTATTTATTTCGCCAATGTTTTTTTTATATCTTTGTGATTCATCCATTCCCCCCCCCCCCCCCGTAAATCCGCCCTTGACCTCCACTACATTTGGTAATGAAGAATGAGGTACTGATAGCTGAAAACAAATAGATATGGGATCCTTCCAAGGAAATGTACGAAACTGTTATATTTCAAGAATTAGAGAAGAATTGACTGATAGATGTGCAGTAGTCAGACAAAATCATCACTACTTCACAAAAACCTTCAGGGATGATAAAAGAATAAGGCAGTTGACATCTAAACAATACAATATACTCATGGATAAAAAATTTCAAGTAGTGCTGGAGCAGGAATCATCGATATCAACCAGGGAGAACCATTAGCATGCCCTTGTACCATAAGTGTTCCAAGCAAAAATAACAGCCATAGTAGAAGTTTTTGTACGATACATATGGTACAGGGCTCATACACTGATAAGAGGATTCACATCATCACTGCAAGCAGTGCTTAAAGCTTTGAAAGCAGTATAGAGATATACGTTCCAAAACAGTAAAAGATTGAATTCCTGGCAATGCACAACAATATACAACTACAGTAAAAGCTGATTAGAGAAGACGCACAACAGCCTTGATGGGATCTGAGCCAACCTGTAGGATATAACATATAGTACCAAATGAGAAAGGGCATGTTTATTGTTGGTGGATATCCAAATCAAAATCCACAAACTGTTAGTGCTGAGCAGGAAACGGGTCAGACGTGTAGGGGACATACTCTGTACCTACATTACATAAACACCTAACCAATATAGAATGCAGGATCTGAGGTGATATCGTCCCCCTTATCACGTATGGGCGTAACTAACAAAAAATGCAAAATTGAGTTACGACGGTTCTAGGCTTTTCTTGGGTGCACTTTTCATCTCACGAAGTTGCACAACTGTATATCTTATAGTTTCGTCACTAAAAAGGCTTAGGAATTGAGGGCGAATCTGCCAAAGTCTACATGATTTCTCACGTAAAGGCGTAAAACAGATATACGCCTGTTCATGTGACAAAATATTGGCTGGCATGGATAAACTGGTCGGGCGTAACTTACAGCACGAGGAACATGCAAAATTTATGGAAAAAACTGCTAAACTGCTTTGATATCAACGATGAACAACGGCATACAATTTTTGGTGTTTTCAATAACATTGGTGACTTAACATCTTCAGAGGGTATTTTTGACGTGGCATTTGGAGATTAATGGAACAAAAAGAACCATTACCAATAAAGATAAATCTCTCATAGGCAGCATACTATAATAACGGTGGATAATGAGACTGTTGTGTGTAAGAAACTATTTTTGAATTCTTTAGGAATCACAGAAAAGATGTGTAGAACAGCTGTATCTAAAATAAACGATTTAGATGTTTTAGAAAAAGACCAAAGAGGTGGCAGACAAAGGAGTGAGAAATCAAAGGAAAGGAGAGAATTCTGAATAATGCAATAGAGCAACACATAAAGACAAGTTGAATCGCACTATTGCCATGCAAGGGCATCGAGGATGTATCTTCATCCAGAGATCTTCCTTTGAGAAAGATGTACTCCATGTACCTCGCAGATTTAGAAAGTCAAGGAAGAACTAATGAAAAGGCAAGTTATTCTTTGTATAGGAGAATTTTTAAGCGAAAAAACTTATCTTTCCTGTCACCCAAGAAGGATCAATGTTCACTTATCGAACAGGAGACGAAAACGTAAAAAATAGTTTAGAAGACAAGTACAATGCTCATATTGCAGAAAAAACCGCCGTCAGGAAAATTAAATCTGAATGTAAAGATGAAGCCCAAAAAGATAAATGCAAGTTATGTGGCGTTTTTGATTTGCAACGAGTTATATATTTGCCCATTGCAAAGGAAAGCGCAATTTTTTATAAAAGCCGATTGTAAAATTTCAACTTGAAAATTTACGATATTGCTAGTAGGGAATGTTTCTGCTTTGTCTGGAATGAGGCCATAAGTAAGCGTGGTTCTTCCGAGGTCGTAACCAGCCTTTATACGGTATTAGAAGAATACAACAAACAACCTGTTTTGGCCAAAATAAAGATACTGTCATCCCTGCAATGTTGCTGTATTCTTTGACTAAATTCTCATCGTTGGAAGAAACATCTTTACAATATTTCGAAACTACACATAGGCAGAAGTAGGGTGATTCTGCTCATAGTGCCATTTTCAATGCAATTTCTTCTACAGGAAACATCTATATTCCTGCCAGCTTCACCCTATAATTCGATTAGCGTTATACCATGATGATTTTCAAAGATTTCAAGTCTTTTCAAAGCAACTTAGAAATCTGACAATTAGAGAAACTGATCGAGGCAATAACGTGATGTAGCCGGATATCATGGAAGTAATGGTGACCAAACTTCAAATAAATTATTTTTCAAAAAAAGCCATCCTGATGAAGAATACGACTCCTTTACTCTGAAAGGTTTAGAGAGTAGCGTATCCAATATGCAACTTCATGCTTTAAATAATTATCCCCAAGAATACCTAAACGAAAATATGTAGATTTGATTTCACTCTATACAGCAGAGACACCCGTAGTTCGACTCTGCCAGAGTGGAAAGAATTTTTTAGATCTTTACCTTATTCATTTCTTTGCAAACATTACAGTTAGCATATTATTTTTACATTTATAGCATTGTAAAACTTTGTTTCTTTTTTGTTAGAGAGATAAAGATAAGATAAGAAAAAAATTACAAGCACTTTCACCTTTTTTTTAATGGTTATTTATCACTTATATCATAGGCGTAAATTACACAACGAAATAAATATATTTTCATGTAAAGGCGTATCTGTAAATTTCGTCCTTTAAAAAAAAGTATGATAGAGGTACATTAACTATTATTAAATGGGCGTAAAGTACATATTCTTTGATATCATTTTAAAATACTGCGAAACAAAAATGATAGGGGGATTTCAATGTCACACATTCTTGTTTTTGCTCTCTCCTGTAAAATATGCAAAATTCAGATACGTCCATACGTGATAAGAGGAACGATATTATGTGAATGCCCAGCCTTGATGACTAGAACACTTTCACAGCTCTGGTGACCGTTTGCAAGACTGGAAAACTCCCATCAACCGTACACACGTCTAATCGAATACCATCACTAGAGAGTACAATAACTTAAGCTTCAATATAAGCAGGCTCTCTGAAGCCCGTAAGGAAAAAAAAGTCCTTTTCACAGGTTACCATCCACTGATATACCGTTGCTTCTGTATGGAGAGAAATGATACTTCGGAATATATACTTTGTTTCTGCAAGGCACTAATGTGTCAAAGACTACAATATTTATCAGAGCAGATAGTTTTAACATCTTCATAAGTAGGAGAGAGATCATGAGGTTTTTTTAGAAGCCTAGGATTGGATGGGTACATATAAATTCAAGGGCAACACAAAAAATCTTAGATTGTGGTGAAGAGGTACTCATGTCCCACCTTTAATCTATCTATACCATACTGCTGCTTTACTTTGAATTAGTAGCACATAATGGATTTTTTCTCTATACTGTCTATGTATCCTAAATAGTAAACATTCTGGATAATCCATATACAATATGTTTACTAAGGTTGTCTTAAATTTCTCAATATAACTCGCTAGGGGGCCATTTCTTATCGTTGTTGATATGAAGTTTTTTCATCATTTTGTTGGGTACCACCCACCATCAAAGTAACGGACACCTCTTTTTAATTGCACCTTGTATACAGGGGTGGATGGGACACGGGGGCAAACGGGCAAATGCCCGTTGGACTTGTGGCCCTGGGGCCGGTCTGAGGTAAATAGACATTTGTTCGGGCGGCCGATGGCCAAAAAAATTTAAACAGCAGCTCCTTTCCCTTCTTAGTCCTTACTTAGAACGAAAGAAGTTTCAGATGTGATTTTCAGGCTCCTATCTTAAAAACTCGGCCACTGAGATGCTGAAATGCCAGGTGTCATTTATAAAACATTATTAAACCAATAACCTAATTTTGCATGTTCGTACCAAATTTTGCAACTTTGTTTAAGAGAGTTCCGATGTATTATGGGGTCTTCTTTCTTTTCCTTTTCACCTCTAAAGCTTTAGAATTATTTTTGGTTTTTTTTTTTTGGGGTTTAGAGATGTTTATGTAGACAATATTAGTCACAATTATTATTGATTATTATCTATTGTTATACTGTTAAAATGCTTAAATTTTTTATTTCGTTCTTTGTTTTTCAATGTCAATAAATTTTAAAAGTACCTATGGATATTTAGTGGCGTTTTTAAAAATGTTGCAGTCTGCTTTAGACCGTGGTTGAGTCAAACTACATGTTATTACTTTGAATCTTTAAATAATTTTTGCAATTAGATGAAAATTCGTTTGACGAAACCTATTTTTCGAAGAAAATGTTTTTGATACTCGAATTTCTAGCTTTTCATTTTAGAGCATTTGACCTTGAAAAATATAAAATTTTTGCCTGCGGCGCATTTTTTCCCCTTAGACCTTAGCCCTCCAAAAAAAAAAAATATATTCTTCCCTGGCTCACTCAAATTTGAGATTCTAGTTTCGTGCTTGATTGAGCCGTTTCCCTAAAATTACCAGGGCCGGTTGGACCCACTGCTGCTTGTGTATGAAGACGTAATAAACTCCCAACCAGCTGTCTACTCATCAAAAACTTCATGAATTCAGTTATCTAGTTCCAAAGAATTTTTTCTTTTTTGTAATTTATTAATGGCCTTGAATATTAAAAAGTACGAGATAACTAATTAACCTCGTAATTAGGTGTCATGCAATTAAGGAATCCAACGACCAACAAAAATTTTTTGCAACATGGTGTCAGGGGCAAACGGGTTTATTTTTATTAAATTCCGGAAAAAGAACAATCAAAACCAGTCAAAACGGTCTAGAAAATATAGGCATGCGCTTTGTTGAGATTCAAGTATTTTGACCAATCGCCGCCTTGAAATGAACTTAGACAAGTTTCTATAGTTTACAATAAAATCCGGTAGACTTGGCATAGGTAAGGGGGGAGATATTTGACTGAGCTAAGCTAAGATAGAAAGGTCAAACACAGCTTGAACTTGCATTGAATAAAGATAAACCCTTTAATAGCTGAAAATGTTTATTCATAATTTTTTTAAACAATTTAACAAAATGCATACAACAAATTAATAAAACGATTTAGCTAATAATAAATACTTAGACTTAAATATATAGTTCACTTCTAACAATCAAAGAGTGACCGCAAAAAGACTTCAAAAATCGCCTGTCTCGTGGCCCCCACAAAACAGGTGATTTTCGTGGTCACTCCTTGAGGCAATCTAAAAACGTTAAGATTATACAAAGCAACAAATAATTTTTATGTTCCAAAGTTTACAATAATTTTGTTTAAAAGTGTCAAATATTGTCTAAATGTCAGTTCTGGCCATTCTCTTAATTTTTGTATTTTTTCTGTGATTCTCTGTTACATGTATTATTTTGTAGATCTCACACACATTATTTTTAGAAAAAAATACATATGGCTGATAAATTAATTCTAAACTATAGAGAGGTGACTTCAAGCATATATTTGGCTTTTTAGATCTATTAGTTTGGCAAAATAGTTGCAGGAAATATTAATTATAATCTAGTAAATAGTAAGTATCAGGCTTTCATTACTATCGATACTGATGAAAATGTATCTTTTTTTCTTATTATCCGATGTTGAACAGTTGCGTGGGATTTTGACCTCTTGAAGGAGTATCAACTATAGCTTACAAATGTGAATTCAATAGATCATGTAAATATTTCATAATAAAAAAATTGAAAAAAAAACAAAATTTTGAAAACAGTGGAACATGTCAACCCTTAGGTATGGCCAGCCACTTGGCAATGAATAGTCTAAGGTGCACCAAAATATATTTAAGCCATCAATTAAACCTTAATTACTTGCTCAAGTAGCTCACCCTGATCTAAGGTTTGCCTTTATTCAATATAAAAAAAAAATGGCAGGTTTGGTCCATTTGTATATGCCTTGAACAAGTTTATAAACTCAAGTATTAAGGTATGAGGATTAACTGATATTATTAGTGCTACTTTGGAATTATATGCATGTGTGGTAAATAAAAAACGTGAAAAGGATTTGAGTTATGTAAATGTACACTGTTACATATTTACAGAAAATATGTAGGAAAAAAACTAATTAGGTTTAAAAACTAAATATGACTATATAAACATATGACGATGTTGAGTTTTAGAATTGGAAAAGAAAATCCTCTTGGGTGTGTACGGTGGAAGAAATAAAATATGCAACAGAAAAAGACACGGTCTTTTTTTTTTCGCTCTCTGTATTTAGTTGAAGAATGACAAAAATCTTATCAAACAGTGAAACCCCCCAACTTCAAAATTTTACCAAACCAGCACCATATAAACTTATAAGGTAAACATTTTTAAAGTGGTCACAAGTTTTAGTTATACAAGGCATTTACAAAAGGACAATATTTCTATATTATTTCTCCTAATAGTAGTAAATACAATTGTAAATATAAAACATTTATATAAACTTTTTGAAGTACCTAAGAGCTAACATTAAAGGCCACTTGGTTTTACTTATAGTACTAGGAATGCATTAATTCTAGATTGTAGTTTGGATACAGACAGAAAAGTATTCATTGAAAAAAATATGTTAGCAATTTTAGATAGTCTATATACGGTGTGTCCCAGGATAGATGTAACAAGAGGTGTAATGGACCAAAAATTTTGGAATTGTATTTGGGGATTGAGTCCTGCTTGTTGTAAAACTAAAGTATACCAAAAATGACTTGATTTGGTGTTCTAAGGTGCTTTATAAGCAAAGTTGTAAAAATCACCACTAATAAAGTACCTTTATTTTTCAAAATATGAAAAAATTCCATAAGAAAAGTTATTTAGAATTTTATACCTCTATACCAAATTTCAGGAATATAAAATTATTTTTTTGAACCCTCCATTTTTTCAATAAATTAGTATTTTATTTTGAACCATTCAATTAAAACTGCATAGAAATTATTTTTTGTGAATTAATATTTAAAGTTATGTAGAAGCTAAAAGTAGGCTATGAGAAAAACAGTGGATACATATTTATCATTTATTATTGACATATCTGTCAAATGTAGTCAATATTATCCTTAATTTCTGTTTCAAATTAACGAACCAAGCATAAAAAATGAAGTGAAAATGGTACTCACAGTGAGTGAAAAAATTTATATTGTGCAATGCTACGAAATTGGCGGTGAAAACTCGCTGAGAGAAGTGGTAAGCCAATTTAATTTGAAATTTCAAAACACTGCTTTGTCACGTACTCAGACTATGAGAATAATTAAAAAGTTTCTGGCTACTGGTAGTGTTCTTAACATGAAAAGAAAAATAAAAGCATATGATGAAGACAATGTTGGGGCTATTATAGCTCATGCCTCTGTTATAGAAAATCCTAGGATCCCACTAAGAGAGAGAGATCAGCTCTTATTAATACTAGTAAGTCTGAACTCCAAAGAATTTACAAGGCAAAGAAAATTAGGGCATATAAAGCAAATTATAAACATACGCTTAAAGAGGAAGATGACGGCCGTAGGTTGGATTTTTGTTTGACCATTGGAGAAAAAATCATGGAAGAGAGATTTTTTTCATCATTTCATAATTTTCTCAGATGAATCCACATTCACAACTAATGGTGTTGTTTCATCTCAGAATTGTCGGTTTTGGGCTTCTGAAAATCCAAATTTTAGAATTCATTGTAGAAGACAATATTATAAAAAAGTGAATGTGTGGTGTGCCGTTTCTTATCACGTTGGAGTTATTGGACCTTATTTCATTGAGGGAAGGTTAAACCAGCACACTTATTTACAGCTTCTTGAAAGATTTTCTGAAAAACATTTAAATATTTTAAGAGATATGCTTTTAGTTCATTTTCAACATGAAGGTTGCCCTGGCCACTCCACAGAAATGGTTAATCGGTGGTTGAATTTAAATTTTGGAGAAAATTAGATTGCCAGGAATGGACCGATCAAGTGGCCGGCGAGATCCCCAGACCTATCAATATTGGATTTCTTTTTATGGGGTCGCCTCAAGCAGTTGTTTTACGCTGAACCACTTCCTAACGATGTAGTAGTATTGAAGCAGAGAGTTACAAATGCCGTAAACTCCGTACCGTCAGATCATATTCGAAACCGTTTTAAGGACTTCAGGCGAAGGATCGAAATGTGTGAGGATGTGGGTGGTAGCTACGTCGAATAATAAAAAAATTGTAAACATTGTTTTGTATTGGTCAATAATTAATTTGTTTGTGAATCTGTTATGTTTTTGACATTTATTACTTGTTATAATTTTTAAACCTCATTAAACTTTTGTTAGTAATTGTCTCTTGTTTTACAGTTAGTTCGATTAACATTATATCTTCTTATATCTCGTATTATTCAATTTTTTATTTACCAATAGCCTACTTTTTGAGATGATTAACATTTGCTCCTACACAACTTCCCAAAATTTTCAAAATACAAGAGCTTCCCAAAATTTTCAAAATACAAAAAAGGGCAGTCAGAGTGATTTTTAAAATGAAATACAATGAGTCTTGCAGAGGTTGTTTCAATAAAAATAGACTATTAACAATACCCGGTTTATATATTTACTCTTGTTTAACATATCTGCACAGGAACAATTTTGAGTTCCTAAATGTAAACACAAATCACACATATGGTACCAGGCACAAGGGCAATTATGCCTATCCAGTGCACTGACTGACACTCACCGAAAAAGGACCATTTTATGCAGCACTGAAATTTTTCAGTGCACTTCCCAAGGATATGGAAGATAATGTTAACCTTAAATGTTTCACTAAACAAGCCTTCCAACATATATGCAGCATTGAACCTTACTCGGTACAAGAATATTTTTCTTTTAACTCGGCCAGTTAATCCTAATATATTTTTAATCTCTGTCAAATTTTACTTTGTATTTGTTTTCTTTTAACGTGTGACCTGTTTTATACATTATATATATGAATTGAAACGGAATAAAAATCTATCTATCTATCTATCTAAATATGAATTCAACTCTTAATTCGCAAAAATGGGGTTTCAAAAAAATAATTTTATATTCCTGAAATTTGGTATAGAGGTATAAAATTGCATTCTAAATAACTTTTCTTAGTGGAATTTTTTCATATTTTGAAAAATAAAGGTACTTTATTAGTGGTGATTTTTTACAACTTTCCTTATAAAATACCCTGTAGAACACCAAATCAAGTCATTTTTGGTATACTTTAGTTTTACAACAAGCAGGACTCAATCCCCAAATACCATTCCAAAATTCAAAAATTTTTGGTCCATTACACCTCTTTTTACATCTATCCTGAGACACACTGTATAACCACTGATATTATTATACAAACAACCCTTTATACAATCATTTCAAGACGCTATTGTACAACTTGGTCAAAGTGCCTCCAATTAAACACACTCTTACAAAAAAATTTACTGCTGGTCCTCATAACTTGGAACTCATTGCACCTTCAATGTTACGAAGAAACCTTACAAACCAAGATACAAAATATCCAGCAAGAACTATCTATGAATTGTTACTATAGATAGCACATAAAATCTTACATTTCTGGTTTCAGGAGTAGCATATCATTATTCAACATATTATTTTTTTATACATATAAGGTAGTCTATCACATTGCAATTGTAAAAATAAATTTTAACTCTGATTAAAAAATAACACTGGCTAAAGGTCCTTGATGACCTTGATCAATGGCTTTTTAATTATAGATGTGTTTGTATATATATAATCATTAAAGAATTCTTATTTCCTTGAAGATTATTATGTGAGAAACCATATTAAAAATGATAATATGAGAGCTCTGGAAGAGCCTTGTGCGGGAGAGGCTACATATTTAAAAATAAGGGACACACACCCAATATCCGAGTATGCTGAGATTAATTTTTTCTGAAAAAATCTGTGCCGCGGCCCGAAATTGAACCCGGAAGTGAGTCAAACGCACTTGCCTCTCAACCAAGCAGTCATGTCAAAATTACTTAATTAAAGTCAAATACAATTTATTTAGGTAAATGACCCTTGACTAATTAAAATACAATTAGTTACAACCATTTGAAAAGACTAGAAACCCATTTATTTTTCAACAGCTTATCAGGTAACCCAACGACGGCACTATGGTGTCGAAGGCAAACACGAGTTTATTTTTATTAAATTCAAGAAACATAGCCAAGACAACAGAAAAACACAAACACTTTAACAAACGTCTAATGAGTGAAAACAAATGTTTGCCATCGACGCCATGTTGACAGCCAATTTGGTCACGTGGTTTGAATTACCTGATTTCACTGGAAGGAAATGCACAAAATTTCATACGTAAATTTTTAGTAATACAATTTAAATTAAGTCATTATCTCCATTTAAAAACGTCTGAAACCTAACTTTTCCAAATGCATGTTATATTAAAGGTAAATACAAATTTGGATAACGGTACGGAAATAACAAAGAAGCAAGAAAGGCCTACTTAACATCGAAAAACTAAAGAGATCAGACTAGTAAATTCATGAAGATTAGTTCATAAAGTTGTCCAATGCATTTAATAGAGTGCGATAAGGTGGGTGTGGATTGTGGATGCTATTTTTCAACGCAAAAAATACTCTAATAAATGCCTCCTTATCTTGGGAACAAAAGTTCCTACCAAAAAAACATGAGACAAAAATACCCTTACAGCTCCAGCTACATTTTTTCTTGATATTGTAACAATGCATATTTTTAACGAAATCATTTCCCAAAGCCTCAAATAATTTACTTGTGCATAGAGGTACAAATAATTTTTTTTTTTAACCATAAGTAAAGACTTAGTATTTAGAAGAAAAAAAAATCATCTACGAAATTAAAGAAATTCACATTTTTTTTATTTTACAATTAGTTAGTTAAAAATGTCAAACATAGCGACATGTACAAATGCCAATCGTGCCCGCACGTATTTTTCAATAAACGCTTTTCGTCTGCCTGAATTCTAACTATTATGCTTAGTCTGCAAAATTTGCAGTAACTAAGATTGATTTAATATTTATTGGTTGTAACCATATTTAATTTTACTAAAAAGAATTGGTTCAATTACGAAGTAATTGTGGAAAACAATAATTTATGAGAGTAAGTTTATCCTAAAATAGGGCAGAGTAATGTAAATTGAATTATATCATATTTCTTACATACTATATGAATTAGACAACACACCAAATCCAAAGTCTGAGTTATTCAGAAGGGGCACGTTGTTGATGAAACGTAGACAGATAATTCCTTTCAACATAGCCATCTGCTGGGACCTGGGAATTAAACCCAGGAGAAATATAAACAGTAAACTTATCATGGTTCTACTAAAATTATATTTAAATATTTAATTAAAAACATCCAAACTAATTACTAATGATTAATAGTTACTATTATTTTTTAAGCAGCACCATGGTAATGAAAAGAAGGGGCATCTATACTTCGTAAGTAAAATATTGTCATATAGGAAATGAGAGGTATAGATGCTACACTGGACATGTTATATAATTTTATAAAAATTGCAAAAATTTATAGGAAACAATATAATAAGAGTTGTACCATACCTATCATATTTTGAGAGAATTAAGGGATGCAGTTTAGCTTTAGCTTTAGATTTTTACACTTGTGTTATTGATTTTGACTAGGATTTCTTTTTTTTTTATAAAAACAAGTAAAATAATTATGTCGGTTTTTGCACTTGATTGCTGGATATATCGCACTTTGCATTTGGATTATTTCCTATAATGGATATGTCGCAAATATACAATTATTAACTATAACTTGCTGTTATTTATCGTACTGTAGCCAGTGTTGCCAGCGTTGCATTATTTTTCAGGCTAAATCCTAGTATAAATTAGAGCTAGACTGAAGAAAAACGGGCTAAAATTAACAAATCAAACATAATTAGAAGTATAAAACTAGAGAGACCCAGTCCAGGGTGTAATATAATACACCCTTACCTGTCTAAAAAATTTTTTTGAAGAGCAGGGGGGGGGGCTGCGCCAAATTTTTTTTTCATGAGCGGGGGACACTGAGGCGGATTTTTCTTGATGAGCGAGGAAAAACTGCGGCAAAATTCTTTTCATGCGCGAGTGAGGAGTTATTATTAGGGGACTCTGCGGCTATGGCTAAAACGGGCTAGATTTCGCAGCGTCTGAGAGTTGCAAAAAGGGGCCAGAAAATGTACGAACGGGCTGACGCTGGCAACATTTACCAGGAATGTTAAACTTGTGTTATGTTACTGTGTTGAGTTTTGCACTTTTAAAATTATAAAAATGTAGCACGTTGTGCGACAAATCCAATGCTATAAATACCTTAATTTGGATCAAAATGGGACATGTTGAGTTTTGCAAATCATTCACAAAATAGTACAAAAGCCTAATAAATAACTCATTTCCAAATTTGAAGTAATGAATCAAATCCAACCTCATTAATATATTGATAGCTCCAACTAGCAATATTTCACTGTCAATACTTTACGCTCGAGGTATATGCACTTCCATTATGAAATGTTTCAGCAAATTACCATTAGATGGAGATAAGATAGATATCTTCCAAAGGGAAAATATTAAATATATAGATAATAGAAATTGTTTCTTAAGACAAATAAAATGTAAAGATTGGATGATACATTCAGCAGATCTGGTTAAGTGGAAGAGCAGAAGGTTACTTGTAACTATTTCTGAACTTCGTCATTTGTAAATTTTACAACTTGTATGTTTACAATAAAGACATTTATTATTATTATTATTACATTCATGATTTTTATAATGTGATCATCAAGAGAATATTCATTATTGTTATTTACTTTATAATTTTAATTCATTTCAATATGCATTAAATGATCATTTAACACTTTCGCTGCAGCCGTTCAGGCTGTGGGTCACCCGCCACGCTGACTGGTTTTTGTTGCATAATATATATTGTATAATTAGGTGTCAGAAATCGAGTAGTGTCAATAAAAATCGTATATACAGGGTATTCCATGTTTTTTGGACCCTCTCTCAGGAGAGCTATGCACACCTGTCCAAGAATTTCTTGTTCAGTGCTGACTGGCATGGTAATAAAAATAATACATAACATGGTCTGGCTCACGAGAGTCATGCGCACTGCGCTAAGAACGCGACCGACTCTCATGAGAGTGATGCGCAGCGAAAGTGTTAAATTCAACTCTTATTTTTAGACTAGATTCGTTAAGAATGTAGCAGCAAGAAAACCCGGAATCCGACACTAAGCACTTTGAATGATGCACTTGTGTGGTTACCTTTGCGAAAAAACACTAAAGAATACTAATTTAGATCATAAAATTTGCACAATATTTTGTGTTTCCGTGGATACATTATGAAAAATCATTCGTAAATTCCACGTTGCTATGACTTCAAACACGAATGGGAAGAGGACTGAACAAATGGATTCGGCTGCAATGCAAATTTCTAAAATAGCTTCATAATTTTCCAATTTTTTTCTAATAAGGGACTACATAAGCTTTCGTAAAATTTATTTTGGATTACATCCCCTCCAAATTCAAACGCCATAGAATTCCTTGCACTGATCACACACACTTATTACTATCCTCCTTTTACGGATTCAGCATGATTAGAAATATCTATAGGTTTGCCACATAAGTTTAGGTGCTACACGGTATTCTTAATTTAGAGTAGTAGAAAAAATACTTGTAAAAATGTATGTCAGTCTGAAGACACTGATAATATAAATAACATTATCGTCATTCAGTCATACCAATATAAAAATTTTGACAACTACCTAAGATATATCTATAGGGCTTTTCACTTAAAGTATTTCTGTACATTGTGGGCAAAATGAAGACAAATAGCATTTACGAATTTATAACTAAAACGATATTTTTATGCTTCCCAAATCTCCCACAGTGCATGGCAGAGCACAGATAGAATTTATTTGGTATTATATGTATACAGGGTGATTTACCATGATATGTGGAAAATAAAATGGTGTACTGGTCTTCAATGTGGGAAAGCCCCTGCAAAATTTTAGAGTGATCGGAGGTAATTTAGTATATTTACTTGCATTAAAACTTGCAGACATACGCTACTGTTATTGTCTAGGTCAGTGCAGAAGGCAATGAACCATGCACCTGGAACAGATCCGTCCTTCAAATAAAAGTAAGGCCAATCGAATTTGACCAACACGCGATCGTGACTGGTATCTGTCTCTTTCTATTTTATTATGAACTTCAACGATCAGGTCCGTTACAGGTACGTAGTATAAGAGTTTACTGACATAATGTGTTTATTGTTTTCTCTACTTCCAGTTGGAGCGCACCGTTAAATTTTAAATTGTATTCGTAGCTCGATACCATTCAATATGCCATTCTGCGCTTAGAACAGTGCATTGAATATAATGCTTTCAAACATTTTCTTTGACTTTTCATTACTTTTAAGTTTTGTGCTGTAGTGAGTCTACAAAAATTATTTTAATTTTTGCGATTTTTATAGTGTGATTAAACCCAAAAAGTCACTTCTAACCCCGCCAGCTTTGCTGTCAGACTTAAGTCTGATAAAGGGGGAGGGAAAGTGATATGGTTGGACCGCGTTACGTCAGATTGGTTAAAAATAAGGTAATTTTTTTGATATTTTTTTAATTTTTGGTTTATTTAACTCTTTGTTAAATTTTCCGCATGTCGTGGTAGATCACCCTGTATATGCTTATTCTTATTTATCCACACCACCTATAAGCATACCCCATAAATAAAAAGTTCTATTGGGTAAAGATTGCTATTAGAAACAATTGTGGGCATATGGTTTGATAACATTTCCGATATGTATACAAATAAAGCATATTAGAGTGTCTCAGCTAGAGTTGGGATTGAGCAAAATGCGTGATTTTCATAGCTTAACTCAACATCTACCAGTCCCAGTAATAAATAGGCATACACGAAATTTGTCTCCCATCTCTAGCCCAGACATAATCTAGTTGAATTTGCCGTTCTTAGTTTAAATTACTATTTGATTAAGTAAGCATAAGTAATACTGCCAATTTAATAATTCCGTATTACTAAGTCACTTTTTGTATAAGCGGATCAACGATCCGAAGAGTTTGTTCTTCTATCAATGTTACATTTTACTCTACAAACAGATTTCATAAATTTAAATGTGTGCACTGTGTATCAAATACAGGAGAAAGCAAAAAGAACTGTTAAGTTTAAAAATAAGTCACATAAAATCATTTATACTCTCTAAAATGAAACCTAACCTAAAATATTAAGTACAAGAGAACGACAACTTTAAATCTGACTTTGGCAAGTTACTTCTTTATCCAACTATACATCATTTTTTATTGATACGGCGTCCTAGGGTTGACGTTAATCATTTCACTTGTACTAAACAAATAAAAAAAAAACATTATTTATTTTATATGTTTATTATTCTGGAACTTACCTTTTCCCACATTTAATATGAATAAATAATAATGCTATTCCTAGGAGCACGCAAACACACCCAACAACTATATATGCTATACCAAGGAATGGGTTTTTACCACCTAAGAGTGAGGTGGTGCTCAAAATCATTCGCTTAGAACCATCAAAACTGCTGACATCGTAATCTGAAATGAGATCATTAGTAAGCATTTTGTTAGATTCTTTATGATTTTTACATAAAAAACAAGCAAACAAATGAAGACAGTTTGAATGACTGGAACTGCTAATAGATTTTTTTTTACTTGAAAAATAAGAGTTGTTTTTTTTTCTTTTAATTGAAAAAAAAAAGTTAAAACTTTCGTGATGTCCTGAAACATAACCTAGCAACTGCTCTGCTATTAAATACATTCCAATGCGCCAACACTATCAAAACACAGTATGTGTATAGATAATAATAATAATGATCTTTATTGACTAACTAACTATTGTGTATATAATTATACATACGTAAAAAAAAAAATAAATATTAACATAAATAGAAAAAAAAATTCCAGTTAACTGTGAAAGTGTTTCAGTATGTTTAAATTTTTTCCCAGATAGGGTATTCTGGATGTTTATATCTATTTCTTGCTCTAGGGTCTCTTCTAATACAAAAAGGTGCAATCAACTCCTTGTTTTCTGGTCATTGGCAAAACTTTTGCGAAAGATATGCTAGTCTGTCTGTCTTCAGTAGGTTGTATACATGAGGTTTGATATAAGTTATTTGGAGGATGATGAATTGGGTTATTAGAGTGGCGGATTTTGGTGACTGAACATATAGAACTAGTTTCAGCTACTCTACGATGGGTCGACAAATCAACTTGTAGATCTCACATTTTGTTTCTAGATTTATTCCATTGCTTTTCCATGATAGATAAAATGTTCTGCTTTTGATATTATGCTCTTTTTAGTATTTTTGGTGTGATAATTGAAGTTGATTTTGTAGTCTATGTTTATTCCTAGATATTTAGCACAGGTTTCAGGCCTAATAATATGGTTATACATTCTTAACGTTGGAGAAGTTCGAGATGGTGTATAAAAAAATATGTGATTTTTCAGGGTTAGGTTTGAGTCTCCATTTACTGAACCACGTGATTGTTTTGTTTGCAAGAACTTGGAATTTCTCCATAGTACTAGTTAACGTTTTTCCATGGGATACAAGTGCGGTGTCATCTGCATATTGTAATATATATTTTTCATGTGAGAAGTATTGAAAATCATTGTTGTAGATATCAGAGCCATATATGTTATATAGAATTGGCGACGATGGAGATCCCTGTGGTAAGCCTTGCTCTGGCATAAATTCTTGAAGTGTATAGATAAACATTTGTAATTTATTATTACCAATGTATTGCATGAAATTATCAATACTGTAATTATAAAATGATTGTAAATTTCTATAGTATACAGTATGTCTCACTTTTTATGACTCCCATATCACAGCTCCCTTATTAACGATGCAATTTTTTTTAAATTTGGGTGGAAGGTACTTACCCATCAGGAGATAGTGTCACCATAAAACATTCAAAAATCCATCAGTGGTGTTCGTCGTTGTGAAGAAAAATGAACCTAATTTTCCAAAAAAAAATATTAGGAATTTGTTTACAAAAATACTAACGCAATATTATTGATCAGCATACTTCAGAACCCTAAACCCAAAATTGAACAGTATATTGACGTATGGTTTTCGAATTATGGCCTCCTTAAAACTGCATTTTTAAACATTAAATAATCAATAACTTGGAAACGAATTGCTTTTCGAAAAAAGTTATTTATCATTTTCTTTTTAAATTTACTTTCTCTACCAGTCTAAGTCATCGATACTTTCAAATTCGGTAATTTTTAATGCCCTAATAATTTAAAGGACTGCTGGAACAAAATTTTTGTTAATTTATCAATGAAAATTCTTGGCCTAAAACATTTGAAAGCATCAATGACATTAGGTGCTAGAAACAGTGAATTTAAAGAGAAAATGAGGAATGACTTTTTTTCGAGAAACAATTCATTTCCAAGTTATTGATTATTTAATGTTTAAAACACGCAATTTTAAGGGGGCCGTATTTCAAAAACAATATATCAAAATATTGTTAAATTTTGGATTCAGGAGTTTCAGAACTCCTGAATGCATGCTGATCAATAATATTGCGTTAATATTTTTTTTAAAAAATACCTAATATCTTTTTTTGAAAAATTAGGTTCATTTTTCTTCATAACGACGAACGCCACTGGTGGATTTTTAAATGTTTTACGGTAACACAATCTCCTGATGAGTGATCACCTTCCACCCAAATTTTAAAAAAATCGCATTGTTAATAAGGGAGCGCGATATGGGAGTCATGAAAAGTGAGACATACTGTATATTGCTGATAAATTATATATCCAACTATTTAATAATAGTTTGACATCCATAATTAAGATTATAAACACTTAGGAAACGCTATAACTAAAACAAAACGAGCCACAGTACAACTTCAAGGTGATAAGCTTGCTTCACTAACAGCCAGTTCTTGAAACGTCATATATTCCTCCGATAGCATTAACAAACTGATAAGTAAAGAAATTGCGTACCAGAGACGTTCAACGTGCTATCACTTTGATAAATCTAACAAACATATATCTCCTCAATATGGGTGGGATATCTATTTCAAAAACTATCTGGCATGTGGGCAGTATACATACTGTATTTTGATGCAAAGGAGTAGTGTTTTGACATTTAAATGTTAGGTTAACTTATTACACTTTACAAACGTGTGATTTTTCAGGCGACAAAGTGTTTGAAGTACTTGAGGAGATAGACTTGAAGATTTCCGTAATATATAAGATAGATTTATTCATGTTAAAAATTATAAAATTGTACACACGTCAAACAGAGTTACACTTACAAATAGGTGTAAAATAATACAATGGATTTAAAATTCATGTAAAAATGGACGAAATTATAATAAATGGAATAAAAAGCTACATAAAAAACATTAACAAAAAAATATAGTGATTGTCATATCACAGAGCATAAGTTTGAGTAAAAAAACTCTAATACGGTCATCTAATAAGTTGTCTAATTTAATACCATAATAATTAGTAACACCAGTCTGCCTTGTGAATTCGGTTCTTATGTTATCTCTAAGCCGTGTTTCATACTGATGAAAGTCAGCATGGGTGTTAAAAGTAGGCAAGGTGAGTATTTTAAGTGAAATAAAGAGTTGTTTGGTGTCATCCCGGTATCCCAAATCATATTAGAAGTGATCCATTTGAAAAATATAGTGGAAATGAATTAAGGGAGCTTTTTTTATTTACCAAGGATACTATAAAATTCTACTAGTTATTTGTGTACTTGAACTTAAAAAAAAAATCAGATCCATAGCTCAATTAGATTTAAAGATATGGCAGTGTAAATGTTAAAAAACACGATTTTTTTAATCAATCAATTTCTCAAGTTTTTTCGAAATAAAAAATATCTGTCCACAAAAAAAATATAAATAGCCATTTTTTATGTAGAATTGTTCACTTTATAAAAACTATAAGGTCTGGTCTGGTTCTACGCTGATTTTTTTTCTCGGGAACGGACACACTTTTATGGTCTATTTCGCTCCACTATCAAGCTATTACATAAATGGAATTAATTTAAAATGTACGCTATTGCTGTGGAGTCTCCTTCTGCATGACGCTACGCGTTGTTTGTGCGCCTAACGAATTTATTCAAACTTTAATGTTGAATATTGTTTGTAAAAGAAAAAATAAGAATAATACTTGTTCTAATAAATTTAATGTTTGTTGACATTTTTACTTTTTTACTATTTTGGCAAATGATATATCGTTGAAAAATTCTAGCAGAGAGGAAAATTAAATTTTTTACCGCAAAAATTAAAGTCACCCATGATACTGATGTTACTGATGTTTTTGTCGCCAGAAGGCTCCTAAATAGTTTTGAAATTGATTTATTATGAAACTCAGTTAATTCTCAAAGCATTAAAAGTGTGCCAAATAAACTAATTATATGGTTTAAATACGTTATTAGAGTATCTTTAAATACAGTATTGAAAATTGCAAAAATCCATATACAGGGTGATATTGTTAGGCAAATGCCAAACGAAAGAAAATTGAGCCCGTTCTTGATACTTTTTTCGTTTGCGGTACTGAATTATGAAGACCTCTATTAGTGAAACATGCCTACTAAAGGAGGGGTGTCCATAAGGCCCTTTTCCGGCCCCAGAAAATACATTTTTGTCAAATGTACTGCTTAGAGTCACTTTATTTATTTTTACTATCTACTCGATATGAGGGCCTTACAAATAGTAAGCATTTTTGTATAATTTGATCCGGTCTATTAAAAAACATCCGTCAAAATTAGTTTGATTTAAGAAAACCTTTATTTTTTGATGTTTTTACGACAATCATACATATATTTTCCTTACAGCGCAGTCGAGTACCAAAAAGATATTGATATATGTGATGTGTCAGAGTCTAATCTGTAACATATCTGTAACATATATATTCTATTCATATATAAAAATTGTCGTGGTACTCCCTTGCGCTCATACCGGCTAACACGTCGAAATATCAAGATGAACGGCTAAACGTATAGTCTATGTAATGAAGTATTATTTGACGAGTTTTTTGTAAATATTTCGTGCAAGGACGAGATTACCTTTCCCTCCCGTTTTCGAGGGTGCTAAATACGATGGAAGTGGTGAGAGAAGTTTTTGACCACCGCAACCCCCTGAAACGGCCAAAAACCTTTTATGGGGATCCCTTTGTTTTCATATATAAACGGAGTGTGATTTATCGATGGGTTATACATGAAATAACATAGCATGGAAGGGGGTTATAGAGTAAGTGGAATCCAGACAGCAGGCCTAGGGGGTTGATTAAACCCTCCCTAGGTGGAAAATCAATTTTTTTCAAATGTTTCGGTTCAAATGCGTATCCCCCGTTTTTGGGGTTGCTGATGACAGGAAAAATATTCATTTTTAGCTCCAACCCCTCCTCATCCCTCAAACAGGCAGAAACCACCCCTCACTCACCAGAAAGCATGCTATCCAGAATTTAATGGTTTTTCGGCACATTGTCGTTATTCCTGTGCATTTCCCTTCATTTTTCACGAAAGGGAAGGTGGTAGTGACCGCGGGGGGTTGTTTCAACCCTTCCAAGGGTGTAAAATTAATTGATTATATTTTTATCATAATCATCGCCTGTGAAAACGGGGAAGGGCGTATTGACGATCCAAAGTGTAATTAATGAATTTTACACCTCTTGAAAGGGTTGAAGCAACCCCGAGGTCGCTACCACCTTCTCTTCCATGAAAAATGAAGGAATATGCACAGGGAAAACGATTGTGCGCCAAAAAATCTGTAAATCCTGGATAGCATGCTTTCTGGTGAGTGAGGGGTGATTTCTGCCCGTTTGAGGGATGAGGAGGGTTCGAGCTAAAAATGAATATTTTTTCCGTGATCAGCGACCCCGAAAACGGGGGATACGCGTTTGAACCGAATCATTTAAAAAAAAAAATTATTTTCCACCCCTAGGGAGGGTTTAATCAACCCCCTAGGCCTGCTGTCTGGATTCCACTTACTCTATAACCCCCCTCCATGCTATGTTATTTCAAGTACAACCCGTCAATAAATCACTCCCCAGACCCGTTTACATACGAAAACATAAAGGGGTGGTTTTTGGCCGTTTCAGGGGGTTGCCGTGGTCAAAAACTTCTCCCACCACTTCCATCGTGTTCAGCACCCTCGAAAATGGGGGGGGGGTAAGGTAATCTCGTCTTTGCACAAAATATTTACAAAAAACTCATCAAATAATGCTTCATTACATAGACTATACGTTTAGCCGTTCATCTCGATATTTCAACGTGTTAGCCGGTATAAGCACAGGAGAGTACCATGACAATTTTTATACATGTTACAGATTAGACTCTGACACATCACATACATCAATATCTCTTTGGTACTCGACTGCGTTGTAAGGAAAATATATGTATGATTGTCGTAAAGACATCAAAAATTAAAGGTTTTCTTAAAACAAACTAATTTTGACGGATGTTTTTTAATAGACCGGATCGAATTATACAAAAATGCTTATTATTTGTAAGGCCCTCATATCGAGTAGATAGTAAAAATAAATAAAGTGACTCTAAGCAGCACATTTGACAAAAATTTATTTTCTGGGGCCGGAAAAGAGCCTTATGGACACCCCTCCTTCGATTTGGTGAAGCCAATCAAAAAATATGGCCGATCGAAATTTTGGCAAAAAATAGAAAATATGCTGTATATTAGAAACGAAGGGCACTAGGGATATAATAAAGGCCATTTTGAAATCGTTTCAGAGTACTGTATTCCTCACTAGTGTATGACCAGTCACTTACGAAACACCCTGTTATACCTCCTTACTTTTATATATTCTTTATATAACTAGATGTAACCATTGGTACCAAAAGGTGTTTATTGGGACATTTTTTATTAAAAAATTGTATACTGAGTTTTTTGGGTCTGCGTTAGCTACAACCAAAAAATACTTACTGTATATAACCTTGAGCTCATAGTCTCCTTTCCTCAGCCCATTTACAAAACCTTCTTTGCTGTGATCAATTCTACGATACAATTTTCTGAACGTGGGTAGTGCTGCTGTTCGCATCCAAACAATGAGGTCCTCATTCTGGAAACCGTTGTTATCGGGATGTTCAGGATCCAGCTCCCACACATTCAATTTCCAGGCTTTCGGTTTAGCATAATCGGCGAAAGCTATCTTCAAATCGCCAGGCGGGTTGCGGAATTTAATTTTTTTATCCGAGTCCCAGGCTATGCCAGTGTTAAGTAATGGTACCTCTTTCTTGTCGTTGTTAACCCACATTGAGAGACTCAGTTTGTCTACAAAATAATAGTAGCAATGATAACAGGTCATCAATCAATACCCAGTGAGAACACCATAGTTGAAAAAACGTTAAAATAACGTTGCCTTGGTTGAAATAACGTTTATGGTTAAAAAAACAACGTTTTTTTTTAAACGCCTTTTCAACTAAACATTTTTTAAACGTTAATGTGACGGCACAAAATAACCTAATGTGTTAAAATTACTATTAAGAAACGTTAAACTAATATGTTGGGTTAACGTTTATCTTTAACGTCCTATAAACGACAAAAATCCTCTAAAAATAAATTGTCTGTGAAATTACAGCGAGATTTTCACGTTAACATATTACCATTGAACAATTTAATTTTTTACGTGTTTTTAATGTTAGACATGAATGATAAATACACGATGTGTTAAAAATAAACGTTACTGTAACGTTCAAAGTTAAGTGTTTATCAACAATTGTTTTAAACGTTTTAATTGCGTAAAATTTTACTGAATATATGGTTATAAACAACATATAAAAAACGTTTTCTTTATACTAGTTTTAAACGTAAGATATTAACGAAAAATGAATCATGCCTTAAGACATAACGTTATTTTAACGTATTCAGTGAATTATTAATTAACGTATATTTTTAATGTCCTAAAAACGACAAAAACTAACCAAAAATAAATTGTCTGTGAAATTCCAGCGTGATTTTCACGTTAACATATTACTGTTTAACAATTTAATTTTTTACGTGTTTTCAATGTTAGAAATGAATGATGAATACGCCATGTGTTAAAAATAAACGTTACTGTAACGTTCAAAATAAAATGTTTATCAAAGTTTGTTTTTAAACATTTTAATTAGGTACATAAAATTTTACTGAATATATGGTTATAAGTAACATGGAAAAACGTTTTATTTAGACGAGTTTTAAACGTGAGATATTAACGAGAAATGAATCATGCCTCAGGACATAACTTCTTTTAACATATTCCTTTGATTATCAAATAACGGGTATTTTTACAGTCCAAAAAACGACAAAAATTCGCTAAAAACAAACTATCTGTGAAATTCACGTATACCTACATATTAATGTTTAACAATTTAATTTTTTACGTGTTTCTAATGGTCGAAATGAGTGATAATACATGTGCTAAAAATTAACGTTACTGTAACATTCAAAGATAAAAATTTTTCTACGCTTGTTTTAAACGTTTTAATTGCGTAAAATTATACTGAATATGAGGTTATAAAAATTAATCATTCCTTGACACATAACGTTATTTTAACTTCTTCAGTGAATTATCAAATAACGTAAATTTTTAACGTTCTGAAAACGACAAGAATGCACTAAAAATAAATTTGCCGTGAAATTCAAACGTGATTTTCACATTAACATATTACTGTTTAACAATTTAATTTTTTACGTATTTTTAATGTAAGAAATTAATGATAAATATGCCATGTGTTAAGAATGGACGTTACTTTAACGTTGAAAGTTAAACGTCTATCAACGTTTGTTATCAACGTTCTAATTGGGTAAAAACGTATTGGTGACTATAACATTACAAATAACATATATATTGAAACGTTTTGTTTAGACGAGATTTAAAGATATTGATGAAAAATTAATCATGCGATAAAATATAACGTTATTTTAAGGTATTTAGTAAATTATTAAATAACGTTTATTTTAAGCGTTTTTGTTGACTGAAAAATTATACTGAAGATAAATTGTGAAAATCAAATGCAATTTTCACATTAATATACAATTATTTAATTATTTAAATTTTTACATGTTTTTAACGTAGGGAATTAATGAAAAATATACCAGATCAATAAGCTAAACGTTATTTTAATGTTTAAAGTTAAATGTTGATCAACGTTAGTTTTGAACGTTTTAATTGCGTAAATATTAACTGAAATGTAACATTATAAATTTAAAATGAATCATGCATTAAAACATTATAACGAATTCAGTTTATTATTAAATAACGTTAATTTTTAACGTTCTGGAAACGACAAAAATCCACTAAAAATATATTTCCCGTAAAAGTCGAATGTGATTTTCACGTTAACATATTTCTGTTTAACAATTTAATATTTTACGTATCTTTAATGTAAGAAATTAATGATAAATATACCATGTGTTAACATTGGACGTTACTTTAACATTCAAAGTTAATTGTTTACCGATGTTTGTTATGAACGTTCTAATTACGTAAAATTTCACTGAATATAACGTTACAAATAACATTTGAAAAAACTTTTTGTTTAGACTAGTTTTAAATGTAAGAGATTATTAATAAATCATGCTATAAAATATAACGTTATTTTTACATATTCAGTAAATTATTAAATAACGCTTATTCTAAGCATTTTTACTGACTGCAAAATTATACCAAAAATAAATTTGTGTGAAAATCAAATGCAATTTTTACGTTAACATATTAATTATTTAATGATTTAAATTTTTACGTGTTTTTGACGTAAGAAATGAATGACAAATATACCATATCTTAAAGCTAAATGTTATTTTAAAGTTTAAAGTTAAATGTATTAAATTTTGAATGATAGACGTGTATGACCATTAATGAAACTAGTGTGATAAAATCACTCGGCTCCGCCTCCTGGTTAATTTCACATGCATTTCGTTATATAATGTTCATATCAAACTAGTATCATTAATAACTATTATATATTGAAGTTACATTATGTACAACGTTAAAATAACTGATGTTTTCCACTTATTAAAATGCACTGACGTTCTAAATCTACAGGTAAAATAAATGGTAGATGTTGACGTTTTTTTAACGTTTTTCTACGGATCTACCTTAATGCATAAAATTTGCCTACTTACCACGTAGTTGTTGCAGAAGTTATTTGTAGATGGCGATACATACAGACCACTGGCAGTAATTTGTCAGGCTTTAGCTTATGGTCTTATGAATTTATAGAAATTAAAAAACATAAATTGCAATGTTGAAATTCTTTCAGGGAACAACGGTTTATTTAGACGGATTTTATAAGGATCAGATTAAAGATCATTATTTTGTGGCTCGGCCGAGATAGCATAAAAGTTTTGTGCTATTTGTTCAATAGGCGTCTGAAAATAAGGAGTACGCCACCTGGTGATCTATAGTCAAACTAATTATAGGCCTTTCTGTCATTGTCTCTTTAGTGTACGATGATATCAACAATAAGTAAATAATGATAAACTGAGATGCTAAGTTATTAAAAATATGATAGCGTTTAAAGGGGCTACACAAGATACAATTTGCTGGAGCCAAACTAGTCGGTTTCCTTTGTAGATTGCAGGGATAACTCGTGAAAGTTGAATTGGCACGACAATGTTCACAGCATACCCTCTTTGATGTAGACACCTTTAACCAAGCATTGAGAGGGAAAAAGCTGGTGCAAATAACCGTGGCTCGAGGGGCCCGAGTAGCAATAATAATGGCCTGAACAATCACACATTGTAAGTGAAATTTTTGAAATAAGTAAATATATGCAATTTCAGTATATTTATAAAAGTAATGTATACTATTGCATCATGCACTATTATGTTTTACCCCTGAATATTTCTATTTCATATTTTACAAAATACTGTTTCAGTTATTTTACTTAAAGAATTAATAAATATCTTTTCAGTTACCTATATGCAATGTAGGTACCACTAATTTCATGATCTGACACTTGTTTGTAAACATAGAGCATACACATTTATTAAGTTTTGTGTTGAATATGGGTTGTACCACACAAAATAATATGTCCTGCATTTAAAACATATTCCCCCTCATACACACAATTAGAATTTTTACATTTTTAGTGCTTCCCAAATGTTCCATACATTGCAATATGCTTAACCTAAATGTCACTCATGTTTCCTGAAAAAAAAGTGATTTAAACTACAACTGTACATAAATTTAAAGAAATATTTAAGTTTATTAATATTTAACTAGCCAGACACCGTTTATGTCGAAGAAACTGTACTTTTCAAGGGGAAAACCAGATAACCTAAAAAATATGAATTTTGCTGAATAATGCCATTAACATCTTGCAAATCACTTACAACAAAATCTTGCAAACCTTTAGGTCATATATTATTAATGTTATTATTTTTAACGCCAAAAATAACAATAAACAGAACAAAATCGATATAAGTATTCGCCAAATAAATAAACAAACGGCCTATAATTAGTTCACGGGTTTTCCACTTTGGCGCTGGCATCTTAAATTCAGACGCCTATAGGTTAAGCCCCCACCCAGGTTTTATGACAAAACCAGTGTGCTTAACCTATTAATTGACCATTCTTCTACATGACGACTCGTCCTGTAACCCATCATCATATTTGAAAATGGGGACCTCCTAAAGCCAGTTTAATTTCGTTTAATTAACTTACATAATTAGTGAATATTTAACGTTATTTAAACCTTTAATAACGTTGATACCGACGTTAAATTGTAATTATATCACAATGATAGAAAGACGTTAAAAAAAAACGTGATTATTTAAGTTGTATGCCTTTTATAAACCATCAATAATAAGGCTAATATCGATGTTAAATTATAGTGTTGCTATGATAAAAAATTACGTTAAAAGTTACGTTAAAAACAACGTTGTTCAGCAGGACATTTGTACGTAAAATTGACGGTACATTATAATGGCTATTCAACTAGAAGATATATCGTTTTGCTAACGCTAATATCAACGTTAAATTATAGTGGTATTACGACGAAAAAAAACCGTTAAAAGTTACGTTATGAACAACGTTGTTTAGCGGGACATTTGTACGTAATATCGACGGTGCACTAAAATGGTTATTCAACGCATGGTTATCGTTATAAAAAACGTTTTTTTAACGATTGTGTTCTCATTGGGTATTATGATAAAGAATTTTTTAATAGATTGCAAATGTAATATATAATAAGAGCGCCGTCATGTTTTGTAACATGAATGTGAACATTATTGAACTATACTAGGTGCAAAAAGAGTAAAAATAATTATTACATAGCAATTACTATTCCAGAATTTCTGTTGTTACGTGTTGAAGACTAGGTTATTACCAGACCCTGGCTCCGATGTAGCTATGACATCAAATCCAGAATCGGCTCTAGGTGATATGAATAATATGACCATTTTTACGCACAATAATACCAAGTAATTGTATTTAGTGTTTAAAGGTACATATCTCAGCACCTAAAGGATAAACAAGCCATACTGTGATGTATTTATTGTTGGGTGTAACACTAGCCGAAAGACAATTACTCAGTAACTACGCATTATTAGATTAATTAAAATATACAGAACTTCGGTCGATGGCCTTTTGGCCTTTGCATCACAACGTCATCTACACCCCAATTTGTAAAATTACCATACTCACTCAAAACTGAAGTCACTGATATAGAGAATATCTTTGACGGAATTAAAATATCTGTTCTAGTTACCGAGAGTTTCAGGAGTTTTAAGTGGAACACTCACAGATGGCAGATTTACTTCCGTAACGTTATTATTTCACGGTATTTTTGGATAACATTCCGTCACATTATCCAATGATAAAATAACCTGTTTCTTAAAACAAACGACAAACCACAGGTGATCAGTCTCGCCTCTAGATTAAATTTAGAAGTTTTTAACGTTAATGACACATTAGTTTTCAAGATCAAAGATTTCTAATCTTCAAACGAGTAACAAACTGGAAGAGAAGACTGTAACAGTATCCGTAATACATGTTTCGAGAACTTTAGACGTGACGCTCTCTATCTATTTACAGCTTACATTCAAAGTAATTGAAGGCAGTGAGATCATTTCGGTTGTCCAAAGTAATGTTACTTTGTCATCGTGTTATTTTTTTTTTGGAGCAGTCACGCTTGAGTCGCTACATGAGTGGAACTGCTTTTCCTAGCTCTAATTGTTACTGCATAATACGCATAGGAAATGTTAAATTATGCGGTGCACCTTCCATCTGTCAAGTGAGTGATTGTTCGACCTTTTTAATTGCAAGTGGAATATGTTTACATTACAGTGCACACATAAGAACAATATTTTAAATTAAAAAATTTCAGTATACACAAATAAATAAATTATCCACATAAGAAATAACTTTATATCAAGAAAATACTAAGATTATAACAAATAATTTATTTATGAGTTTTATGTCAAAGTTTTTATTTCTTACCACAAAAATAAATATTTGTTTCTATATAATGTATTATTTGCATATATGAAACATAAGATTCTCGATTTAAAATATTATATTTATCAGTGTGAAGGCCGTCTCTGGTATAACTACTTGGGAGCCGGGGTCTAGTTACTACATTAACAGAATGTAACCAAGAAGTAGAAATGAGTAACTTTCGAAACAGCTCTGCTGACAAGGGTATCAGAGCAAACTATATTTTGCTTCTCTCTCATTTAAGTAGCAAACATAATGAATTAGGTTCGGTTAAGTCAGCAGTTGGACCAGTCGGAATCGTTTAGCGGGACGGCAACTGAGTGATCTCGACCGATCAGCTGATTAATCAAAGTGGTCGGGTTTTGAAACGTGACTGTGACAGTCCGAAACATTTAGTAATTGGTCGAACTATGTAAACTTAACCATCAACAAAATGCAAAAAGTAAAAATTGTTCAGCGGTGGGGTGAAATTTAATGTTTTTTGTAGTTTAATGATCATTCAACTGGAAACGTTAAATAAAATTGTTATATTACTGGTTAATACCACTTAAATGACAATAGAAATTAAATATTGTTTTAAATGTTTGGCACGAAATAAATGGAGTCTCTCTGAAAATATCACTTGTAAATCCCTATTTCTATTTGATGGGAGTTAGAAAACACATGACTAGTAATTACAGACTTTCGTGACCATGAGAGAATAATATTACACCTTTGACACTTGAGCTCTGTATACCATTATAACTCAGGGTGCTCAAGAATCCACAATTATACTGTTTGAACTGACCACGCTATTATTTTACTAAATCGTCGACTGATAGGCTAGGGGCCCAGATAGAGATGGTCATACCTTGAACATGTAGCTGGACAGGTTGCAGCGGGTAATACGTATAAGTAGAGATTTCTTGTAGTGTTAGATGGTACACATAAAGGAAAAAATTATCTCAGTTCGGATACGGCATACATATATTATTATACTCTTCGCAAAAACGAAGAGTATATTGTATTTGATTGGCACATTTCTAAAATCGTAAATATCGCTCGTAGAGAAAAAATTTTCATATCATTGTGTTAGTGAACGAATTCTGAACAACTTTCAAAATGTCCGTCTGTCCGTCCGTCACGTTTCTTGTAAGCACGATAACTTAAGAAAGAAAAGTCCGATTGTATTGAAATTTAGAAAATAAGTTAGTGTTAGCTAGAGGAAGAACCCTATTGTTTTTGAAGAAAATCGATCAGTAAATAAAAAAGTTATTAATTATTTAATTTAAAAAAAAAATTTTTTTGTTAATTTTTGTGGCTTGTACTAAAATGGAAATCGCGAGATATTATTTCCATAACAAATTTTTTTTTGTGTATGAAGTTTACTAATATTTCTTAGAAGTGAAATATGTATGAATGTCGACAGATATATATTACAGACAATCAATTTTCCGAGCAACAGGTGGTGGCGCAGCGGCTAAAGCTTTTCGTTGCAATCCAAGGGTCCCGTGTTCGAATCCCGCAGGTTGGATTTTTTTTCATACAATTTTTTTCACAACAAAGTTTATATCACAAAATTTAGGATGTCCAAAAACTAACATTATTTACAAGAAAACTGCGAAGAGTATCCTATAGAATGTGTAACAATTATATATAAAAAGCTCAGTAAATTGGCGAAGAGTACGTTTTTAGCTTGTTTATTATTCTGAATGAAACATATATTTCATTTATAAATATTCGTTTTCATAGAGAATCTAATCTAACATTCTAGCAAATTATTTTAAGTGAAATGATAAATTCCAATTCAAGATATTATTATAGGTACTTAACCTAACATATCTATAAATGCAGATAAAAGTACTACTAGTACTTACTAGTCAAAAAATTATCCTATAGAAAATGTTGGCTACACACATACGTTTGCTAGGTGGTTTTCCAATTTTTTAAAGCTATTATCCACTTATTGCGAAGTTTTTTTTTTGTCTTTAGGAAAACTGTGCATTGACGTGGTTCTTGAACAATATGTGCTGCACTGAGACACTGAATATCTTTTACTCTTACCACTCATTTTAGAACATTAACTGATATTATGAAGCAACTTTGTACTCTTCTACCGTGCAAAGGAAAAACGCGGTATTCTCAAAAATTCTCAAATTGACAATATGGCGTTTTTCCTTTGCACGGTAGTCTTACATAATAATATGTAGAACGTTTATTATTTTTTGAAAAACATAACAGGTAAATAATCCGAAAAATAATTGTTTTCTTCACGTAACGAGTTGTGATGAACAAAAAAGGTAAATGTGTGAAATTCAGCGCAAAAAAGTATGTTAATACTTTAAAATGGTAAACAACCCAAATATCGAAAAGATAAGGGTAACAAGACAGGCATAAACTATATAGGTGAATTTAAGAGTTGATACGCACGTTATAGTAGCCTTGCACAGTGAAGTTCTGTTCTGCAGGTAGAGATAACGTCAATAGCACTAATAAATGTTACTTAGAAGTTCGCCACTTTTAAACAGTGAAGGTTCCCAGAACACTGCGGCAACTATCAAAGCTACTTGAAAGTGATTGCAACTTCGAAGGTTGTCCCACTGGTAACTAAGGCGTCCCCATGCACTGGGAAAGTAACGTAGAAGTCACATAACTCTAAAGTAACCACTAGTGATAAAAACTACGAGGCAGCGACTATGGATATGTCAAATGAAGTTATTTATACATCAAAGTTATAAATTTAGTGACGGATTCGTAATGGTGACTCATTCGAAGTGCCTCTATCTCAGTTACTGTTACTTTGGTGCTAGTTGGGATATTTCACTTTAAAGTCTGTTTGTTTGCAGAAGTAATGTTATTCAAGACATCATTAATAAGTTACACAACATTAAAGTCCCAGAAAATGTCCCAACAATGTCACAAGAGAGATGGGAAGAGGGATGGGAAGAAGAAATGGGACGCTTTAATTACCATTACTTTGAAGTGATAATTCAGTAACTTAAGGTTCGCATTACTATCAATTTTTACTTCAAAGTTAGGAGGCTTCAAAGTAATACAGAGTACTATACTATATTTGCGACATTGCACATACTGCAGTAGTTAGTTGAAAGTGTAATAGCTATACAGTTCCTGAGTTCAGTAGAATCTACATAGTTATGACACAGATCAAACAAACCAGATGTTTCACTTAATAGTATTCCCTATGTAAGTAACCAGTTTCATTTTTTGTCGTGTGACGTATACCTTCCAGGATTCTACGCAGAAGACATAAATAGAGCAACCTAGCGGTTGACATGGAAGTTAAGACCAGTGAGTATAATGTCACAGGAGGGAGTGTTTAGTACTGAAATCTCAGAGATGGAAGTCATCATCAGCTACACCTGTGATATTAATTATTTTGTAGTGTATTGTATTGAAGCTTAGAGTTGTTATTGTAATACATTGAAGTGGTTTTTTGAGTATTTATTAGGTGACTTTTAATTATTGTTACGTGTCATATCAGCTCCCTCCTGTGACTATACTCGCTGGTTAAGACTGCTTGATATATGCGCAGATCACTACACAAATTCGTACCTTCCAGGAGTTGATTTATTATCTAAACCATGAAACGTCATAAGGGAAACATCTGGTTTGTTTGATCTGTGGTTATGACAGAGCATACCATAAGGTGAATTTTAGACCAAAGCCACAAATTTAGTAATAGTTATGTAATGCCTACTATATTAAAATTTCGATATAAGTTCCTGTTACTTTGGTGCTAGCTGGGGTTATATACACCATGTTTTCTATGAATATTCAAATATATCTATTTAATATTGCAGCGTCCAGAGTGAGGCCGTACCATAATATGTAAATAGGCAAATTTACTTTTAAAAATATATATAGTTTTAGGATATATGTAAAAAATATCCACCTATATTTCCCACATCGGTAATTACAGAATGTTTAAAATAAAAAATCGTAGTCAATAATTATTGTGAAATTAAAATAATAAAACACCAAGACTGTCAGAACTGTCTCACATTATGGAAAATTTTACTAGCTGCTTGTTATCTACACCGAGGACTCTTTCCATTGAAACAAAACGTTGTCTTTGACATGTTAAATATTAAATAGCCTACAAAATTTTGAAAACAACAATCGCCTAACAATACAAGAAAACAAACTGTGGGAATTAATTGTGCATCATGTGACTATAGAATGAATATACAATATACATGCCAGCTTTGTCTAGTCAATTAGGTAAAAACTTAAGCCTCTCTTGTTAAAACAAAGAATTCATGTACTTCTATTTCATTTTACGGTTAATACAATGTTGAGACAATCATTGTCATTTTACTCTTAAATAAGCTGTATAAGTTCTACTCTCTTCATGATGAAGATCTGGCTAGCAGATCGAAAAATATGTAAAAATATGTACTTAACTATGTATGAGTCTGGATGCTGATACCGTGCGTGTAATTTCCCATTAGGCATGTACATTCACGTAGGGCGAGAGATTTGACAACACCGTCAGCCGTAAATTCGTCCGTCGATGGAGCATTCCAGCTCTGTTATTTCATTTTAGCCAGCTGGCACGCGCGATGTTGTAATTCTTCTCCCCATGCCTAGCCCGTGACTACACACACGGTATTAGTATTTCTTCAATCCAAAATTGATAAATTTAAGGACACCTATTCAAAACCTACAGTTTCACTGAATTTATTTTAGATTATATTTGACAATTATCCGAAAATACTTACTTTTGTACATGTGAATGATAAACTAAAGATAAGTCTGGAAAGACCAGTTTAGATAATACTTATTGAATGAAGTAATAGTTTAAACAAAGAACTAATCCTACCATTAAATAGTGAGTTTGCAATTGCACCACAGGGAGCGATGGGTTTCACTACTCCACTTTCATTAACAAAGGCAAATGGCACACAGTCCCTCGCTGGTTCCGGACTTAGTTGTCCTAGAAGTTGGGTATCGTCCCTTGATTTTACATATCTACGATGGTTCTGGTAATAGTTACTTAAACCATAGTACATGTACACTTTACCCTGAAACAAGCGTGGAATGGATTATAAAAATTATTTAAAATCTACTGTATAATATTCATATAAATTATATAATATAAATATTCTAACTAGGGATGGGACGGATGTGCTTTTGGCCGGATAACCGGATACAGTATATCCGGCCAGTTCAAAATCCGGTCCGGCCGGATAATCCGGCCGGATATCTTGCCTTTTCAAGCAGTCGCTTTATCTACGAGCAGGCCACGATATTTACAATTAAATTCAAGTCGGACCCATATTGTCCTGTCCTGCCAATCTTGCACATTGCTGCAAGTAATTGTAATTACACGAAATGCACATGGTACACCAGAACAGAACAAATAATAATTAATAGTCAATATTTTTATGTATGTACTTGGTTTTATCCAGTTATGGTGTTTTTGTATTTATTAATATTATGATTCATGAACTTCATTCTCAGAATTACCATTTTGTGTAATTACACATCAAATTAAAAAGTAATTTCTGGCGAACATTAGTAGTTGCTGTTTTTGTCATTAGCAATACAATGGAGAAAATAGCTGTACTACCACCACTATTCGCGAAGAATTTAAGATTTATTTTTGTTATATTTGTTATTTATTTTGTTTGTTAGTTCAGTCAATGAAAGAGTTGTAGAGAACATTTAGGAGGGGAGAATTTCCCTCTTCGGGAGTGTGTTGGAGGTAGTTAGGAGGTAAACATAGTAAAAGCCCCCGCCCCTAGCATTGCCGCTTTAGTGGGGAAAGGGTTGAGTGAAAAGGTTCCTTTTTTCAATTCTTCGCTTATAACTCGGAAACGATGCGTCGTACGGAAAAGGGTAATCTATGTAAAATTAAACGTAATTAAATTTTCCCCAAGAATGCTTATATTCATTTTCTTCCTATGTGTTATAGTTTACGAGATATTCGCCAGCAAAAATCGATAATTAATAAAAAAAAAAAATCAATTATGTACCTTGAAAATTTCTATCAAACCGGTTTACCGTGGTCTGCTAATAAATCACAGTCACAAAACAATCTTTATTTTACAACACTGGACATATTTACTTACGTAATATTTTGTCGAAATCTATACTGCCCTGCTAAGACAAGAAGTCGTAACTGCAAAAAATTAATTTTTGAGATTTTAATTGCATTTGCACCGTATTAGTGATCCTCACCACTGTACAAAATGTAGAAGTCGTATCTAAAGCAAAACTAGTGAATATACATAACGAATATGGGTCGTATCTAAGCTCAAAAATCATATCCGATCATTACCAGATTTATTTGCCAAAAATGAAAATAATGAATTATGAAATGTTGATGGCATAACATAATTCAGAAAATAGTTGATTTCTCTAAAATTACATTTTGTCAGATACGACTTCTTGTCATAGCAGGGCAGTATACATTTCCTTAAATATACAGTGTGACTCACTTAAAATGAAGATAGCCTTATAACTTTTTCATTTTGTTTGAATCAAATTTTACTTAAGTATAGAACAAATCAGGATCTACTTATAAAGGCAAAGCCACCTGCGGTACCAAAATATGAGGAAAAAGATTAAAAATCACATTGATGGATTTTGACGAATTTCACGTAGCCACCACACATTGCGGAAACTGAGGATCCCCTTTGCCAGATGAGCTTATGTATGAGAAAACCCCCCTCAATAACCAAATCAAATTTTGGTGTATGTACGTTTGTGGCACCGATCGGATGCATTTTTTAGAATTTCTAACATTCAAAATGTTTTATTGTTTTCAGCATATTTTGGTACCGCAGGTGGCTTTGCCTTTGTAGCAGCAGAATGTTTTTCTGGTCTTCAGTAATTCTAATTTGTTCTATACTTGAGTAAAATTTGATTCAAATCGGAAGCAAAATAAAAAAGTTATAAGGGTACCTTCATTTTAAGTGTCACACTGTATATTTAAGGAAATGTATAGATTTCGACAAAATATTACGTTAGTAAATACGTCGAGTGTTGTAAAATAAAGATTGTTTTGTGACTGTGATTTATTAGCAGACCACGGTACACCGCTGTAATAGACATATTCAAGGTACATAATTGATTTTTTTTTTATTAATCATCGATTTTCGCTGTCGAGTATCTCGTAAACTATAACACATAGGAAGGAAATGAATATAAATATTCTTGTGGAAAATTTAATTACGTTTAATTTTGCATAGATTACCTCTTCTCATACGACCCATCGTTTCCGAGTTATAAGCGAAGAATCGAAAAAAGAACCTTTCCACCTGCCTCCCCCCCTGAAGCGGCGGGGATAGGGGTGGAGACTTTTAGTATTCTTACCTCCTAACTACCTCCAACACATCTCTGAAGAGGAAAATTCACACCCCCTAAATGTTCTCTACAATCCTCTTTTGGGCATTCATTGATTGGACTATGTAGTTTCTAGCTCATTGTTAATTTTATAAATATTTTGATATATAACTGACAATTAACAAATAACATTTAAGTTTCATGCATTTTAGACAGTTTTTATTTGGCCGGATGTTGACCGGATATTTTTTCATATCCGGCCGGAGCCGAATATCCGGTTTGGAAGCCGGATTGGCCGGATGCACTAGCCGGACCGGATATCCGTCCCATCCCTAATTCTAACACATTCATCATGAACAGAAATTTAAATATTAACTTTTTTTTCTGCGAAAGAAATCTGGATATTCTGGCAATGGCAGGCGCATGGTGGGAGGCATTAAAGGGCCCGTAAAAATATCCCATATGAAATCCCGACCCCCTGTATTTTCATAATAAATAAAAAAGTGTGTAAGTTGTGATTTGCATAATACCTAAATAATATTCTCTAATCATGACCATGAGCAAATAAATAAAAAATAATTAATTGTAAAAAAGATAGTAACTGAAATTAAACAATTCTCAAGTTGAACACCAAATGCAAATACGCTCTTACGCAAGTTGCATACAACTGAAGTCGAAATAATCTTTTTGTAAAATGAACGCTTCGTCATCGCCTGGAGTATATTGAATACTCTGACACTAAGTATAGATTGTAAGACAAACTACTTAAACTATAAGTTGTGCCGTCAAAATTAAAATATTAAACCTAAAAATTGGAAAATATTATGAAAAATAGTAAAAAATATGCTACGACTATTGACACTCCATATTGATATTGTTCCATTACACTCTGTTATATTTTAATAGTATTTTATAAAAATTTGGGAAAAGTTTGAGGTCTTAACTAGGGATGCACTGGGTAGTTGTTTTTATAAATGCTGGATACCGGGTTTAACCTGAAATTTCCCCAACGGGTACCGGGTATCATTAGGTCAGGTATCGGGTATTGACCGGGTACCGGGTATTCACTGAGGAATCGTATCATGTGAAAAACTTTATTAGTCAAATCGGCAGTTGGCAGGTCTGACACACATCGCTGGTGATTAGTGATAACTAGTTTTAATAGATCATTTACAGTCACGTGACCTCGCACAAGACTTTGACGCAGCTGTCTGTAGGGCACATGAAACCTCATCCAATAACAGGCAATGCAAATGAAAACAATTGGAGATGAGTTGCTATTTAACAAAACCTATTATTCTATAACTGTTATTTGTAAATAGCATTAACAGACTGTTATTTCTATAAGGATTTATAAGCCGTTAATTGCTGTCCTGTATAAAAGCTGTAAGTTAAGATTAGGTAATTTACCCAACACTTGCTAAAAAACTTAGATCCTTCAAAAAATCATCGGAACTAAGAGTGTAAGGGTCGATACCTTCGACCATTGTCGTCATAACGACACTTGACATCAGCTTCTATCGTTGAATAATATTCACTACGAGACATTATTGTCAAAATAAACACTTTACTTACTTGAAACATTAAAGTAAACCCGAAACACACTCTGAAAATCCTGTGCACACAATGATAAACAGTAAATGAGGTTTTGTATACCCTTCAGACAGCTGCGTCAAATTCACGTGACCGAAAAATTTGCATACTACAAACTGCGCACTGCGATATGCGAATGGCACTACTGGTCAGCAATCTGATATTTCAAAACAGGAGAAGCAATTTAAACCTGTTATTAAAAAATAACAGCTTGTACCCATCTCTAGAAAACAAAATAATTAGTTGTGTGCCCTTCACGCCGACAGCGTGACGTCAACTGAAAATGATCAATTAGTTTCTGACATGTAATAATATTAAATAATAAACAATGGGTTTTAAAGAGAGAAGTATAGTTTGGGATTATTACGAACTATACGAAGATGACAACACTAAGGCAACACGTCCTTTATGTAAGAGACAAATTTCTCGAGGTGATGTTAAATTTATAATAAAACCTTTAAAAAAGTGACATTTATTTCTTTAGTACCCGGTACCCGGCTGGGTACTGTTTTGTTATCCGGCAAAACCAGGTTTCCCTTAAAAAGGGCCGGGTACCCGGCATGCCGGGTATTTACCACACTGAAAAAAAAATGTTTTAATTCAAGAATATATTGGTTTATATATACGCAAATAAATAAATTCTTCATATAAAACAAATACATTTGTGGCAAGTAATCAAAAGCTGATAGTAAATTAATTATTCTTGAAACAAATGTATTCGTTTTATATGAAGAATTTATTTATTTGCGTATACATAAACCAATATAGTCTTGAATCAAAACATTTTTTTTTTCAGTGCAGGTACCTGGTGCATCCCTAGTTTCGACCGGTTTCAACCAAACTGGTCAGGGAAAAGGTTTTTGACTGCGTCACTTAGTAATTTTTAGGTTGGAAATGAAAAAAAATTTTTGTTTAATAAACCCGGACGTTTCGGGGTGCCAGACCTTCCAATTCGTATGTTAAGAAAGGTATGCCTACTCATTCTTATGACTGTTGAAATAACATAAGTAAATTCGTTGCTGGCTCTCCTACTACTAGGTATGATAGATACACAAAACCCTTACCTCAAAATCCTTGTCCAAAGTAAATTTTATACGACAAGTGCAATTTTGATCGGGATAATTATGAATAATACTTGCACATGTATCACTAGTGGGAAGCCAATTCAAATCGGAACCTGTGGTTTTGTTGCAGTTTGTGTAATCTATCACCTGTTCCTTCACTTCATCTGAAAAATATAGGAGGCCTATACCAACAGGAATAAATGCAATTCCAATCACGAAGAAGGTTGGTAGCACTGTTCCTGCTGTAAGAATTGGCTGCCATGCCGGTAATCGTTGTTGTTTAAATGCACTATCTGAAATAAAATAGATTAAGTTCAGCAAATTTAATTAATCAGCTATTCGGCATAAGTAAATTTTGGTAATAACACAATGGATTATAAGAATTGTACAAAAACTTAAGTACTAATAGCTGTTTTCGATTCAAATAAAATAATTACAATAGTGTCCCATTGCATCGGTAGATATTGTATATGCACCCAACAATAGGTCAGCAAATGCACTGAATTTATAACATATTGATTAGCGAAAAACCTAGTTTGTAATTACCTGTTAATAATGAATGATAATATTATTTTATGCAACAAGATGACGTAACAATACGATAGTCGATAGCTATATCGACATGTAACTTTCCCTTTCAACGAAAAAAAACTATAAGATTACCTATAATGAAGGAGCTCCTGAATAATATAGAGTTTAAAGTTTTTAATCAATAAAAAGGTGTAACAAGGGTTTGGCTCATATTTATGACCATCTTATCTTTAACTAATTAATGGTCGTGTACTCACCAGACGGTTTTTTTGTTTTTACCGGTTCAGCACTGTCTTGTGACATTGCTAATAATAATTAACTATTATAAAATACTAATAATGTTATTTACTATTTTTTTCACAGCTGAGAATATTGACAAGTTGCTCGGCTCCTTACGTCAAAAGGCCACCTATCAAATGTCAAGTTGTCAAATTTGAAGATTTATAGGACACGATCGATACAGTGAATCCCTGTAATTTAAATTTAAATTAATCAAAGCGGGTCGTTTGAAAATTAAATTTTTTGTCTTTCAAATAGGTACCCATTTTCGCTGTTTCACTGTTTCACTGTTATGCATTCAGTGCATAAATACATAGTAATAGAAAAAGAATATGATAATCAAGTCGCTAAATGCCTAAAAGTGCACACAGGAGAAAACGCTATAAAACAAGAAAGGGAAGTGGAGTAATGATAGTATAAAGTCGGTGGTCAGGGGCATCGCTAGAATCTTTGGGGTATGACTTTGGTCAATTTGGAAATTTTATTACCATGAAAGAAATGACCCACGCAGCAGACTGACGTCATTACGACGTCATTTTTTGGTTACATATTGTCGACGACGTCACGTGACGAAAAAATGACGTCTCAGTAACGTCATATTGTGACCAAATTATGACGTCAAGTTGAGACGTCGATGCGACGTTTGGCAACGTCGTTTTCTCATTGTAGAAATTATTTCTAGATGGCGCCACATACAAACATTACCACGTTGTTTATTGCATACATTATTTCTAGATGGCGACACATACAAACCACTGAAAATAATCAGTCATTCTTTACGTGATACTCTAATGAATTTATAGAAAATAAGTAATAATATAAATCGCAATATTCAAATACATTCAAGATACGGACTTGTATAACCTGTACCTATATGTTATATAACACTGCCAACTGCACACATTACCTCTCTTTGAAGAAGAAAATAAATTGTTTATAATTCTATTGGGCTATCTTATTAACTAATCTGGACTCTGATTAATCTCCAAACCAGTAGAGATGGGCAAAATCACTCCTTGGAGTGAGTTGACTCAGTCAGTTGAAGATTCAGCTCATCGAGCTGGTTCCAAAAGAGTCAAATATAATGTATTAGGATTGGTAGATTGGTACACATGCGCAGTGTTACTATATGTTCACGTATTCCCACTTCCTAATACAGAGCCGCAATTAGCCCAGGTTGTCATCGGGTTCCGGCTGACTTGCTGCTATTGCTATTTTGAATTAACAGTTTAAATTAACAGTTTAAAAATAACATATCGATGAGAAGTACTGGCATTCGTATACCGCTGCGCGCACCCTGAGCGCGCAGTTTGCAAATGTTATTTCAGAGACGTTATTTTAAACCCACCGCTCGTTATGATTAAAATTAAATAATTTAACTCGCCGATCGCCTACCATCAACAAATAGCCAAACACGTCAAACCTAGCGTAAGTATGCAATGACAATATTGGATTGGAGATGCAGGTAAACGAAAATATACGTATGGAGAAGAAAATATAAAAGCTTTAAACATATTTATGATTAAAAAACAGCTAAAAGTCAATATATAAAAACGGATGGCTCGAGATTTCTACAAAAATATTCAATTCTGGCAGCCCTTCATTTTTAAACTCGGTATGAGGATAATCGAAAATGTACACACGGAGAAGAAAATTCAAAAGATTTGAATATAATATGATTAAAAAAACAACTAAAAAGTGTGTACATAAAGCCGATGGCCCAAGATACCCACAATAATATTCAACTACATTTTCTTTTATTTCATATAAATCTAAGCGGTTGCGTTGCGATTTCATTATCTGCTACTGCTTTCGGAATAACAGTTTAACAGAGCAGTCAGCAAAAACATTTTCACTACGTCGTGTTTCTTATCTGTTATTTTCGAACAGAAATAACAGTCTGTTAATGCTATTTACAAATAACAGTTATAAAATAACAGGTTGTTAAATAGCAACTCATTTCTAGATTTTATTTTAATTTATTATTTGTTATATACCTAGATACTACATGTTAAACTATTTTAAGTTCATGCTTTATTTTTTGCAGAACTGATATATATTTTAATTACTTATATATTTATATTTTTATAAAAAGTAAAGTGCATTTTAAAAAGGAAAAGGTCCGTAAAATTGTTTTAATATGTTTATTTTTTTTAATTTGGTAGGTACCTACTTTATAAATTTATTGATGTACTATAACCTTGGGTATACTAAAAATATACCTACTAAATAACTATTATTTAATGGTAATAAATATGATTAATTTTGTACAATATAAAATAAAAAGTACTGAAGTAAATAATACATATAGCGACTATGGTTAGCATTTTTTTTAAATACTATTATGCTGCCTTGAATTTGTTGAAGTATTTTCGTATTCTATATATTTCTGTCAAATATACGTATATTATAAAATTAAATTAAATTCATTATTGGGTATGGCATTGGATTGAGCTCATTGGAATCCTTCACGATTTGTGACTATAACAGAGGATTCGGTCTCACAAATTCACCTGAATCCGCTGCTGGACAGTCATCGAATCCTTCCCTGCCAAAAATTCCACATAGAAACTTATAAAAAAAAAATGATGCGGTTTTATCGTTCCTATAAGTTATATTAGTATTATACAGACAGGATTTTATCTGTTTTATTAAGTTTTAAATCGGTTATGAAACAGTAATTCCGAATGAGCTATTTGGAATTATCATGTTGCCCTTTCATGAGTACTTATATGAAATATACATCAACAAATCTACAATTTAGTGTCTGCAAATGCACCCTTGCCCTTATATCTGTAAACATATGGAATTACAGATACAACTTTAAAGAGATTCTAAACTTTTCTATAAGTAATATCATAAGAGTTCCAGTCCGTCCTTTCTCCAGTATCTATCGTATGTAACACACCATTTATCAACATGTTTTTATTGTAAATTTCAACATTGTTTTTTATTAGTATTAATGTGGATATACATGTCAACAAATGTACAGTTATCATGTTGCCCTTTCATGATACTTATATGAAATATACATCAACAAATCTACAGTTTAGTGTCTGCAAATGCACCCTTGCCCTTATATCTGTAAACATATGGAATTACAGATACAACTTTAAAGAGATTCTAAACTTTTCTATAAGTAATATCATAAGAGTTCCAGTCCGTCCTTTCTCCAGTATCTATCGTATGTAACACACCATTTATCAACATGTTTTTATTGTAAATTTCAACATTGTTTTTTATTAGTATTAATGTGGATATACATGTCAACAAATGTACAGTTTCAATTGTATATTTTACAGATGTATTCTTATTGTAAACTTCCATTTTGCTTTTTTATTAGTATTAATTTGGATATACATGCCGACAAATGTACAGTTTAAATTGCATATTTCAAATAGAAATACTAATATTGTGGTAAACACAAAATTCTGCAAAGTCCTTATTTCCTCGGGTGTTCTTGTTCTAGCCTAGAAGCAATGAATGAGTTAGCAGTGAAAGAGACTGCTTTGTTTTTAATTTAACAAACACACTTCAGTTCCTTAGGTCACATTAGATTAGATATGAACTAGCTACACGTATATAGCTCCCTCTACTGGAGCCTGGAGTAAAGTTGCTGCTGAAATTTCTATCAGTTTCTACCAGAATGGAGCAGCAAACATTTACTTATACCGCATCAATGAGAATTTATGAGAACAGTATCTAAGGTAAAACGTGCGGCTTTCCGTGGTTAAATGGCAAGTGTTTCTATAAGAAACGAGCTGCATTAGGTTGACTTGCAATTGAAGATTACTAATTATAATGTTTGAATAGGGATTTATGAGATCAGTTTCTATGAGTATTAATGTTTTTTTTCAGTAATATATTAAATGTGTTTTCATTTGTTTGAATGGGTAAAAAGAAAGGTCAGTTTTCAACTGCAATTACAAATACTAGTTTAATCACTTTGAATGGGGTTATATGCGATTAATTTCTAAAAGCATTTATGCTGTTTTCCGAATATAATTGTGATGAGGTTTAATCAGTAACAAATTGTTCACTACTTGTTATGATATGGTCGGAAATTCCAAGTACACATTTAGTATTCCTTCAAAAGGATTGATGAGAGCAGTTTCTACGAGTATCTATTTGTCGTTCCTCTAGTAAATTATATAAGTCTTTACATTTACTTATACTCTCAATGAGAATTTATGAGAACAGTATCTAATGTAAAACGTACGGCTTTCCGTGGTTAAATGGCAAGTGTTTCTATAAGAAACGAGCTGCATTAGGTTAGAACAGTTTTAATTTGCAATTGAAGATTACAAATTATAATGTTTGAATAGGGATTTATGAGATCAGTTTCTATGAGTATTAATGTTTTTTTTTTCAGTAATATATTAAATGTGTTTTCATATGTTTGAATGGGTAAAAAGAAAGGTCAGTTTTCAACTGAAATTACAAATACAAATTTAATCACTTCGAATGGGGTTATATGCGATCAATTTCTAACAGTATTTATACTGTTTTCCGAATATAATCGTGATGAGGTTTGATCAGTAACAAATTGTTCACTACATGTTACGATATGGTCGGAAATTCCAGGTACATATTTAGTATTACTTCGAAAGGATTGATGATAGCAGCTTCTACGAGTATGTATTTGTTGTACCAATAGTAAATTATATAAGTCTTTATCAGTATGCATTCGGATCTAATTTAAATATGAAAATTATATCAGAATAAAGCAACCAAATATTTTAAACAGAATCTATTTGTAAATCCAGACATTTACTTATACTATCTCAATGAGAACTTATGAGGACAGTATCTAATGTAAAACGTGCGGCTTTCCGTGGTTAAATGGCAAGAGTTTCTATATGAAACGAGCTGCATTTGGTTAGAACAGTTTTGATTTGCAATTGAAGATTACAAATTATAATGTTTGAATAGGGATTTATGAGATCAGTTTCTATGAGTATTAATGTTTTTTTTTCAGTAATATATTAAATGGGTTTTCATTTGTTTGAATGGGTAAAAAGAAAGGTCAGTTTTCAACTGCAATTACAAATACAAGTTTAACCACTTCGAATGGGATTATATGCGATCAATTTCTAACAGTATTTATGCTGTTTTCCGAATATAATTGTGATGAGGTTTGATCAGTAACAAATTGTTCACTACATATTACGTGTGGAAATTCCAGGTACATATTTAGTATTACTTCGAAAGGATTGATGATAGCAATTTCTACGAGTATGTATTTGTTGTGCCAATAGTAAATTATATAAGTCTTAATCAGTATGCATTCGGATCTAATTTAAATATGAAAATTATATCAGAATAAAGCAAATAAATATTTTAAATAGTATCTATATGTAAATCCAGACATTTGCTTATACTATCTCAATGAGAATTTATGAGAACAGTATCTAATGTAAAACGTGCGGCTTTCCGTGGTTAAATGGCAAGAGTTTCTATAAGAAACGAGCTGCATTAGGTTAGAACAGTTTTGATTTGCAATTGAAGATTACAAATTATAATGTTTGAATAGGGATTTATGAGATCAGTTTCTATGAGTATTAATGTTTTTCTTTCAGTGATAAATATATTAAATGTGTTTTCATTTGTTTGAATGGGTAAAAAGAAAGGTCAGTTTTCAACTGCAATTACAAATACAAGTTTAATCACTTCGAATGGGGTTATATGCGATCAGTTTCTAACAGTATTTATTCTGTTTTCCGAATATAATTGTGATGAGGTTTGATCAGTAACAAATTGTTCACCACATGTTACGATATGTTCGGAAATTCCAGGTACATATTTAGTATTCCTTCGAAAGGATTGATGATAGCAGTTTCTATGAGTATGTATTTGTTGTTCCAATAGAAAATTTGTCTTTATCAGTATGCATTCGGATCTACTTTAAATACAAAAATTATATCAGAATGACACAACCAAATATTTTAAACAGTATCCACTTGTAAATCCAAACATTTAAAGATATATTTTAATGAGAACCAATCAGAACAGTATCTAATGTAACGCGTGCGGCTTTCCGTGGCTAAATTTTAAAAGTATTTTTAATAAATAGCTTTAACGGATTTGAACAGTTTTAATTTGCAATTCCAGATGAATAGTTTTAATTGTTAAATAGGGATCTATGAGATCAGTGTCTTTGTGTAATGTTTATTTTCCAATAAAAACACATTTTATTGAAAAAAAAAACATTACACTGACCTCATAGATCCCTAACAATTAAAACTATTCATCTGGAAATGCAAAACTGTTCGAATCCGTTAAAGCTTATTTATTGCAAATAATTTTTAAATTTAGCCACGGAAAACCGCACACGTTACATTAGATACTGTTGTGATGGATTCTCATTATGATATTATCTTGGATTTACAGGTGGACACTGTTTAAAATATTTGGGGTTTCATTCTGATATGATTTTTGTATTTAAATTAGATGCGAATGCATACTGATAAAGACTTATATAATGTACTGTAGGAACAACAAATAAATACTCGTAGAAACTGCTCTCATTAATCCTCTTGAAGGAATACTAAATATGTACCTGGAATTTCCAACCATATCGTAACATGTAGTGAACAATTTGTTACGGATCAAACCTCATCACAATTATATTCGGAAAACAGCATAAATACTGTTAGAAATTGATCGCATATAACCCCATTCGAAGTGATTAAACTTATATTTGTAATTGCAGTTCAAAACTAACCTTCCTTTTTACCCATTCAAACAAATGAAAACACATTTAATATATTACTGAAAAAAAACATTAATACTCATAGAAACTGATCTCATAAATCCCTATTTAAACATTATAATTTGTAATCTTCAATTGTAAATCAAAACTGTTCTAACCTAATGCAGCTCGTTTCTTATAGAAACACTTGCCATTTAACCACGAAAAGCCGCACGTTTTACATTAGATACTGTTCTCATAAATTCTCATTGAGATAGTATAAGTAAATGTCTGGATTTACAAATAGATACTGTTTAAAATATTTGGTTGCTTTATTCTGATATAAATTTTCATATTTAAATTAGATCCGAATCTTTACTGATAAAGACTTATATAATTTACTAGAGGAACAACAAATAGATACTCGTAGAAACTGCTCTCATCAATCCTCTTGAAGGAATACCAAATGTGTACTTGGAATTTCCGACCATATTATAACATGTAGTGAACAATTTGTTACTGATTAAACCTCTTCACAATTATATCCCGAAAACAGCATAAATACTTTTAGAAATTGATCGCATATAATCCCATTCGAAGCGATTACACTTGTATTTGTAATTGCAGTTGAAAACTGACCTTTCTTTTTACCCATTCAAACAAATGAAACACATTTAATATATTACTGAAAAAAAACATTAATACTCATAGAAACTGATCTCATAAATCCCTATTCAAATATTATAATTTTGAATCTTCAATTGCAAATCAAAACTGTTCTAACCTAATGCAGCTCGTTTCTTATAGAAACACTTGCCATTTAACCACGGAAAGCCGCACGTTTTACATTAGATACTGTTCTCATAAATTCTCATTGAGATAGTATAAGTAAATGTTTGGATTTACAAATAGATCCTGTTTAAAATATTTGGTTGCTTTATTCTGATATAATTTTCATATTTAAATTAGATCCGAATCTTTACTGATAAAGACTTATATAATTTACTAGAGGAACAACAAATAGATACTCGTAGAAACTGCTCTCATCAATCCTCTTGAAGGAATACCAAATGTGTACTTGGAATTTCCGACCATATCATAACATGTAGTGAACAATTTGTTACTGATTAAACCTCTTCACAATTATATCCGGAAAACAGCATAAATACTTTGAGAAATTGATCGCATCTAACCCCATTCGAAGTGATTAAACTTGTATTTGTAATTGCAGTTGAAAACTGACCTTTCTTTTTACCCATTCAAACAAATGAAAACACATTTAATATATTACTGAAAAAAAAACATTAATACTCATAGAAACTGATCTCATAAATCCCTATTCAAACATTATAATTTCTAATCTTCAATTGCAAATCCAAACTGTTCTAACCTAATGCAGCTCGTTTCTTAAAGAAACACTTGTCTTTTAATCAAGGAAAGCCGCACGAATTACATTAGATACTGTGCTCATAAATTCTCATTGATATGGTATAAGTAAATGTTTGGATTAACAAATGGATATGGCTTGACTCATTTTGCTGGTCAATGCGGATATAAACTGATAACAATTTCAACAGCAACTTTACCTAACTCTTATAGAAACTTATTGATCATATAGGTTCTCATAGATACTTATTAATTTTTGATAATTTTCAATACGGATTGAGGAGATTTTTTTGACAGGGTTACTGAATCGACTCTTAGAATCAACTCTCCCAACTCACTCTCGGAATCAGCTCTTGGAGTTGAATCACTCGCGAGTTACACATCTCTACAAACCAGCTACCCGACAACAAACCGTTACAAAACAAACCTGTACATTTAAATGTGACCACGCACATACCGTGGGTGCTAGCAGGGTGAACTGCTGCTAGTAACCTCGGTATGTACGGTCGCATCCTCTAGAAAAGAACAGAACGAGGGTCTTGACCTAATTTTTCTGAAGTATTTTGACGCGCTGAAACTAATTTTGGAGAAAAAGAAATTAGGGGATGAAAGGGGTAGAAGGAAACTGACACGATAGAAATTTTTTTCTGTCCAAAATTGGTTACAGTGCTTCAAAATACTTACGAAAAGTTAGATCAGAACCTCAGGACAATCCCTTTTTTTGTCCTTCTTAGGAGATAGGAAGGGATGGTAGAGAGAAACTGAAAAGATAGAAAAATTTTTTATGTCAAAAACTGGCTTCACCACAACAAAATACTTCAGAAAATTTAGATTGGAACCTTTGGACAAGACCTTCTATCCTCTTTATTAGGGAAACTGACACGATAGAAAATTATTTCGTGTCCAAAATTAACTTCAATGCGTCAAAATACTTCAGAAAACGTTAGATTAGAACCTCATTAGGACAACTGCTTTTCTGTAGGCCCTTATTTGGCCCCCACAATAACACTTTTTTTTTTTTAATTCGAAGCAAGAAAAAAAAAATACTATTTATTCAAACTTCAACATTTGAAGATACGATGAACAATATATATTGTATGTAGTTCGAATTTATACTATCGATAAAAATCCAAAATACGTGAAAATCACCGTTTTTCGTGCTTTTGGTTGGTTGTTTTACACCGAGCACAAGAGGGCACAGCAAATTTTTAAATATGTAGTGTGAGGACGTAAATCTTTGACACGTGTAAGAGTCAAAGTCAGTGGCGGCTCAAGGCAAATTTTCCACCCGGGCGGGAGCACTTAGAAATCCGAAAAAAAATTTTTTTTCGCCTCATGAGAGGGTGCTATTAGGAATCTTAAAAAAAAATGTTATCGCCTCATAAGTGGGTGATACTATTATAAATCCGAAAAAATTTTTTGCCCTCTGCCCTTTACCCCCAATTTGGCGCCCCGGGCAGCCGCCCGGGTTGCCCGGCCCTTAAGCCGCCCCTGGTCAAAGTGCTTCTCGCTTGTTCTCAACTGGGGCCAAAAAGGGGCCTTATCGCCGCCCCTTCTTTCTAGTGTAAACATCAAGTAAATTATTTTTTCATATTCAAAATAATTTAATATAAACCCGAAATAATCAATGAGGCATTATTGGTATATCACACCAAAACTGAATTCTCACAGCACTTCAATGAAGATACGCGTGATACAGGTTTCTTTCAGGAAAGTAGTATCTCCTAAGAAAACAACGGAAACTCAACTTCACAAATAGATAACATGGTAGGCAGGGAGATAAGAGAACGGGTCTACAACATTAAAGCAAAAAGGGACAACAGAAGTCAACACAGAGTACAAGGATACTACCAGAACCACGAAAATAAGAGAAAATTCGTAAAATAAACAAGCTAAAAACGTACTCTTCGCCAATTTACTGAGCTTTTTATATATAATTGTTACACATTCTATAGGATACTCTTCGCAGTTTTCTTGTAAATAATGTTAGTTTTTGGACATCCTAAACTTTGTTGTGAAAAAAATTGTATGAAAAAAAATATGAAAAAAAAAAATCCAACCTGTGGGATTCGATCACGGGACCCTTGGATTGCAACGAAAAGATATTAGATATTACATACTCTTTATTTTATTTAACTGTAGGTTAACATATCATTTTAAGCCATTTATTTTGTGTACAATTATATAATTCTAAGTCACATACACGCGTCTGAACAGCGCAAAGTGACGCAGTGACCAGGTGTTGAGGTCAAACGACTTTCAATTGTGTTATTTTTATTTTTAATTTAAACGATTCCTGAACAGTTTAATCGTATTTTAAGGTTTTATCTTTTCAGTTGAATTCTTTAAAAGATCGAAGAATTTTAATATTAGGAATAAGGTAATAAGTAATTATGCAGGGAAAAGAAAGCATAAAAAACCCTGCTTCAATTGTCTAAAACGATAAAAACAATTATGTACTATTAAATAGTACATTATTTGATGGCAGATAAACTTTCAGTAGAAGGTCAGGGGAGTTTCAAGGAAAGGTAATAAGATGGAGGGGTTTGAGGGAATGTGTGTTTTATGGGTTGTAATAATGTCAGTCACGTATATTTGTAGGCGTTCATATATTAGTTTGTGCGTGTGTGGTATATTGTCTCTACGTCTTGTGTTAGCAATGTTTTGTGTTAGAGGTGAGTGAGTCAGTTTGTACGTAAAGAATTTCTGAGCAGTCTCGTCAATGTAGTCTCTCATCATTTGCACCCCCGTAAGCATATGCAGCTCGATGATGGTAATATAGCGTGGGGAGTTGGTCAATAGCCGCAGCATTTTGTTTTGTGTTCTTTGTAGACGTAGGCACTGTGCATCTGAAATGAAATTCCAAGATGCACTGGCATACGTCATTATAAAAATTACCTTATATAAGCAAAGTTTATTGTTCATAGAGAGCTTGCTGCGTCTATTAACCAACGGATAAAGTTTGCTAAGGGCTGCATAAGCTTTATTTATAACTTTCGTTATATGGGGTGCAAATGTAAGTCTAGTGTCGAGTGTTACTCCAAGGAGGTTTACTGTTTTTCGTTCTGTTATGTCTTGTTCGTCGAGTTTTAGTTTGGTTATTGTCCGAATGTTGGTAAATTTTCTGTGGAATGTAATTATTTCAGATTTAGTATGATTTATTTTAATCTTCCATAGTTTGTAATAATCTAATAATTTTAGGGTATGATACCTAACCTTCTGCGTCGCAGTCTGTCCGTAAAAGTTGTTAGCGTATATCGTAGTGTCGTCTGCGTACAGTAAGAGGTTTGTAGTGGGGTGGGAGGGGATATCGGATATGTATAAATTAAACAGGATGGGAGAGAGGACAGAACCCTGAGGTACCCCTGCCGAAAGTCTATAGGATTCTGAATGGGTGTTGTTTACCCGGACCATTATTTGTCAGTCCCAAAGGTAACTTTTTATGAGGGAAACTAGATACCCGGGCAGTCCACAAACATACTGTAGTTTGTAGACTAGCCCGTTATGCCACACAGTATCGAAGGCGCGTTCAATATCCAAGAGCAACATAACAGTACACTGCTTCTTATTGAATGCGTCAATTACATCCTGCACCACTTTTACTAGCGACAGTGTTGTACTGTGCCCCTCCCTGAAACCAAACTGTTCCACCGGAAGTAGGCGGTGTTTTGCTAACTTTTTTCTCAGAAGACGTAGCACGACCCTCTCAGCCACCTTTCCCATAGTGTTAAGCAAACAAATGGGTCGGTAGCTGCGGGGATCATGCGGCGGCTTATTTGGCTTCAGGATGGGGATCACTATCCCCAGTTTCCATGATGCAGGAAAGTATTGCAGTTTAAGCACCGAATTTATGATATAGGAAAGTTGTACAAGGGCTTTTTTAGGGAGATTTTTTAGGAGGATGTTGGGAATGTTGTCAGGACCGGGAGCTTTTAAGTTTGGTAGTGTTTTTAATATGTTTTTAATTTCAGTTGGGTTTGTTTGAATTTTAGATAGTTTACGGGGTGGGATGGGATAGCGGGATGGGATTTGTCTGGCAAGTCTTGTTGTGTTTTCTGGTTCGTCAGATACGTTTGGTGTTGTGGTATTTGTCTGTTGTAGATGATTTGCAAGCAAATTAGCTTTGTCTTTATCATTTATATATGATATGTCATCTTTAATTACTGTGGGGAGAGATTTAAAATCATTTTTCAATATCTTTGTCATACGCCAAAGCGTGTTATCAGAACGAGTGAGACGTGAAACATTTTCGTTCCACGCCTCGGCTCTCGCAGTGTTTAATTTAAGTCTGATATTTGCCTGCAAGTCACGCAGTCGTAGTCTGTCTATGTCTCGTTTATTGCGTTGCCAGCGACGTTTGATTTTATTTTTAAATCTAATGAGTGTAATTAATTCATTAGGAATGTTTTTTTGCTTAGCTCGCAGCACAATAACTTTTGTTGTTTTGTCACGTGCGTGTTGTATAGTCTGTGTAAGTTTTAGTATTTCTTGGTTGATGTCTTCTTCGGAGTTTATGTTGTTGTTAATAATAACTTTATTGTTTATTATTTGTCTATATTTTAGCCAATTTGTGGCTTTATAGTTATAAATTTGTCTGTCAGTCAAGTTTCTGTGTGTGTCTTGTAGCTCTAGTTGTAGTACGTTATGGTCACTGGAAAGGACGGGTATTGAAAAAGGATTAATATGATGTTGATAATTTTTATTGACTATTAAATCTATGGTGGATGCGGACATATTGTTTGAGGGGAAATGGGTTGGGGATTCCGGTGCAATGACTGCAAAACCGTTAATTTAACAATACTCAAAGAGTGTGTTGCCATTGGCATTGTTACGCCTATTATACCATGAGGCATGTTTAGAATTTAGATCCCCCATCAAAAGAACCTTGTCATGGGGGACAAATAATGTATTCAAGTCTGCATCTGTATATTTATTCATTGGGGGGTTGTATACCGCCGTAATTACTGTGTTGTCTATTAACTTTATGGAAATATTTTCAATACTACAGGGAAGAGCAGGTAAAGAGGTATAAGGGATGCCTTTTTTTATTAAAATGGAGACACCCCCTCCTTTTCTATCAATTCTATCATTTCTTATAACATTGTAATTACTAATAGAGACAGAAATACTTGGCTTGAACCAAGTTTCCGTAATCACGGCGATATCAATTTTTTCGTTGTGCAAATAACGAAAAAATTGATATCGCCGTGATTACGGAAAGTTGGCTCAAGCCAAGTATTTCTGCCCCTATTAGTAATTACAATGTTATAAGAAATGATAGAATTGATAGAAAAGGAGGGGGTGTCGCCATTTTAATAATAATAAAAAAAAAGACATCCCTTATACCTTAGCCGCTGCGCCACCACTTGTTGCTAGGAAAATTGGTTGTCTGTGATATATATCTTTCGACATTCATACATATTTCACTTCTAAGAAATATTAGTAAACTTCATACACAAAAAAAATTTGTTATGGAAATAATATCTCGCGATTTCCATTTTAGTATAACGTCGCTTAAGATGCAATAGCTCGTAACCCACGTAGCGGTTTTTTTACAGGAGAGCAAATAAACTAATTATACTCGAATGATGAATGAATTTTATCTAATAAATCATGGATATCAGTCTACAAATTAATAGTATATATGTCTAAATTAAAGGAAATTGATTTAATTTCCATTTTCGCTTTCCAGGTGGGTTGCGAGTTATTTCTTCGACAAAAATAATAACAAAGTGTGGGTTCACATAAAACGTACTGTAACTTTATTTCTTAAAAATATGAAAAACATAAAACTAAACGTTTGCTACAAAAAGTATAATTTAAAAGTGGCTTAGATTATCATAGAAGAGGTGACAATCCGCAGGAATAACTTGTTTAAGCTCCTGTAGGTGCTTGTACTTTTTGGCTGTTATTTTTTTTTTTGTAAGTTTAGTTGCGGCCAAGTAAGACAAACTTCTTCTCGATATCGCCGTTGGGGCAACTCTGTCCATGAGTCATCAAAATCAAGTTTATATTGAATTTTTCCATTAGGAGTATATTTGAGGCCTCGAATGTCTGTTACATACTTCACTCCTGGTCTAATGCTTCCATACATCTGATCCTCTTTTTGAGAGAAATCTCGGAATTGGTCATAATTTACCCATTCGGTACAGTAAGGAAAGGGCTTCTTTCGAGCCTCTCGACTAATGGACAAATACGTGGAAGGAAGAAAAATCTCTCTGGTCTCTTTTATTTTAGTTTCAATTTTACTGTGAACAGAATCGCACTCCATCTGAGTATGACCAACTTCTAAGTACTTCTGTTCAATGATTTGATTCCTGGTAACAGATAAAAAAAGAAGAGCATTTGCTATGATGCTGTTTCTATTTTGATAGGTGCACCCATCGCTGTAAATTAAAATTGGCAAACTGTTGTTAGTAAATCTTGAAATATAGTCGACGACCAAAGATGCGAACGTAGAAGCTGAGAGATCACTGTCTACCTCACTGAACCAATAACACATTACATGTTTCGTTTTTATATTCATAATGGTCAAATTGTGACAACATAACTTCGTTTTAAAATACACAGCACTTGCGTTTATACTGGTACATACCTTTACAGCTTGTAAGTCCATCATCAGAACCACGGCCTCTGCATCTCTAGCTAACTCCACGTCTCTCGTTTTTTCTTGCCTTGCTCTATCTTTTTTAGCAATATGTCTGTTAAAAGCTGCTTCTTCTAAATTTCCAACTTCATACTGGCAACAAAGATCGCATTTATCTTTTTTAGGTTGATAAATAGCAAAATTTTTTTCGTCGAACAAGTCATCAAAAGTTTTTCGACTCATAGAATTTTTATTTTCAGTATTGCATTTTGAAACATACTCCTTATATAAAGCAGTTTTTGAAGGCACTGTTTGATCCAAATACAACTTAGATGATGTTTTACGACAATAATGGGACGGCAGTGTGGGTAATTCATTAAAAAATTGGATCAAAAATTCCTTATCTTTATTTTTTTTCTGTCGCAGATTACCGGCCCTATTTTCATTTTTGAAATCTTTTGATTCGTGCATGCTATGTTCAGACGTTTTAACCCAGGAGGTCACTTGAAATTCTCCTAGACATAGCGTAGATAGAAAAAGTTTCTTACAAACATTCATCTTTTGATCGCCTATTCTTAAACTGTAAAACATTGAGCAATTTCTTGATGAATTTTCATTTTTTGTGTATCGTCTTTTGACACTTGAGACTGTTACATTATTAACCACATAAATTTTGCGCTGATCCCACGCCATTTTCTAAAAGTTTTCAAACACCTGTCTCCTTTTCTCTTCTGAAATGTCTGAACAAGAACGCAGCTTACTCTTTTTGCAAAGATTTGAATCATTTCCCCATTTTTCTTTCTGGTTTAGGAGCATTTTGTTTATATCTTTTTGTTTCCTCATCTTTTTTAAATCCAGTATATTTTAGTCCCCTTTCGCGCAGTCTCTTATTTAGCTCTCTTGTCCATAGTCTCTTAACAGGTTTTTTTTCTACGTTTTCTAGTTGTGGTATTTTCTTTATCACTGCTACTTGATCCACTATCCATATTTTCTGCATTTTCTTCATAAGTGGAGTCACTATCTGGATCTAAATCATTTTTTTCCTCTGAAAATATGTCTGCTGTTTGTTCTCTGACCTCCTCTTGTCCTAAATTGATTATTTTCGGACTCCCATTGTCATCTACTTCTTTCTCTGGGCTCTTTAGATACCTGTTTGTACTGTTTTGTGTTTCACTGTAATCAGGTTTCATGTGTGTTAGGCTATGCCCAAAGGACTGGGAAATATTGCAAGTTGCATTTTCTAGAGCAGAAAAATCGTTTGTATCAAAAAATAGCCCCTCGTCGGTACTTTGATTAACCAATCGATTCTGCATAGATTCATCAAAACTGTTACTGTCATCTAGGGTTGCTGATGTAGTTTGCAAAGTGTGAAATATTTGAGGGTCTATTGGATACTCTTCCACATAATTGATCGGAACGTGTTCATCTGGGGGCACAGTTAGTAATATGATCGGCTGAACGTTGTTGGAACCACTTGCAGAATATTTTGTCTGTCCAGCATCAGTAGATTTTCGTTCTGGAAAAAAGAAACCAGCTATTACTCAAATGTCCCATTTTATAGGAACGAAAATCAACATTCGAAGAAAATTTTATTTAAGTTATAAAATTTAATATCAAACAGATAATTTAAGTCAAGGTCTACTCGATTTTTATTAAGTTTTTTATTACTTCTATTCTAGAGATAGAAAGGTGTAACTTTTATTGAATACGAATTTTCCAAGATAATACTGCAAAAAATATTTCAGTAATTTTCAAAAATCCAAGTTTTTTACACGAAAATCAACTTTAGAAAATATACAAGCGACAGAAAATGTTTATTTTGATCTAATAAAACTTGAAAGAAGTTTTTATAAAATTTTGGCTTTCAAAAATTTTCAATGTATTTTGTAAAATCTCTGAATTTCGAAATTTAATTAGATCAAAATAAATATTTTTGAGTCTTATATTCTTCTCCTCCAAAGTTGAGGGTTTAGTGTAAAAATAATCTTGAAACCCAAGTCTTAATTTAAATGCCCCACCCTGTATACAATACAAACCCTATAGACATGATTTACATTGCATTTTAATGTATCTATGCAATAGTAAGAAAATTAAAACTGTTATCTCAAAACTTACAAAACATTAAACATAATAAAAACTAGTAGCTTACCTGTTGGTTTTATACACATTTCAACAAGTATTTTACTTCTTCTAGACATGTTATTATTATCCATTTCACATAAAAACAGAAACACAAAGATTTTTAATCACGAAGAATTAACAAACAACTATTTTTAGGTTAAATGCGGGTTATTTCTACCGATTTCCTATGTCAACTGATTCAAAACCTCGTAAGGCACATCTCCACCAGTTCATTGTGGGATACAATGTTTTGCTTTAAAACGGCAATGTCTCCTAACCCACAGAAGTGGCGACAATAGGTGGCTTAGGTGGTATTGCATTTATGTTTGTGGGATACGAGTTTTCTTATTTCAAGTATACTGAATTTATAATAAAATTGTGCCTTATCAGGTTTTGTATATGCATAAACTGACATCCCATAAGTCAAATGATGCCAGAACCTCATTTTAGCAAAAATTGTGGGTTACGAGCTATTGCATCTTAAGCGACGATAAGCCACAAAAATTAACAAAAAAAATTTTTTTTTTAAATTAAATAATTAATAACTTTTTTATTTACTGATCGATTTTCTTCAAAAACAATGGGGTTCTTCCTCTAGCTAACACTAACTTATTTTCTAAATTTCAATACAATCGGACTTTTCTTTCTTAAGTTATCGTGCTTACAAGAAACGTGACGGACGGACGGACAGACGGACAGACGGACGGACAGACGGACATTTTGAAAGTTGTTCAGAATTCGTTCACTAACACAATGATATGAAAATTTTTTTCTCTACGAGCGTTAATTACGATTTTAGAAATGTAATCTATCAAATACAATATACTCTTCGTTTTTGCGAAGAGTATAATAACAGAATAGGGCGTGTTTCCCTCGACTATTATTCACCACGGTCTAGAGCAAGTGATATCTGCCAAACACAATAAATGAAACGCCAAATTTTAAAGAAAACAGAAACATTGACAACTCTGATTTTACTAGCATACGCCGATGATCTCCTAATCATCATGGAAGAAAATCAGGATATTCTCAACTTTCTAGAAAATATAAAACCATTGAAACCGCATCTGGACACAATACAACTGGACCGAATATAAATTTCAAAAAACGATTTAACAGTGGTGCGTGACACGTCAATAACAGAGAACCCGCTCAACGGAGAAGAAAATAGGCGACTATTCGCGAACAACGAACAAATTGAAATATCTATTAACATATCTAGGACCAACCACAAAGAAAAGAAACTGTAAAGGACATAATTAAAACGCCATATAGAGTTACAAGAGCGATTATACTTTTCATCGAGAAGAATAAACTACATATGGAGCCTGATCGAAATGATATACATAGTTATTATATTGCCATACGGGAAGAACGCAGTAACGACAAAAGCCAACAGAATAAGTCTGAGGAGAGTTGAGAGAGACATCGGCCAACTACTTGCAACACGGTAGAAAAAGAACAAAAATACAAGCGCTTCAACCAATACTCCATAACTTTCCTGTGGGGATAACAATAGTTGAGAGAATCATGAACAGTCTAGGAAAGGACCAAGCCGAATTTTCCAATTACGATGTGCGATTTACGATCAGGTTTAACTGGAAGTCTTCCTCTTTACGTCGCGACATCGTACGGCCGTCCCGCTGGTGTTTTTCCAAAAATATGAACGTGTCAAGATCGCATGTTTTTGCAATTTCTCCGGTTCCGAAATGCGAGCTATTCTGCCCTCATACGCAAAAAGGCCGCTAAGTGCAAATCAACTGTTTACAGTTAACAGCGTTTTTAAGTATGAGGGCAGTATTGTTCTTTGCTATTTTTCCTTTGCGAATGTTTGCTATTTTTCGCAGATATCTCCGGAACCATGAGAGCTAGCTCAAAATTAAAAATTAGGTTAAACAAGTATTTTCCACTACAAATCTTTTGCTACCATCAGCATTTGGGCGGAATTGGAAACTTTTCGTTTTCCGGTAAAATTATTTTGTCGTCGTAATTAATCGGTAATTAATTGAAATTGATCTCATATATGATGTCCACTTCAAATCATGTATCAACTAAACGCTCCATTAATCTCTACCCTTCAAAACGAAGGTTTCTGGGAAAGATTATTTTTTTAAGATGAAATGGTTGGAGATGCATATAAAGAAATAAATATAATCGTTTATTAAACATTTTAGGGAAAGTTGAGAACGGTGTTGTTAAAGTTACCAAACACAAAAAATATTACAGAGAATTTTTAATTTTTTAGAAAATAAAGAAAAAAAATAACCAAGAAATCGTTATTATAAGATTAATTACTAACAAAATGAAATATATTATTATCTATAACATTATTAGTCATTTACATTTTATTAGATTTAATAAATATTATTTAATAACACAGGACCACAAAATATTTTTGAGAGTTGCGCCGGACCAGACCCAATCAATCAATCAACAAGACTTTATTTATAATTAAAAGTACAGGTTCCTAGTCGGAACCTGACCCGGAGCCAACATGGCAACCACGATGCGCAGTATCATGGTGGGTGTAAGGTTGGGCGGAGCAGGTCCGGTTCAGCTAAGAACGGTAATTCAGGTGGGGAGTTGAAACTCCTATTCGCCGAGCGAATTTAAAAACAACAATGCCTTAAAACTATGATGCCCATAAGAGCCTAAAACGAATTAATGTATATTTTAAAAATTGTCGCACTGTGCACGCACAAAAAACACTAAAGAAATTTTGGTTACTGTCACGGGAAAACAAAACACAACGAAAAAACCCGTTCGAAGTAATTCTCCACCCTAGTGGTCTTCCTGCCTCCAGGAAAGTAGAGGAAGTTAACAGTTGTGGGCAGTGGCGGCTCGTCAGGGGAGGCAGGGGAGGCTGAGCCTCCCTTTGGAAGAAGCAACATATCGTGCAATCTTCCAAATTAATATCTTTTACTTGTAGAAATTTCTACTTAGGTATATCTCAATTTTCAATATTGTTTATTGTTTATAGTTCATTAATTAATTTTCAGTGTATAAAAAAGTTCTGCATTTCCTTTCCACAAACATACCTATAACGTCACAGTCCGGATTGTCTTTTTATGCATATTTCCCGGGCGACCCGGTCTTTCATTGAATGAACAGAGCGCTTCGCTTGAGGCTTATACGAAATAGCTTCCAACTTCAAGGCATTTAGTTTTAACATAAATGACCTTGCATTACTTTTGCGTTGTCTAGCAACACTTCAAATAAGACAAGCTAGGCCGCTAGCCTCAGTCCTCAGTTCTTTATAGCGCATGTGCAGTTCAGGAGTTCAGGCACAGTATAGAGAAGACAAGTACTTTCACTCGCAGCGGTCCCTTTGAAGGCCTACACCAGCAATGCCTTCGTTAGTTTTTAAAAGTGGAAAACAAAACAGAGGGTTTTGTGATAACAATTATAAAAAAATCGAGTGGTTAACGGCATCAACAGTTAGAAACAAATTATATTGTTGGAGATGTTTATTATTCACTAATGATCAATCCTCAATTTGGGGCAGGACCGGGTTTAATAATTTGAAAAATTTGTCGCGAGGTTTACAAAAGCACGAAAAATCCCAGGAGCACATTTCATCTTGCGTTAAATTCGAAATATTTGGTAAACAAAATATTGTAAATTATTTGGAATCTGCACATAAGAGAGAAATAGAAAATTTTAATGAAAAGGTCCGTGAAAATAGGGAAATATTAAAGAGATTAATTGATGCCGTTATATATTTATCTTCGCAAGAAAATTCTTTCCGAGGGCATGACGAAAAACGCGATTCGTGCAATAAAGGAAATTTCAAAGAGCTAATAGATTTTTTAAAAATGTATGATCCAAAATTAGAGAACTTTTTGAATAACGCCACTATTTTTTCCGGAACATCTAAATCAATTCAAAATGATCTAATTGAGAGTGTTAGCTCGATTATTAAAGGCAAAATTTATGAAGAACTATATAATTGCGAATTTTTCTCGTGGCAAATTGACGAAACGACGGACATTACCTGTAAATCTCAACTTTCCGTAATTTTTAGATATGTAATGCACGGCGAAGTTATTGAAAGGTTTGTTGGTTTTCTTGATGTGAGTAGTGGAAGAAACGCGGAGAGTTTATTTAAATTATTAATCGACGAATTTGGTAAATTTGATTTGAAAAATAAATTAATAGCACAAACCTATGACGGCGCTGCAGTTATGTCAGGGCATCTTAATGGACTCCAAACAAAAATAAAAGATATTGCTCCTCAAGCTTACTTCATTCACTGTTATGCACATCAATTAAATTTAGTTCTGAGTAAAGCATGTAACGGAATTAAAGAAGTTAGAATATTTTTTTCAAATATTACTGGTTTTTCGTCATTTTTTTCAAAATCTACCAAAAGAACTGATGTTTTAAATACAATTAATATGAAACATAGAATTCCGACAAACGCTCCCACTCGTTGGAATTTTTCATCTAGAGTTGTTTTCACTGTTGACAAATACAGGAAAGAACTTATTGACGTTTTTAATTTTATTTCGGAAAGTGAAGATTTTTTAAATGACGCTCAGACTTTAAGAGCAGCTTACGGATTAAAATCGTTATTGTTGGATAAAAATTTCATATTTTTTCTAAAAGCTTTTAACATGATTTTTGAGCAAACTGATGTTGTTTTCCAAATTTTACAGAATAAACTAACTGATATAACATATTCTAAAAATAGACTTAAGTCACTTATATCTAAATTAAAAGAATTTCGCAATAACGAAATACATTTCAATACTTTATACAATATTTTTTTAGAAAATACTGAAAACGTAGATGATGAGCCAGGGCCACAATTTAAAAAAAGAAAGACAACATATAACTTTGACAGGGCAGATATACATTACAAACAAATTTTTATAGAAATTTTAGACACCATTATAGTCCAAATTGAAATTAGATTTTCTGATTTAAATACTTTGCAATGTTACGATTTAGTAAATCCTAATAATTTTACAGCGTTTTCTAAATCATTTCCTACCAGTCTAATGGAGAAATTAATGGACCATTATCCTTTTTTTGACCGTATTTCGTTAAAAAATGAACTATGCGTGTTGTATTCTGACCAGCAACTTTTAGCAAATCCAAAATCATCTCAAGAAATGCTTACTTATATATATAATAATAATTTAAAAAGCTGTCTACCCGAACTGTACAAACTTTTATCATTAGTGTCAACAATTCCAGTAACCTCAGCTTCTGTAGAACGATCATTTTCAGCACTTAAACGCATAAAAACATTTACTAGAAACAAAATAAGTCAAGACCGCCTCTCAAATGTATCGCTTATTTCAATAGAAAAACATTTTTTGTCAGAATTGAAGAAACACGATTCATTTTATGATGAAGTAATCAACCATTTTGCTAGTTCCGAAAATCGCAGGTTACCACTCATTTATAAAAATATTTAGGCTTTACACCAAAGATTAATATAGTTGTTATTTTAGAAAAAATATTTATTTGCGTTATTTATTTTTTAGGAAATATTTTTTAATTCTTCCGCGGTTATATTTTTTTATATAACTTCTTTCTCAAAGCTATTTTAATTTTTATTAAAAGTTATAATTTTACACTCTGGCAGTGATAATGAATACAATTTTTGTTTGTAGGAAAATACTTTAATTTTTTTTCCAAAACTATTTTGATTTTTATTAAAAGTTATAACTTAATTATAAGTGGGATAGTAGGGCTCCTTTGGATACCGATACTCGAGGCGTAGGAACGGAAATTTCATGAGAATGATTTTTTCGTCTCATTATATTTTCTATTTCCTTTTCTTTTTATTCTTTTATTCTCTCAAGTCGTGAATCGGTATCCTGGCGAACAACCCACGACAAAAAAATGTAACGCGCCGTTGTACTACCTCGAGGGTGGTGGGGAAATGTACAAATTGTAATCATATTGCAAGTTAATTGTCTTTCAAAATATCAAGCCTCCTCTGCAGAAAATATCACGAGCCGCCACTGGTTGTGGGTTTTAAAAGCTCAAGGAGGTTATCGGTCGAGGGATGAATTGTGGAACAAAAGAGGATAAAAAGAACAAAAAAGATAAAACAATAAACAAACAGAAAGGGAATAGAGAGGGGGTTAAGATTATAAATTTAATAGGTGAGGATAAAGATAGAGTAAAGGTAGATTATAGTAGTGAAGAAGTTGGCTAAGGTGGAAGTTGCCTGAAAATAGACAACGTCTGGTATGGTAATGGGTGTTTCAAATTAAATAATAGAATTGCATTATGCTGTCTGATGTGTGTTATGTTGCGGGTTAGCGGACTATCGCCCAGTTTGAATTCGTAGAATTTTTGTGAAATCTCTTGAATGTAGTCCGCTAGTGGAGTTTAATAATGTCGTTACAGCGGGCGTACAGATCTCTGAGTGAGGTGTATCTGCCCGAATCAGAAATGAGGCGCATAAATTTGTGCTCTAGAACACGAAGTTTTCTCATTGTCGTGGCCGGGATGCTGCACCACACCGGCGCCGCATATGTGATGGTCGGCCTGATCACCATCGTGTATAACAATTTTTTTATTAGTCCTGTTCAGTCCGCTTCCTCTGGCCAGAAGCGGATACAGACTCCTGGACATGGAGTAGACTTTCCGTATAGTCTCGTTGATGTGAGTGTTGTACGTCAGTCTCTTGTCTAGATTAACTCCAAGGTACTTCTTTAATAGGAATTTGGCGACCCCCGACCGAAATGGGCGTTAAAATGCGGCTCTCAATGAACCGGCGCGTGAAGAGTATAGATTCTGACTTTTCGGCGTTGATCCGAATCTTTCACTTGTCGTAATGTGCCGTGGCACGAGCCATGTGCGCCTTCAGCAGCATATTCGCTGCCTGAGCGTTGTGCGAGTGCGCGTACATGGCCGTGTCGTCGGCGTACTTGGCAAGTTTCGTATTCGGAAACTCCGGAAAGTCGGAGACGTATAAGTTATATATCTTAGGTGACAGGCACGACCCACCTGAATACCCTTATAAAAGAATTGACTGATTGTCACTGTTGTATATTGTCGTTGTCGAGTTCTAAGACAAGTTTTATAGAGAGTGGGAATTTCTGACTCACATATTTTTTTGTTGGTATTGCCATGTACTTTAAGGTTTTAGTTGTTTGTCCCTTGCCAATTACAGCATATCGCATATCCCGGGAAAACATGGAGAACCACGGAAATACGGAGAAAATTATTTTTTACAGAAAAACTTTATTCTTTGCTCCTAATATCCCCATTTAACTTTCATTACTAAATTGATTTCTGTTTCAGGTAAACTGTAACCATGTATGATGAAAAGCCTTTATGTTTGAAGCGAAATGGAGAATCAACAACATCACAGGGGAAGAGATCCATTTTAATGAAAATAAATCAGACAATATTCTCCGATCATTTTCCGTCCAATCATTTCAGAAAGTTCGTGAGTGTGTTGAAGCGCGACTGAAGTAATTCACTAAAAGTAATAGATTTGAAAGTGTGTGCAGATAGGTGCCAGTGAATCTCGATGTAGATCGGGATTTTTACCATCGCTGCGGTGTTACCAAAAGTTTACGAACATATCGAAAATTACGAAACGTGTGCGGCCATCGAGCAATGAAAGCGACACATCAACACTCAAGCGAAGCCACAGATCAGCCCCCTGTCAAAAAATCTAAATAAAAACTTGTATTGATGAGTTGTTATAGTATATTTAATTAAAAGTTTTTATAGATTTGTATAGTGTTTTGAGTATAAATTCCCATATGATATCTATTAGTATTGATGAGTTTTTATAGTACATGTAATCAAAAGTTTCTATAGGTTTTTATAGGTTTGTATAGTGTTGTGAATGTAAATTTCTCATAGAAATTCTATTAGTATTAATAGGTTTTTTTACAGATTTTGGTTGTGATTTGAAATATATTTTTAATGCCAAATCCCATAAACTTATTAAATATTATTTACTTGCTATAAATATTTCAAATATCAATAGTAATATAGTGGTAAACACTAAATACTGCAAAAGTCCTCTTGTTTGCTCTAGCGTTCTAGCCTAAACGCAGTAAATAAGTTAGCAGTAAAAGAGACTGCTTTACTTTTAATTTAACAAGCCAACGCTAGTTTCTTAGGTCACATTACCTACATTAGATATGAATTAACGACATGTATAACAGCTCCCTCTACTGGAGGCTGGACTATGTAACACTAAACTTTCATATGTTTTAATTATGTGTGTGTGTGTTTGTTTTAAATGTACATTCCTCGTATGAAACCTATTAGGATACGTAAGTTTTATAGTATTTGAAATACAAAGTTTTTTTATAAGTTCTAAATGTAGTCTGATGTGCGGTTATTTGAAATGTGTTTTTAATGTGAATTCTTTGCCTGAGGTCTTTCAGCATTTGCATATATTAATAGGAAAGGCGAAATTTTTAATATTTGCTGCGTACAATGGGTTTTTAATGTAAATTACCTATATGGAGTCTATCAGTAGTTATATGTATTAGTATAATTAAGTTTTTATAGTATTTTAAATACAAAGTTTTTTATAAGTTCTGAATATGGTTTGATGTGGCTATTTGAGATGTGTTTTTAATGTAAATTTCTTACCTGAGGTCTATCAGCATTTGCATATATTAATGGGAAATACGAAGTTTTTATAAGATTTGCTGCGTACAATGGGTTTTTAATGTAAATTCCCTATATGGAGTTTATCAGTAGTTATACGTTTTCACGGTAATTGAAATATGAAGTGTTATAGATATTTTATATGTATTTAAAAAGTATTTTTAATGAAAATTCTCCATACGAGGCCTATCAGTATTTGTAAGTTCTTATATGGTGTTTGAAATACGAAGATTTTAAAGGTTCAGATGTGTCTAAGTTCTTGAAATATTTGAAATGTGTTTTGAATGTAAATTCCTTGCCTGAAGTCTATCAACACTTGCACGTTTTAATAATAAACACGAAGTTTTTATAAAATGCTATGAGGATATGCAATGGGGTTTTAAAGTAAATTCTCTGAATGAAGTCTATCAGTATATTTATAAGTATTTATGGTAATTAAATTGCGAAGTTTTATAGGTTTTTATATGAATTTCAAAGATATTAATGTAAACTCTCAGTACGAGGCCTATAAGTATTTATGGCGTTTGAAACACGAAAATTTTATAGATTCTGTGAGTTTTTAATGTATATTCCTCGCTTGAGGTCTATTGTAAAATTTTTATGCTTTTATGGGAATAAGAGGGTTTTCTAAAATACAATGTGTATACTTACAATGGATTTTAATCTTACAATGGATTTTAATGTAAATTATATGAAATCTATTGTATTAGTAAGATTAGTTTAGTAAGTATTGTAATTTTTTAGGTTGACTACTATTGAAATCCCATGAAAAATTTCCAAATTAATAGTTATTGTAAATAATACGTTTCAATGGGTGCACTGAGAAATCCTTATTAAATTCTTATATAAAACTAAACTAATAATAACCCTTCAAATCTTATATATACTAATTATTTCTTATTAAATGTTATAAAATTCATCCCTGGTTTCCTGATGAAACATTATTAGTTTTACTACTATTGGAACCCCATGAACACTTATCAAATTAATAGTTGTAAATCATTATTAATACTTTTTAATAGATGTCCCTATAAATCCTTATTAAATTCTTATATAAACTAAACTGATATGGACCCACGAAGTCTTATAAAAATAAGTATAAATATATCCTTATAAAAATGTATAAAATGCCTACTATAGGAACTCCTTGGTATATCTTTTCAATTTCATTACTCTTCAGATTCCAAAAAACTCACAAAAGTATTCGATAATACCTTATTCATAATTTTTAACATGCATCCTTACACGTTTCCATTAAATTCTTATATAAACTAAACTGATATATACCCATGAAGTCTTATAAAAATAAGTACAAATATATCCTTATAAAAATGTATAAAATGTCTGATAGGAACTCCTTAGTATATCTTTTCAATTTCATTACTCTTCAAATCCCATAAAAAGCCACAAAAATATTCGATGTAATACCTTATTAACACTTTTTAATACGTATCCTTATAAATCCTCATTAAATTATTATATAAACTAAACTGATAACAACCTCTCAGATCTTACAAAAACCATATACTAATTGTTTCTTATAAAAGATTACAGAACTCGTATTTGATTTTACTGATGAAACCTTTTCAGTTTCAACACTATTCAGATCCCATGAGAACTTATCAAATTAAAAGGTAATGCCATATAAAAACAGTTTTTAGTATAAACACGTATGGAAACATACCAATAACAACATGGGTATTCCAATTCAATTAAGACTCCTTTAGATACTTATTCATCCCAATATAATTTCTATATGGCAAAATTAATATACTGTATTAAACCTTATAAACCAGATAGGCTCTTATGATTACCCATAAAAAATTTATAATTATCTATAAGTTTGAAATAGGATTTTTTGACAGGGCTTCTACAGGAAATCTATTTCCTAGCGATAACTGCATTTTTTGCCACAAGAATCGAAAATGGATTTCTTCGAAAAAAAAGTACGAGTTGCCTACCAAATGTGTTACTGAAATCGCGGGATTGTTTATTATACAAGCTGCAGAAGCAAAAGCAGATAACAAATTGTTATGTGTAGATGTAGATTTTAGAGCTCGTGATGTGCACTATTATAATCACTGTCGTAAGGAATACACAAGACATCCTGATAGGCGACCCCATGCCGCTCCAGAAAGTGAGTCTCTTGCACAGCAAAAGGCGCACAAAGAAGCATTTGAACATTTAAAGAACTATGTTCAAGAAAGTATAATTATTGGTGGCAATGTTGAACGCATGGCAATGCTGCATGAGAGATATTTGTTATTCATGACGGAACATTCATCCCAATTTTATAATGAAAATTATAAAACTGATAAATTAAAAGAAAAATTAAAAAAACATTTTGGCAATCATATATCATTTTGGCAGCCAAACTACAGGAGTGAATTTGTGTACTCATCATGGATAGAACCCGGACAAGCCGTAGAAGCTGCATTTGGAGCTGCTTCATCAGATATGCGAAGAATACAAGAGGCTGCAATGATTTTGAGACGGCATGTCCAGCAGACATACGAAAATTCACCTGCAATGCCTTGGCCTCCTTTAGCCGAATTCCTGGCGTCAGATAAAACGAAGGCTCCTAATTTACTATGTGAATTTCTTTCGTATGTAACGAGCGGAAAACTACTGCAAGTTGCGAATGACAAAGTCAAACGCACAGTGAATTCCTATGCCCAGGACTTATGCTATAGCATTACTAATGGTAAATGGAAAATGTCAAAGCATTTGAGTTTAGGAATGACTATAAGCCACCTTACAGGACGTACAGAACTGGTAACTTTGATAAATAGATATGGTCATTGTGTGTCGTACTCACACTTGCTTGAGTTAGAGACTGCTACATGCAACAAAATAAAGTGCAATGATCAACTTCTCCCTTCAAATATATCTACAACAGGTAACATTGTGTCGCACTTATGTTGGGATAATTTCGACCTAAATGAGGAAACTCCATCGGGTAGTGGGACAACTCATTCAACACATGGGATTATGATTCAAAAGAGAAGTACTGATATGCAATCATTGATTAGTGGCACTGATGTACCAAGAACTAAACAACGTTCTACCAATATGTAACTAATAATTTTATTTTCCAGCTATTTTCCCGGAAAACCAAGGAAACCTGAGGATAGAATTTCTGCACAAAATATTGGTTATAAATATACTTTCTTTAACTTAAAATTGAAATGAAATGGGAATGAATTTAAAAAAAGTCATTTTCTCCATATCTCTGTGGTTTTCCGGGCTCTTCCGGGATATGCTGCCCCCCCACCGGGGGGGGGGGTCATGTTGGCAGCTTATGGTCTATATCTGTAATTTTTTGGTATGCACCAATATTGAAAAATTCGATGGGTCGCATGCGCGTGACGTCACAAGTCTTAGACCTTAAGAAAAACAAACCACTGTTATTAGTTGTCATTGCTGTCGAATGGCGATTGATTAAACCTCAGAATTGAATTTTTCGTAATATTAGAGTTTTTATGGACATTATATCATACAAAATAGCAAGTTTTTGTTATATTATTAATTGTGGAAACAACAGACGGCCAATGGACTGTTTTTATCGAATAGGGTGAGTTCCCCTCCATAAAAACCCGATAACTTGACATCCCCGAACCACAGACAAGCCTAAGGCCTGTTTTTTCGAAAAAAGCTATGAACCACGAAATTTAAATTATCAACTGTCCATGTATCTATTTATACTCAATGGCGAACCACTGATGCTGATTTTCTACCTTGTCTACAACCAAGGCACCTCCACGTGGTGACGGTGGGCAACGAAGCCATACCGTTATTCGGCAGAGTCCCTGGATAACGGCGTTCATGCCGTCATGGCACTCCTGCATATAGTCCGTTTTAATTCGAGACAAAATATAGAGCTCTCGCTGTCTGCTGTATTGGCCTCTACCTCTAGTACAGGAAGACTTTATTTTAACTCGAAAAAAAAATTGTGCAGATCTTAATCTTCGGTTATAGGTTCAAAATAGATCAAAGTTCACGAAAACAAAAAGTTTTGCGGGTCCACGGGAACCTATAGGTGGTGAAAAAGGGTAGTTTACATTAAAAAATTGATTTTTATTTATTTTCTCGGGGAAAAAAATAGTTCAAATAAGAATTGTTTCTGACAAAATTATCTTCAATTTGGTGTTAAATTTAATTTTATAGCAATAATTAACCGAAATACTAGAGGTTTTAACTTCGGAATAATGTCATATGAATTAGATCTCGTTCATTTTTGGCAGCTTAATAGTAAATGCATAAAAAAATGAAGTTTCTATATTATGCTTTCAAATGATTTTTTTCCTATTTTTATAGCATAAAAAACAAAGAAGTTATGACAGAAACAATGTACTTTTTCACATTTTTTTTTTTAATAAAAACGTCGCAACTTTGTTAATGTAAGTAGTCAGTAATTAAACAAAATATTTTCCATATACTGTTTTTCGTTAATATATAATGTGACCTAGACGCTCAAATTTTTTCATCGGCTTATAGCGCTTGCTTTAGAAAAAAAAAATGCATTTTAAACTGTAAAGGGATTTTAGAAAAAAACGTAACATTCTTGTTTCTCTGCAAATATCTCAATAAATATTAGTTTAAGAGAAAACATAGTGGACATCAAAAATGAAATTTATAAACTGAGAATAAATTTATTTTGTTTATATATTTGTGTAAAGGTGTGTAATTTTATAGATGGCATTCGACCGTTTTTAGGATGAAGTATTTTGTTTAAAATGTTGAATATCTTAGAAACTGTAATACTTCCATCAAAAGTTCTAAGAAACAAAATTAAAGGTAATTAATCAAGAGGATAACTTTATTTGTCACCATAATAAATATTTGTCATCAAACGAAATCCTTTGATTATGAAATTCAATCCCAGAAATTATTTTTTATCTCAGATTAACATAAGTGTCTCCAAATATGTGTATCCAAACTTATAACATTTTTTATCCAAAATGAACGAATAATCATCGTAACTTATGGTCAATTAATCTGTTTTATGTTCGAAATAATAACTATGTTCTCAAAATAATAGATTTGTCACCAAATAAAATGTTTCAGAACCTTATCACGATGTATGTTTTATTCTTTTTTTGTTACCAACATAGTAGCAACAATTAATTCGTTTAGTTATCAAAATGATAGAATTCGTTAAAAATTTTATAGTTTTCTTTTCAAAATTAATGGAACAGTATCCAATAGGAGGCGGGGCCAAAGTGGCGTAATGCGAAGAATGATCAATCAGTGCTCGAAACTAGCAAGTCCACCGCTTGAGGAAAAAAATGTGCCTCTTGGCTAAAAAGAAAAAGAGGGGAACCCCAAAAAATCAAAGCCCGCTCTTATTATTCAGTGACTTCTTTCGCATAACTAATCTTTTTGTTCAATTATTTTGTTTAAGTTTACCGTTAGTTTACCATTAGTTATGTACATACCTAATGTACGTAGTTTTCATAATACTTAAATTTTTAATAAATACAAGTGTCTTTAAGAAATTTGTATATTTATTTAACTTCCTATTAGGACAGACATACCTGCTTACCACAGCAATTACAGATAATCCATAAATGCCATAAATTTGAAATAGTTTGGTGTTAACAAGTTGATGACAGATCTATCATTATTTGAAAGAATCTAATTATTTGATGACTAATTACGTTTTCGGGTGATTGTACATAAATTTACAGATAATCGTTTTGAAATAGTTTGGTGTTAACAAGTTGGTGACAGATCTATCATTCTTTGAACAAATCTAATTATTTGATGACTAATTACGTTTTTGGGTGGTTGTATATAAATTTATAGATAATCGTTTTTGAAATAATTTGGTGTTAACAAATTGGTGACAGATCTATCATTCTGAGAACAAATCTAATAATTTGACAATCAAAACCACATTAAATTGGTGACTGATAAAATCACATCCATTAATATATTGCATCATCTAGATGCTCAATTTATTTTGTCCCTTTCAAACACTTTTTTTTTTAAACTATTTAACGTCGGCCTATTTCCGCTACCAGGGCCTATCACCGACGCCAGGAGATGAGCTACCCCCAACCTGGAAATTTTGCCGAACCTCTTCCCTTAAGAAGAGTAGGGATCTTTTACTTGCCTAACATTTAATAGACAAGGGATTGCCTGCTTTACATCCCCTCCGAAGGATGGTATATCCACTACGTAATCCTCGTCTGAAATTACGTTGCTTCCGCGTATACAAGTCGCTAGAAGGTGAGACGAGAACGCTGTATTTCCCAAGATGGGTCACCCATCCAAGTACTAACCGCGCTCGACGTTGCTTCAACGGATTATCGACTGACATTCACATTGAAGTCGCCTCTACGCTTGCCCCTTTCAAACACTTGTTTTACACAGATAAAAATTATGTTTTGGATCAATAATCAATTGTTTCATATACGCAAATAAGTAAATTCTTCATATAAAACAAATACTTTTGTTTCAAGAATAATTTGTTTATGACAAGCTTTTTATTTCTTGCCACAAAAGTATTTGTTTTATATGAAGAATTTAATTTCTTTGTGTATATCTGAAACAATGGATTTTTGATTCAAAACATTATTTTTATCTGTGTAAAAAAAAATTCCATCCGCCATCCCCACATCAAAAAATGGCTGTATTTCCGTTAATTATTGCTATAAAATTAATTTAAAAACATCAAATTTAAGATAATTTTGCCAGATATAAGTTATATTTGAACTATTTTTTGTAAATGCCATATTTCCCGGTAAAATAGAGAAAAATCGATTTCTTTTTATTAAAAATACCGCTTTTTACCCGCTATAGGTTCCCGCGGATCCGTAAAACTCCTAAACCTTTTTGTTTCGTGAACTTTGGCCTATTTTAAACTTATAACCAAAGTTTAAAGCCTGCACAAATTTTTTTCGAGTTACGGTTATTTTTTTCAATCTTTTCCTGTACTACTCTGAGTTATTTGGGTCCTACCTGTCTGCTGCATTCGCGCAAGTATTCCTCCTGTAATTTCGTAACTGAATATTTTAATGAAGATGAAAGACCTATTTTTTGGGGTCCTATGAACTATTAACAGCAAGTTTTGAAATTAAATATTTTTGCATCGATTTCAAAGTGATAAGGTACAATTCCTTGCTATTTTCCACTAATAGATATTTGTAAAACTGAGTGAAATTTTATTTATTACTTCTTAGAGATACTTTTTGAAAATTCATTGAAGGCGGGTTCGATTTAAAAAAAAAATTTTTCAACCTTTTCAGTAGCTTATTTTATTTATTTATTTTCATTATAGTGAAAGGAAACTATTGTGAAATTCTCTTTATGTTGGGGACCATGTGAACGTTACTACAAAGATAACATGTTTATGAATTAATTGATATTACCGGCGACTCCGCCGTATCTTCGAATATTCTCGTAATATGAAGTAAAAAAAGTTTTTAATTTAAAGAAAAATCTTGACGTGATGGGGCAAAATAAGTCTCAGATTCGGTTTCAGCGACCCCAAAGCATATGCTACACTAGGTCTGGTAAGGCGCAACTCGCAAGAATATTTTGTGGTCCTGTGTAATTTTTAGAGGCCTTTTTTGAAGGCGATTCAATTTTTCTTCTCACCCTTTTTAGTAACACAGCCCCACAAAAAAAAAGTTTAAAGCAGCGAACCAGACCCATGTTTCTCTATGTATTTTCGGTCGCTGAATCTGAATCCGGCGTCAAAAAAAATCGTACACCCTCAAAATCATTAGCTAGAGCCAAAAAACACCTCTGAAATGGAATAAAAAGAAGATTAAGCTACGAGAATAGTTGTTACTTCTTAATCAATCGAATTATACAAATTAAGGTTAAACAGCAGCGTACATACAATAGATATGAAACACACCCCCAGAGAGGGGCGAAAACTAGCATCCTTATATAAAAAAATCGATCCAAAACAGCAATGACTGCTGAAAAAGCTCGAAATGTCTAAGTTTTGTTAAAGTGTTAAGAAACTACATCAGGTCCGACGTAATATTCATAAACTGCCCCTATAGGGTTGAGAACAACCACCTTTAAGTTCAAAGGACACGAGAAAAACAAGAAAAAACGCAAAATCCAACAGGATTTCTATTTTCATGGACGCTATGATTGGCTGAAACTGCGTAGTACTCTAAAATAGAACCAGAAACTTACGTACCATTAACATCCTGCACTGTTAAACCTCAGAGGGTGTGAAAACTACCCCCTATGTAAGATTTAACTATAAAAAGTTACAGTGACTTCTGTAAAAATTCGAAACACCTGCGTTGTGCTTGAAAACCACCCCCACGGGGTTGCGAGATTGCGAGATATGACCTCTATATCTGTAGGATGCTGGAAAAACAGAGAGAAACTAACCGGATTTACATTTTTATGGATGGTATGATTGGCAAAAATCGTGTTGCACACTTAGAGTTTGAAACTCATGCCCTATAAATGTTATTAAGTAACATCCCCAGAAAGGATGTAAACTACCGTAATTCAAGATGTAACGAAAAAGCTATACTGTTGCTTATTCGTTTCATTTCCATAGTTTTTTTTTATCCACCCCGTGGGGGTGGTTTTCAAGCACAGCGTCGAACATAGTCTAGTTTCTTCTCTCTTTCACACAACGCAGGTGTTGCCAATTTTTATAGAAGTCACTGTAACTGTTTATAGTCAAACCTTATAGACCGTGGGATAGTGACAGATTTTTTTAAACGTTTGGTTCCTATCTGGCCTTTTGGGAGCCTTTTGTGCCTGATTTGTACTAACCATTTTCGTGTTTATCAAACGGTTATCCAGGGCCCCTCAGCGGAAAACAAAAAAGAAAATTTCCTGAAAATGAGCAATTTCAAACGTTTTGTTCCTATCTGGCGTCAAGTTAGACTTACGTTTTAAAGAAAAACATCCGACGGAAGTTTATCGCCAGATAAATTCCGTGGGCCGGAAGGCCCGAAATTTCAATCCAAAGTTGTAAGAAAAAATGGTCAAAATCAAACGATTTGGTTCTTATCTGGGAATTGTATATATATGTAAATAGATTATAATTATCGTGATATAACAAACGCCAGACAAATTCCGAGGGCCCAACAGTGAAAAAATTATTGTTCAAGTTGTCAACTATTCCGCGAAAATCAAACGATTGGTTCTCATGTGAAATGATTTTTTCTGTAAAAATTAACCAAAACGAAAATGTACTGTATCATTCACAGACATTTTTAGTGGGCCAAACATATTTTAAATCTTAAAAGAAGTGCACGAAAAAAAGCCATTTTTTCAAACGATTTATTCCTGTCTGGCATTTGGATTTTAGAAAGATATGGTAATAACTAAACCATATTTCAAGTTCCAGACAAAAGGCGTGGGCCAAACATATTTTAAATCTTAAAAGAAGTGCACGAAAAAAAAACCATTTTTTCAAACGATTTATTCCTGTCTGGCATTTGGATTTTAAAACGATATGGTAATAACTAAACCACATTTCAAGTCCCAGACAAAAAGCGTGGGCCAAACATATTTTAAATCTTAAAAGAAGTGCACGAAAAAAACCATTTTTTTAAACGATTTATTCCTGTCTGGCATTTGGATTTTAAAAAGATATGGTAATAAATAAACCATATTTCAAGTCCCAGACAAAAAGCGTGGGCCAAACATATTTTAAATCTTAAAAGAAGTGCACGAAAAAAAGCCATTTTTTCAAACGATTTATTCCTGTCTGGCATTTGGATTTTAAAAAGATTATATGGTAATAAATAAACCATATTTCAAGTCCCAGACAAAAAGCTTGGGCCCAGCCGTAGATATGTTGAGTGAAAGTATCGAAAAATCAAAAAACAGTCGTGTAAAAATCGATGCATTTTCAAACGATTCACACTCGTCTGGCATTTCATTAGCTTGTCATTGTAAAAGAGTATTATACACATTTAAACAAATTTGTTTCGCGTCACTACTTAAATGCCGCAAGCGCGGATTTATGGCGGGTAACGGGGTAACAAGATTCCGTAAACAATCAACTTTCATTTTAAAATTTTATAATTTTTATTATTTTATTTTATATTTTTGAATATATCTAGTTGTGTTTAAATTTTTTTTTTGAGATTTTTTCCCCCCCGCTCATCAATTTTAATTTTCGAGGAAAAACATTTCTGTAATTTTCAACACGCAGCTACGTTACCCCCCCCCCCCCCCCCTCAAGGTCCAGATCCGCCCTTGAAATGCCGTTTTTTTTTCTCACTTGAAACTCATTTGGAATTTGATTTTCTTTATTACTGGAATCAATATAACTGTCACTTTCACATTCATAATCCCTCGATCGAATAATATTTACAATAAATAAGTTACATACTAGCAAAAGGACAAATATAAATTATTACATATTAATATATAATTTACAACTCTGCACTATACCATAGAAACTGAGAGTCCTCGTAAGTCCGTACCTGTTTCATTCTCCCTTGGCGTAGGTAGTCAACCACACGAAAGTGATTTCTTCTCTCATTTTAATGCACGCGACATAAGACACGTAAGATGTGATGTGGTAGAAACATATATGGTATGCATTGTTTGCGAGCGCCGCTGCTTTTTATACTCCCCGCTCGTCCCGGGGCGATTTTTGTTTATCGTTTGCTAATGGGGAACTTGCCCATTTTTTTTGTATTTCATTAAAGTGTGTGTTTATGTATAAAAACACGCCACATCGAATATCAGCTCTTAAATTGCAGTACTTACTTTGCAATAAATAATTAAAGTTGAAATCCTCGCTACTCCTCACGAAAAACACTGTGACGTCAGATCGAGAAACTAGTCTCGCGTGGGGACCCACAGATGGTGTACTTTAGCCGAGCGGTATGTCTTCACCCTAATTAATAGACTGGGTGGCGGTTGGCTTTGAGACGTCCGCATATTTGGTCTTTTGCTCTTTATGTTAGAGAAAAAATAAAAAAAGTGTCGGAAAGCTCAATCAATTCTCTTTACATAAGCTATCTACAAATTTTTCGAAAAAAACAATAATTATCGAGATATTCGAGGAAATGTAGGAAATTACACGTTTTCCTATAATGTATGTAAATCTAAAAAAAATATTTTTTCTCAGAAACCTTTGTTTCGAAGGACCGAGATTAACGGAACGTCAAAGTAATACATGATATTAAGTGAACATCATATATGAGATCGATTTCAATTAATTACCGATTAATTACGGTGACAAAATGGAGAAATTTTACCGAAAAAGAAAGTCCCAAATCCCGCCCCCCTCTAATTCCTTCATTCTTGTCGGAATTAAAAAAATTAAAAAAAGAGTTTTAGCAAATTTTATTCTATTTAAATTAGCTAGAGTAGTCTTTTGGCGTAGGAGCCAGGATTAAAAAGTTGCCAACTGTAGAACATAAAAATTCGCGATATATCTACAGCTGCGCCCCAGATTTTTGTCTGGCACTTGAAATATGGTTTGTTCATTAACATATCTTTTTAAAAAAACAAATCCCAGACGAGTGTAAATCGTTTGAAAATGCATCGATTTTTACACGACTGTTTTTTCATTTTTCGATACTTTCGCTCAACATATCTACGTCTGGGCCCAAGCTTTTTATCTGGGACTAGAAATATGGCTTATGTATTAACATATCTTTTTAAAATCCAAATGCCAGACAGGAATAAATCGTTTGAAAAATGGCATTTTTTTCGCGCTTTTCTTTTTGTCTGGCTATCCAGGGGACCCAGCCAATTCGTCTGGGAATCTTAAATTGAAACTACTTATTGCCTAATATAACAAAAAAACAAATGCCAGACGAATGTAAATCGTTTGATTTTCGCGGAATAGTTGACAACTTGAATAATAATTTTTTCACTGTTGGGCCCTCGGAATTTGTCTGGCGTTTGTTATATCGCGATAATTATAATCTATTTATCTATATATACAATTCCCAGATAAGAACCAAATCGTTTGATTTTGACCATTTTTTCTTACAACTTCGGATTGAAATTTCGGGCCTTCCGGCCCACGGAATTTGTCTGGCGATAAGCTTCCGTCGGATGTTTTTCTTTAAAACGTAAGTCTAACTTGACGCCAGATAGGAACAAAACGTTTGAAATTGCTCATTTTCATGAAATTTTCTTTTTTGTTTTCCGCTGAGGGGCCCCGGATAACCGTTTGATAAACACGAAAATGATTAGTACAAATCAGGCACAAAAGGCTCCCAAAAGGCCAGATAGGAACCAAACGTTTAAAAAAATCTGTCACTATCCCACGGTCTATTACATAGGGGGGAGTTTTCACATCCTCTGAGGGTTGACACTGTAGAATGTTGATGGTACGTATGTTTCTAGTTCTATTTTAGAGTACTACGCAATTTCAGCCAATCATATCACCCACGAAAATAGAAATCCTGTTGCATTTTACGTTTTTTCTTGTTTTTCTCGTGTCCTTTAAACTGGGGGTGGTTGTTCTCAACTCTATAGGGGCAGTTTCTTATCACTTTAACAAAACTTAGACATTTTGAGCTTTTCCAGCAGTCATTGTTGTTTTGAATCGGTTTTTTTATATATGGGGGCCAGTTTTCGCCCCTCCCTGGGGGTGTGTTTCATATCTGTTTAACCTTGATTTATATAATTCGATTGATTAAGATGTAACAACTATTCTCGTAGCTTAATATTCTTTTTACCCCATATCAGGGGTGTTTTTGGGCTCTAGCTAATGATTTTGGGGGTGTACAATTTTTTTTGACCCCGGATTCGGATTCAGCGACCGAAAATACATGGGTCTGGTTCGCTGCTTTGAACTTTTTTTTTTGTGGGGCTGTGTAATATTTATTTAGCTTCTACACAGTGAAGGAAAATATTCGCCGTTTAATTTTTCTTAAATGTTGAATCGTTATCAGAAAATCTTGAAATCACCATGTAGGTATCACAAATATTGCAATTATCGCAATTTTGAATTTTTAACTTTTCACATCGGATTCGGTACCAGCTACTCCTAAAATATCTAACTATAAATTTTAATGCAAATCCGACGTTTGAATTTTTTATAGCAATATTACATTTTTCTTAACACTGGCACTGCACAGTGGTCCCAAATTAAATTTTTTGGTTAAAAGAATCTTGTCGAAAATGAACAAATTTTTCTTTTCAAATTAAACTTACCGAAATTCCAACACAGCCCGAATTTTAAAAAAAAAAAATCCTTTTTTATTATATTAAGTTAAAGGTCAAACGAAATGTTTTGGTTTTTAACTTAATATAATAAAAAAGGGATTTTTTTTTTCAAAACTCAGGCCCCGAGGATTTGTTGGAAATTCGGTAAGCTTTAATTAAAAAGAAAAAATTATTCATTTCCGACAAGATTTACGCTCTCTAGTCCATTTTTTTGCCGTTAACTTAATATAATAAAAAAGGAATTTTTTTTTCAAAATTCGGGCTTCGGTAAGCTTTAATTTAAAAAAAAAATGTTCAGCTTCGACAAAATTTGTGCTCTCTAACCATTTTTGAACCAAAAAACTCAATTTGAGACCACTGTGCACTGGTGCATTCGGCATATTCTCAATTTTCTCGACTAAAAAATATTAAAAAATATTATTTTGGGTATTCATCAGATAACTTTCAAAGAAAACATTCGTTTCTTTCATATACCATTGGTGCAAGCCTGACCAAAATAGATCAACAAGACTCCCCCTACGAAATGACTTGTCGACTTCTTTCATACACCTACCATTTCTAACATTCAGAATGAAAAACAATAAAACAACCACTCTCTCTATATATTGATGATACAAGTCTGATCATGCTAATATAGATACTCTAGCCATACCTAGGTAGGGCCAGAGATACTTAATATTATCTATATTGGCATGATCAGACTTGAATCAACAATATATAGAAAGAGTGGTTATTTTATTGGTTTTCATGCTGAATGTTAGATATGGTAGGTGTATGAAAAGTCGACAAGTCACTTCTTAGGGGGAGTCTTGTTGATCTTCTATTTTGGTCAGACTTGCACCAATGGTATATGAAAGAAACGAATATTTTCTTTGAAAGTTATATGCTGAATACTCAGAATAATATATACTTATATTTTTTAACAATGATGTAAGCAGAACTAATAGGTATTTTTTTTTTTTAAATATTATTTTCCTTATTTTGCTCACTATACTAAACGTAGCTTGAAGAAATTATTATGAGACCACCGCCTAGTCGTACTTTGCAGTTTGAGAAAGACAGCATAGAAACCGCTTAAGTCAATACAGAGTAAAACCCATACATACGAGTAGAATTAAGAACCACCTCCTCAAAAATCTTGTGAAGTCGGCTAAAAAGCAGGAGTACATCATGCAAAGCCACGTTTTAAAAATAGCGTATTCTGTACATAATCGCATTTTTTAATTACTTACAAAACTCAATATATAATTCGATAACGACAGCAATAGCTGACGAATATCAGAATTTTTCCACTTTGACAAAATATAGCAGGAAATCGGTTTCCTGTATAAAAAAGTATCTCAACACTGAGAAATATATCACTGGGACAAGACCTTCCTCTACTCTCAAAAAATTGCATATTTGGTCGATCGATTGAACAAAATTATGAAAAGTATAAGTAGCTAATCAACTTATAGATATTATAAAAAATGGTAATAAGCATTACTAGTTTAGAAATAAGTACCAGCATCCAGTACTTTTTAGGTAGGTAAAGTACTGGGCTGGGAATACAAGTACTACTACATGAATTTTGTAAAGAAGTACTGTTTACTTATTTACTTGAAGGGCATTTTGATGCTCAGTATCTCAACTCTGATCATACCATATGAGAAATCAAGGATAAAATAAATATTTTCAAAGAAGCAGTGTGTGTATTAAAATTTGAAGACGTATTTTGAAAAAAATCCATTACACTCATCAACAACATCATGTAAAATGCCAATAAAAAACCTACATATATATCTGTGGCTTGGTGCTAAGAGGGCCAATGTCACTTTTTCTTTAAAATGACTTATTGACACCAACGAACTGCATTCGTTCAGATTATATCTTGAAAAAAAGGCCAATGCCAAACTCTCATAAATGACTGAGAATTTTAAGTTTTTAGGGAAAATGTAAATTTGTAAAAAAAATTTTGTAAAACAGATAAAAGGGCCAATTGTAACATATTGTTACATATTGTAATACATTCTTAAAATTTAAACATAAATATTCTTCAGAATATCACGTGATATCGTACTCTATTTATGATTATTAATAGACTACATTCTATATTCAAAATTTGCAGTTGTACATTAGGCGGGTTAGAAAACCAAAATTTGATACAGATAAATAAGAAAATAGTCGGTACTTACAAGCTTTTAACATCTCCTTTCACAGCACATACTCGTATAGTTCACGTTTAGTGTGAATAATAAACGATATTAAATCAATTGAAATTTATTAAAACTATAACATACAAACTCTGAACTGATATAAATCTACTCGGCCAATTAGAGCTAATCTATAAAATCTATACATTGCGGCGGGAGTTGCTAGAAAATGTATCTGTTTTATTGTTGTAAAACATCATAAGTTTATTTTATAGAACTTTAGAGATGTACAGGGTGTTACATCTAACATGAACATATATAGATCCAAATTGGTAAATTTTTTGTCCCACAAAATTAGCAAATATAAAATAACAAATGCCTTTTATTTTCTTACCAGATGGTCACTATCTGGAGAGTAAAAGTATATAATTTTAAATAATTGTTGTTATGCTCAGGTTTATAGTTATGCTCGAATCATTCTGGTTGTTTCTTCGTGGGTTTTATCAATTTTTGATGGATTGAACCAATATCAGTGCAGGAACACCAATTGCATTATAATGCAAGGACTCTATATACAGTGTGTCGCATTTAAGACCCGTATAACCTCCGTTTCCTATTTGAATCTCGGAGTCTACTTGTGGACAAAAAAACATTCGCTTCTACCTGCGATACCAAAATATACAGGAAAAATTAAAAAAAAACGTTTTAGGCATTTTCTTATTGGAAAATTTTATTATTGAAAGTTGTTCAGAATTGACAAAAACCTAAGGCCCAAAATTTCATCAAAAAGACGGGTATGTTTGTATGTCTGTGGCTTCATATCTTTTCAACGGGAGGCAATTTTGATGCGATTTTCGTTATTTATCTATTTATTTATTTCAATAATTTATCCAATGGGTAAAACCCAGTTACATAATAAATAACAACACAATTACAAGATTAAAAACAAAATAACGAATGGATATAACAAAACACCAAAGTGAAAAATAGGTTACCAGTACAATTAAGTGTGTAAATGACCATTCATACAACATAAAAATATACACAATACAACGTTTGCATATAATATAATAGCGAAACAAGCAAGATTGGACAGGAGAAATAATTGTTAAATACTTGCGTAAGTTCGTTTTATGTCAGATATATTGCAGTTGAAAATATCCAACCTTTGCTCTATGTTATTGTAGTTTAAACAGATTTGATGCAACGGAGATGAGCTTAAGATGTTAGTTCAAGGTGTAGGTGTGATAAGTATGTTACTTGTTCTAGCATCTAGGAACTCGGTATTTAATAAGTGAGGTAACAGAGGGACAGTTAATTTCGTTGTTTATGATTTTATATAAGAAAATTATAGTACATATTATCCGTCTTCTAAGTAGACTACACATGTCAAATTTATTCAAAAATAACTCCTGAGGTGTACCCCTAATTGGATAATTTACCTTCCAGGATAAATGTTGCCGATTTGAAGAAACGTCTTTGTACTTTCTCAAGTGAGGTGATATAGACATTACAATTGGGACTCCAAACAATGGAGGCGTAATTTGGATCTAATAAATGCTCTAAATAACAGACGAAGAGTAGACAAACTTTTAAGTCCCTACTATTACGCAAGCTATTAGCTCCAGCAACGTATTCTAGAATATGTCAGGAGAAAGTAAGTTTTGAGTCGAAGACAACTCCTAAGTCCTTCACGAACTCAGGTCTGTCTAAGACGCCATTATCCAAATTATAATTAAAAATAATAGGGTCAGACTTGCGCAAAAAGGACATCACGTTACATTTGGCAGCATTTAAAGGGAGTTGGTTATGAACACACCAGGCGTTAAGCGAGTCTAGACTATACTGAAGCCTTAAGAAGTCGTCTTCGGATTTAATGCAAACATATAACTTGAGATCGTCAGCGCAAAGTAGGTAGCATACGTCAAGGTTGTCAATAATATCATTAATGAAGAGTGCAAAAATAGAGGGCCAAGTATGGAACCTTGCGGAACTCCTGAAGTTTGTTTAAATTGAAAGCATTTTTAGCAAGGTATCATCCCAATAGACCTTGAGAAAGCTGCACATCATCAATAAAGAGTTAATTATTCTCAAGTAGCTGTCTAATGTTTCAGGAGTATATTTTCAATTTTACTTGTATATTAGAGTATCTTTCATCATAAGTAGGAATGATAGTAATGATACTGCTATGATACTGGATACTGTAAATAATCCACATTGGTACACTACAAGAGATGATGCATTTATTGCACGAAAAGGTTAATGCAGCTTGACTGAAGAATATGAACATTTTATTAATCTTTTTTTCCTAGAATACTTTTTTTCTTATTTTCAAATTATCTTCTCATTGGCTCCCTATTGTGTTCTTCGTGTTTGTCTCTTTTTATGGACCAACAGTAGTCCGCCATCCAGAAAATTTGGGTGAATACAATAAAGAGAAAGGCGAACGCTTTCACCAGGATATTTCGGAGATGGAGAAGCGGTATCAAGAAAGGTGGGATGTCCACATGATGGCCGACTACTGTTGGTCTATGAAAACAGACACGCACGAAGAAGATAAAAGAGAGCCAGTGAGGAGATCATTTGAAAATGAGAAGAAAAAGTATTCTGAGAAGAAAAATTGAAAAACTGGCATATGTTCATTTTTTTTACTAACGTAATATTTTGTCCATCTCCTCTATACATTTCCTTAAATATATAAGGAATAAAACCAGACTGCAACCAACAGCTATTCTCCGGACTAATGCTCCGCCGAGCGCTGGATTACAAATTGCAAGCCTGGCCGCGTTAAGTGCAATAACTATGTACTGCTACAAAACGCTAAAACTTTGATTGCAATAAACACCAGCCGGAAGACTTATTTCTACTCAAAGGAGCTCTCGTGCCCGCCACTCCATACCACTTACAGACTGCAGTTTCGAGCTGGTGTTTATTGCAATCGAAGTTTTAACATTTTGTGGCAGTACATAGTTATTGCACTTAACGCGGCCAGGCTTGCAATTTGTAATCCAGCGCTCGGCGGGGCAATAGTCCGGAGAATAGCTGTTGGTTGCAGTCTGGTTTTATTCCTTATATATTTAAGGATATTTATAGAGGAGATCGACAAAATATTACGTTAGTAAATATTCTGCCCTCTAAAAGCATACCTACTATGTACATTTTATTATGTAGGGGTGGTATTTTAGAGATGATTTTGGGTACCAAGTGAGAATAGGGTAGATCAACGTTACTCAAGAATCTATTCTGGAACTGAAACAATGAGAATTCCAACATTTCCCACGATTTATTGGTATTCATGCAATTTATTCTTATATAAGGGTGGCTACCACCGTTTATAGAAGAGATTTTGGGTCACGAGAAAGCGAGGTGCCATGGGAGTCACTCCAGATTCATGTTCTGTACTTAAACTATAAAAAATTATTTCCCGTGATTTATTGGCATTTGTGCTTTATTCTGTAATAAGGGTGGTTTCCACCTCATTATAGGGGTAGTTTTTGTATCGACTAAGAATAAGGTAGAACAGGGTCACCCAAGATTCTATTCTGAAATTAAAACATCGAAAACTCCTCCATTTCCCACAATCTATTGGTATTCCCGCAGTCTATTTTTATATAAGGGTGGTTTCCACCCCGTTATATGGGTGGTTTTGAGACACGCGTAAGATTCATGTACTGTATTCCAATTTATAAAAACTTTAACATTTCTCGCGATTTATTGGCATTTATATACTCTATGCTTGTACAGGGGAAGTTTTCAGCATATTATAAGGGTAGTTTTCCAGTCAATATTCAAGTAAGTGACTACTGAATATAAAACATTTTCCCTTCCCATGTTTTTCACTATTCATTTACATCCATTCATTGAATCCTGATGTATGGGAAAATTAACATTTGATCAGGCAAGGTAATTTTCAGGAAATATATGGAGTAAATGTGTGGGCTGGGGTGATTGGAACAAGAATTATTGGACCTATTTTCTCTCAAGGACCTTTGACAGGGGAGAGGTATTTAGAATTCCTACAAAATGATATTGAAGAAATGTTGATGGACTTACCACTTGCAGTTTCTGTACAAGTGTATTTCCAACAAGATGGGGCTCCGCCTCATATGGCCCATTTAGTGAACCGGTATAATGGACGAGTAATTGCAACATATGGACCTGTACGTTGGCCTGCCCGCCCACCAGATCTAAGCATTTTAATTTTTTTTGTGTGGGGTTATGTGAAAGAACGAGTTTTTTATTCAACACCTCAAACACTTCAAATTTTACAAAATCGTATCCGAGAAGTTTTTGCAAGTATAACTCCTGCTATGTTGCGAATTGTTATGCGAAACACCATTGACCAAGCCAGAAAATGTCAAGAAGAAGGGGGGATACACTTTGACATTTGCTACCATTTAATTACTCTCTTAATGTCTTCTATCGTTAAAATAAATCATTTCGGACAACAGCATTGTTTTGTTGACAAAATAAATGTTTTGAATCTAGTTTTATTCAATTTCCAAGACATACTTACCCAAGGAACAATTTTAGTTTCTTAAATGTATACAAGGGTGCTATAAAACTATTTATAAAATGCCTTGAAAAATCTATTTTGCTGTAACAATATCCTTAATACCATCAAAAAGCGACTTGTAGACTAAAAGGGCCCACCCTTATGAAAGTTGTTAAGGCCTTTTTAAATTCCATCATAAAACTCCTTAGTGAGGCATAGTGCTGCTCTTGAAAACCTTGTTCGGGCCGTTTTAAAACCTTTCTTAAAACCCATTTTAAAGCTTTTCTATTTGCTTCCTGCATTTCTAGAAAACACCTAGAAGGCTACCTTAAAACTGGTTTTTAAAACCATATTAGAACTGAGAAGCTATAAGAATGTCCACGAAGGAATCCAAATAATTTTATTATTGCATTTATTTTTTCTAAACTGATTTAAGCAAACACACCATCAGACTTATTGAAGATAAAATGGAATTTGAAATGTATAAAGCGTAGAGCACTATAACCTCTCTAAGGCCGATTTAAAAGGTAATAAAAAGCCATCAGGTATGACAAAAAAAATTAAAACCAACGGCAGTTTATCGTTAAAACTACATAAGAAAGGCCCAAAAAACAAGAGCCCCTCAGAAATAATAATGATTTTAATATCCATACAAAATTTGCATAGACACACGTAATCAGCAAATTTAAAAAAGTGGGCTGCTTCTCGGTTCCCACGGTAATTTTCAGTCGTTTCTTATAATTCTACCTAAATTTGCTAAAGAAAAAGTGATAATTATTGATAATTATAATTGTGAGATTGACCTTGAATATTTTTATATAACAAGAAAAACATGGCCGGCCAACTAAAAACCTAATTGTCATTTTACAGTCCTCTCCAGTGTTGCCAGGTCTAGTGAAATTTCACTAGATCTGGTGATTTTTTTTTAATCTAGTGATTTAGTGAAAACTTTTATGAAAATGCCAATTTTTAATGATTTTTTAATCATCCAATTTATTGTCCTCTACTGGTAGGTAGACAAACATTAAATTCGAGTTGCGATCCATTTAATACAGAACTGTTCACGTTAATCGCTAACCACGGTCAGTAAACTCTACGGTTACCTCGATCAGCAGCTCTTAGACGAGAGAGACGCGCGGAGCGGGGAATCGAATGAAAAAGACAGACATATCTGATTTCCGTGCAAAAGACACACACTAAGATGCCTGTAGTGTCTACAGCTGACGTGTAGGCTGTAGACCCTAACAGAATATCTTTCATTCGATTCCCCGCTCCGCGCGTCTCTCTCGTCTAAAAGCTGCTAATTGAGGTAACCGTATAGTTTATTAACCGTGAATCGCTACAATCGAATAGCCTGGGCTCGTTGCCCTCTAGCGTCTCGTAAACAAACAGTACTTTCTAGTTACAAACCATTTAATACAATACAGAGTTCGAAGTCTGGAAACGAAATAATCAGATAGAGGACGCTCAAAGCTATGTTGTGCTCAGAGAGCTCAGGAAAATGACGTGTCCTACAGACACTGCAACTTTTGAAAATTAAAGATGAGCGCTTTAATTTCAAATCTAGTGAAATTTTAGTAACGTAAAGTAAGATTTAGTAACTTTTTAAAGCGTCGTCTGATAACTTTTAAAATTTTGATCTGGCAACACTGGTCCTCTCATTAAACTATATATTCTAATAATGGTAATGACCTAGAACATTTACTCTAGTCTTTTAGTCTTTTTGTATACTATCACAAATAATCCCTTCCTTACAAAAATGTAAATGCATTTGGCGAAGAGATCACATGGACTTGATAAAAGCTGTAATAAAACGTTTGGGACGTTGACATTTGATACAAAGAACTTAAAACTTAACCTCAAAATAATTTGTATGTGTGTGTGTTTTAACAGTCCTTTTAAAATGGCCACTCTTTTTTATTTTCTTCCACCTTTCCAAAAAAGACTTAATTACCCATCAGTAGGTCGAGAAATGCTTTTAATTAACACACACACACACATGCATCATCGACACTTCAGGCAGACATATTGTTTATTATTTTTATAATAAATGTTTTATTGAGGTTTTGGAAAGTGTTTTATGGAATTAAAATTTGCCTTTTAGATTTATAGAGGCCTTTTTTTCTTCATAACGGTTTCATCACAACATTTATCAAGGATGTTTTAAGAGTCTAGTTTTGTAATGGCCTTTAATAAGGACTAATAGGCATTGAAAATGTCTAGTTTTAAAAACGATTTAAAATGCATTTATTGCAAATATGTTAAAACCATAAAGAATAATTTAAAGCCTCTTTAAATCTAAATGGAATTTAAGACGTTCATAAAACTAATTAGCTTTATGGAGAGTTTTATGTAGGTTATGATAAATCCATTACAAATACATATTATCCTAGAAGCAAATTAGCTTTATAATTAGGTCTTACAGAATGCTTTAAAACTTACTATTAAGAGCAAGTATACTTGAAGCCTAAAGGGCCTTAACTATAACATCAATAAAGCACATGACTATTTCCTAACCCTGACAAACCTTTCTTAAAACCTCCTCAAGTCCAAATGACTTTTAAATTGTTCCTTGGGTTGTGTGTTTGGGTTAACATCAAACCGATTTTCGATTTGAAGGTATCAATGGATTTGTCGTGAAAATTTGAACTAAGCACTAATTCGATTTTCAAATTACTGTACAAGGATTATTATATTAGTAGGCTGATGAAATTGTAGTTTCTACATTATTTTGAACTGGACCTTTAATATATTTCCAGTGCCCTACGCCCTACTCGTCAACATAGAAAATATAATTAATTGTTTCCATTGCAAACATTTATTCATTTAAATAAAGTATGTTTACTTGATTGTTCCATCCTGTACATATTCAAGGTTAGCTGCGAATTATTACCTCTAATATGGATCTTTGTTGCCATGTTTTTTTAATAAGTCTATTGTTTGCTTACTTTTATTTGCGTGATATTATTATTAAATCTATACGGCTTTTACATCCGCATGTACATAAGAACCGATGTTTTAAAACTTTATGATCCCAAAATTGTATGCGGATATTTGTCATCAAAGTTTAATAAGTGTAGTAGTGAAAATGAATTATTTATATCATTGATTGAATCCTACTATATGTATTACTCTGAGGCATATTTTATTTAATTAAAATTACTGATTATTCGAAAATTGTTAAGATGATATTGAAAACATTTTTAGCCATTTTTTCCACATAAATTTGTATTAATTCCGTCTGTAGGGATATTTGAAAGTTTTAATATAATGCGCAAAAATGCACTAGCAATAACAATAATAAAAATAAATCGTCATTAATAACAGCGTAGTTCAGCTGTTCACGCTGTTTTATTAATTATTATCAATGAGCTGTACAAAAAAAAAATTAAAATTCACAGATGTCCTTGCATCTTGCGCAAGTATATTAGGCGTTCAACCAACCGACCGACCTTCTCGGTACACTTTGAAGATTGCCATGCGAACTCGTAAAAGTGAGCTGGTCTACTGGAGCCAACATTGTTTGAAGACGCTCGAATTCCAGCAGATCAGCTCACTTTTACGAGTTGTCGTGGCAGTTTTTGAAGCGTACCGAGAAGGTTGGTCAGTTGGGTGGTTGAATCGTCTGTAGACCCCTTAAAGGAGTCTACAGTCTAGCCCTTAAAGGGGAGGGAGGGGGGAGGGGAGCTGTTGGTTTACTGCTTGTTTTGTTTCGAAATTAGAAATCGGATGAAATTTATAAAATAATCCGAACATTTCGATTTTCCCAAGAATCGGAATCTATCGATCCTTTATTCCGATTCTGCCCAGTTCCCATCACTAGTTTTAGGTAGCATAAAAACCAGTGGGTGTCTATACTGCCTAATCTATATTGATTGTCCATTCATCTACATCATACATGGCGGCTCATCCTGCAATCCATCATACATCGAAAAATTGAGAATTCCTAGAGCCCTTAAGATTCACATGTAATTTTGCACCAAATTAGTTTATTATATTTTTCAAAAGTACATTTATTTCGATTGATCAAAAACAGCTTACATTTGGTTCGATGAACGTTGCTAAATGACGTCAATATAACGTTACAAAATTCGTCGCTCGGCTGTGACGTAATCACATCATTCTTATGTAATTTCAGAGGTCAAAATGACGTCAGGGCCTGGGTTGTTATGTATTACAAGATGGTCAAACAGAACGACTGACCGATATAATCTGTCGCCAGTGGCGTAACTAGACGTCTTTTGGTCAAGAGATGTTCGATTATCAATATTCCCTGTAATAACCCCGATCTGTCAAGCCCTCACAAGCGTAGTATGGAAAAATCAGAACAAATGGTAGCTTCTTTTTTCATTTAGAGGTAGTTCCAGAAGAAAAGGGGAAAGTATTGCAACTATCGTGTTACTCGCCCTCAAAAACTGGAGGAAACCGTTTTTCAGCTCTTTCGTAGTATTTTCTTAATGTTTTGTCATTCAGGAAGGGGGTGGTTCCAAACCCCGGAGGTTGTTCTGGCATGTTCTGGTCAAAAGATACTCGACTTATCAATATTCCTTGTAATAACCCCGATCTGTCAGGTTCTCACAAACGTATTATGAAAAAATCAGAACAAGAGGTAGTAGTAGTTTCTTTTTTGGGAAAATAGTACACCACCATTATTTCCGTGGTACGATAGAACGCTGGGAGTATGTGACTAGAGTCATTTTAAACGATTCAGAAGTTTAATTTCAACGCGTGTCATTCTGTTAGATTTAATAATTTAACCCGGAATTTAGGGATGAAATGTCAATTTGCGAAACATTTTGCAGTGAAACATATATTTTTGACGTGATATTTGGAATCAGCGGCTCGAAAAATATAAGGATAGGTGTCTTTCACCTTTGGAAAATAATATTTTTTTTGTGTGACTGTGTTATTATACAAACAGCAGATACAAATTTAAAATTAATGTACATCAAACATTTTCTGAATAAAATAATTAAAACAATTTTATATAAATAAAATTATTGATTCTATATCATCGATTTAATTTTCCCGATACTGTATATATCTGGTCTTTGTTTGCTGAGATGTATGTCGAATACAAGTACCACAAAACTCTTAATTGAGACTAATATTTGGCTAAGTGCCAACAAAGTATATCTCATAAACTAATTCAATATGTCTAGACGACACTTTATGTTTATATCATAAAATTATTAACAAAACTCTTAATACCTCAACAAAAAAGTTTCGTATAGAAACAGATGTCCACAACAGATGTCCACAATCCATTTCAAGGGTATACAGTTACTCCTCCCATTCATCATGCAGAATTATTTAAACGATCATTTACTCATCAAATTACCAAAATTTACAATTCCATACCATCGCATATATAAAAAGTAAAACGTTACCAACCTTTAAATCTACTTTAAAGAGAACAAAATAATGCACCATAGGCAGGGGCGGATACAGGATTGACTTCTGGGGGGGGGGGGGGCAACAGAAATCTGGAATACCCCTTATATAGGTACGCTTTTTTAGCCATATATTATCTATTAAAAATTAACAGTAGGTATATTTCACACTTCTGGGGAGGGGGGGCGTTTAGAAGATTTTTAAATATTTTATTTTTATTTTTACTGAGCTGTAAATGTTCTAAATGTAAATGTTAGTATCTGTTTCTGTTTTCCCTCGTTTTTTTTTGTATTTAACAACTTATTTATAATTTGTTTTATTTACTATCTATTGTATTTTGACGACTCCAATACCTTATTGTATTTTGGTCTGATGGATAATAAATGCATTATTATTATAGATCGTTTCCTCGGTTTTTTACCGGTGTGTGATGGTTCTTTTATGCAAGACAGAAAAGAAATTCATCTTGTTCTGTCATGCATTTAGGAACTTGCGCACAATGTGGCAAGTTTGTAGTATAGCCGCTTTCTGAATGGTTTTGATGAGACCTTTCGGAATATCTAATTGGTCCAGATGTTTACTGAGTTGCATCGTAACTAACCCCGTAACTGATAATATGATAGGTATTATCCGAACGTGGTTTAACTCCCAGATATGCTGGATATCTCTATTGCCAAGTTCTTGAAAGTTGGTACACACATGTACTTTAACGAGATCTAGAACTAGATTATATTTTCATCTTGTTCCATCGAAGGGTTAGGGGTAAATTGGGGTAAATTTGGGGTAAATAGGTAAATCAAGTAGGTAAGAGTCCATAAAATTGGTATTTAGTATGTACAAGAGAAGCTAAGGTCTCAAAAAAAATTTGGCAGTAGCCACCCCCATTACCACCCCCACCCCATTATTAAAGGGGATGAACAAAAATCTGATTTAGTGTATGTATAAGAACCAGAAACCTCAAAATATTTTTTTACTTCATCCACCCCCACTACCAACCTCTATCACCACCCCCACCCCACTACCGATGTGGGGTATCGTTTTATGGGTTTTTGGGGTAGAGAATTTCAAATTTTATATTATTAAAGTTCCATAAACAATTATTTCCACATACAAAATTTTTTCGTTGTAAGTGACTTGGATAGAAAATCTGGATGTGGAAGTAGTGATTCCTTGGGCAGCGGTTTTTACTACTTGTTATTACATAAGCTTCACCAATATAATGAAAAAGTAGTGGGGTTATTATAGGTTATCGCGTAGTAGAAATGTTATATTTAGATTTCTTAAAATGTCTAGTAATAAAATTAGGAGTGTACCTGTAAATATTATTATGTTGAATTTAATTTGATGTTTTATATAATTCGACTAATGTTTTTTACTTATTATTTTCGTTAAACATTATTCTTCGACTTGTACGAAGTTTTAGACTTTCAGCCATCTTTGACACAAATTCAACATGACATAGTTTCGTTACCGAATGTGCAAAAATAATTTTCAAATGTTTTTTAACATTTTATTTCAACATTTGATACATTACATATATTGCATTATTTTATTTCTGATAAGGTCACCACATCTTCATGGAGTCGGAGATGCACCAGCTGCCACACAACCGGCCATATGCAACATTACAAGCCATTACAGCAGCAATGATTCAGTGGACCAGAACCAATCACAAGAGTTCCTTTTCATTATTCAACAGTTGTGGAGCAATCACAAAAGACGATTTTCAAAGTTCAAAAATATCAAGTATGCCATGACTCAATTCAATCTGTCATACAAATATCGGTATATGTCATAGACATCTAGATTACTTTAAATTTTAAAGTTACTATTAGGTTTTTTTTACTAATTTACACAATTTTGTTATGGAGAAATGATTCAAGTGACGATGGTAGCTGTAGAAAAAGTATAGTATTTTACTCGCGGTAATAACTATTACTCGTTCGGATGAATTACAACACTCGCCTTCGGTTCGCGTCGTAAACGTCGTTCTCGCGAGTAATAGGTAGTCATCATTAAACTCTCGTTGAATAATATACAATGTTTAATGCAAAGTAAATAAAATATCTAAAATTAAAAAAAATAATGTCTTATGGAATTTTTTTCATGTACATATGCCTTTATTGTGCCGTTTAAGTACATCGTTATCAAATACCACTGAATAACATATATGTCATTGTTCATATAATTTTTTTGAGTGGGGCAATCCTGCAATACTTACAGCCAATGGCGGATTTACATAACGGCATTTGGGGCACGTGCCCAGGGCCCCCACGTAATTGGGGCGCCCGAATGTATAAAAATGGTAAAAAAATTAGGAATAAATGAAAAAATTACAAATGAAAAGAGATGAAAACGCAAGAAAAAGTTAATTTACAAATTAAAAAAATTAATGGGCCCCCCCACATAAGAAGTGCCCAGGGGCATCTCAAACCTAAATCCGTCCCTGCCTACAACAGTCAGCCACTATATTAAGATTTCAGAAGGTTTATTTGTGAATAAATTATTGCATTGCCAGAAGAAACAATTTTTGTGTTTGCTGGGAAAAGAATTGTTTTTTATTAAATTGGAAACATTTTGTAGAAGTGTAACAATATATACAGTGTATACTCTCAAATTTTCCTTCTAAAATTGTGGCAGGATTTGCTATACTCAGTTATATTTTTATTATTTTTAATATTGAAATCAAATCGTTGATTTCCTTTCTATTTGTATTTTCTGAACGGCGTATCTTTAAAATATATATAGGTGCCTGATTTTGGTCCAAGAGGTTAGCTAATGTCAGTTAGTAAATTGCATATCTTAGTCTCATATTAGCGTAGTTTAAATAAATATATATATATATATAAAATCGAAATTTTTTATTTCTCACCCCTGCAAATGGTTCCATTTGAAGAAAAAACAGTCCCCTCAAAATATTATTGAGGCAAATTGAAGGCAAGGGGTGTGCCGCAGAATGCATTATTATGTAATAATAAAAGTAAATGGAATTATTTACATTCTTTGGTTGATGCATTGTTTTTTTTTTTAATCAGCAACATTTATCTTTAGAATGACTAATCAAGTCATACAAATATCAAAGACATTATCTGTTGTGACTATGACATGTGTCATACTACTGTAAATTCGTAGTCTAAGAAAACTAGACTAGAAGTTTTTGAAATAAAACTCTCGTTTTATCTTTGTGTATTTTATTATGAAACGTTTTTTTCATACATAGTACCAAATATTATCCTAAATCTACAAGACATATAGTAATAAAAACAATATTTTTTGCACTAGGCCAAAGCATGCGACAGGGTTTCTTTTTTTACATTTGGAAACTGTGATTTATAATCATTTACAACTTGGAGTAAAAACTGTTTTTGGTCTTCATTTTTTGTTAAAATGTCATTATAGTCAGTAATAAGTTTGATTCCTCTCTCAGCGGCATCATTTACAACTTTAATTTTGTTTACAATATTGAAACATCGGGTATAACTTTCATTTTCCCTCCATGTTGTTGGATCATTTTCCAAAAATTCCATAGACAAACCTAATTTTTGAAAAAACTGTTTAGTGTTCTCGCATATGAAGTCCTGAATTTCCTTGTTTTCAACGTCAGTAATGTTACTAATCATAAGTCGTTTAATACCCTCTTGATATGGTGCTTTCCTATTCAAAGCTTTAACCATTTCTCTTTTAGTGGTAACTGAAATATCGTCATCAAAGAAAGATAAGTCAACATTTACTGAATTAAGGTACCACAAATGGTTCACTATTTTCCTACTTGCGGCTTGAGATATTTCTTTGTCAATATTTTGATAACTAATGAGTTCTTTACAAAAGTCTAAGTCATGAAGCGGTGCTTTACAAGCAAATGACGCTGTAAACTAGGCCTTTACATAAACCTTTACAATAAAAAGACATATATCTTCAATACCTATTTTTCTTTTTTAGTTAGTTGGAACTGATCTTGGAAAAAAAATATTTTTAGACAGTAAATGGCTTTGGCCATCCAACGTGCATGATGAAATGCCCCTGGTTGATAGAATGTCGTGTGAGTGGGCTCTTCTTCAACAAAAAGTTTAGAAAGCATTAAAAATTCTTTATAATCATCACGAGGCTGTTGCAAAGTTAAAGCTGCATTTAGAAACTTTACAATTTCGGTTTTAACTGGTTGTAAAATGTGTTTAATTTTTGATACCTGAAATCCAGTTTTTAGTTTATTTTGATCTATTTTAGGCTAAAATTCCCTAAAACGTTTAAATAGTGGCACATTTGGACCAGATGAGGAAGGCATTTTTGTGTCAAACACACTTCTCAAAACCATTTCAAAAATATGATGTCTACAAGGAAAATATAGAATATCTCTTTCTAATTTTTGCTGCAATAGTGTGGCTGCCCCATTTATATAACCCATATTTGATGCTGTTGTATCACAACACAAAGCTATTACCTTTTCGTCCAAATTCCATTCACAAAGCACATCATAAACTGCTTCAGTCTGTTCTCTTCCAGTTGAATTGGGCAAAGCTGGTACTCCAAGTAGTTGTTCAATATCTTCACTAGTAACTAAGATAGCTAGTCTATCGATATTTCCCATTCCAGTGAGAGAAGGTAAAAGTTTTCCATCCCAATGGATAACTGGGGCCGGCAATTCAGAATTACCGAAGGCAGTTTTTAATATTTCAGCTCTTTCTTCGCGGATGCGTTGTCTAGAGCGCTGAAGTATGGTTCTGCTGATGGACAAAGATGCGGTGTCATGTCCTAGTGCTTCTGCTACTGCCGTCAAAATATGGACTCCATACCTGTCGCTTATTTTGCAAGCATCAAATGCAGCGGCTATTTTTGGTGTGATGATGTTACATGTTCCATACAATCTCCTCTTTTTTGGCTGTGACGTGCCAGGCTGGTCTTGTAACAACTCTTCTTGGGCTTCGATTATTTCATCTTCATTTTCGTTGGAGTCGGCTGAATTACTACTTGATGATGAACAGGTGACTGTTTCCTCTAATCTAGCTTTTTCTTGCTGACTTCGTTGCATTCATTCGGATAATTTCTGTAATTTCTCCTCAGCTGATTTTTCTTGAGAAGCAAGTTGGTAATCAATACCATGCATAAATCCAGGACGTCCCTTTTTTCTTTGGTTAATTAAAAACTGCTTATCTTCTCTATTTTCATCAACTCCAATGCATTTGCATGAGAAATGTCAAAAAGATCGTCCAATTTTTCAACGAAATTTTTTTCTTTACCTCCCGCACTGGCCCTTTTAGCCGATTTTTGTAAGTTCCTCCACTCTGCATAAAGTTTATCTAGTTGTTTAACACAATGAAAATCCTGACGTGTCGGAATGCGAGCTTTATCGCAAAAAACTGACACCTCCTTTATTGTTAATTTAGCACTTTCATGTACACTTAGCTTCACTTCACGAATGTTATAAAAGAGCACTTGTAATACTTGTCTATTAGACGGCAATTTATTGCCAATGATTTGTGACGAAGTAAATGAAAGTATCCTTTCTTAAGGATCTAACATCAGCCATCGTTAAATGTTTTTTCAAAAAGGAACGTATGCTAGAACTTATAATGTCACCACTGTAAAACACAATTGCAAACTGACATAAAAACCTACCCGTAGGTGCATTATATTTCCAAACTTCCAAAACAAATAATTTCTAGGAAATAATTACACCAATAAAACATTATGAGAAAAGAGGTAGATATTTGTATTTTAAGTAAAATTTAAGTGTATTACCGTAATAAAATCTTATCTACAAATTTCTACCTGAATGCGGCACGGGTTACCGTTCACCGAATTATCTGAAACTTTGACATAAATTATTCCTAGTATAATAGTATATTTTCGTGGGGTGAGACTTAAAAAATACGCAAAAAAAATTCCCCCCTATAGAGATGGGCCACCCTAATATAATACTTACTATTCTCATAATTTTAAAAATGAAGTAGATATCACGAACAAGCTAATTGGAAAACAGTAAATCTATTACTGAAATAGTAGATCTGCCAACACTGTAAAGAACTACGAACTACGTGGTGTATTATTAGTCTGAGAGAAATTTACAGGCGCCATCTATTGAGTGTGATTTCCCAGAATTAGTGAATCACGTGTAGCACGCGTAACGCTGCCACCTAGAAGACCCATTCCAAACCAAATTAATATTGTTCCAGTACTCTACCAGAGAAGTAGTCTGTGTACGCACCACACTGTAATTAATTTCTCTAAATTCGCGTGATGTGATCACGACTTTCATAATACGAGGTACATACGAACAGTCCTTAGTACATACGAGAGAAATTGTTAATTGTTCCCTATCCCTGAATAAGCGCCGACAGACGGTGAATGGTGGTAATCTGTGCTGCCGCAGATATGCATAATATGTATAATATTATGAGTTGTTTATCCAAATAACCTCTGATGTATGGATTGGTAATAAAGCAAAAGCACTAGGTTTTGAATGGAACTTGATAATAGGATATTTTTGTAAAGTTGCACTGTCGTGCGCAAAAAAATGGGACGTATTTTTACAAAAATCTAGTTGTGTACATCTAACTGTAATTTTTGTGACATTGTCAGTTATTTGTCAAAATTCATTGCAAGAGTGCAAATAGAGACAGATTTAGGTACATTAGAAAAATAGTTTTTTTTTGCTCACGACAGTACAAACATTAACATTTCGGAAGCATCAATAAATTTCTTGTTTATATTTATGTTTATTTTACACGAATTTTTGTTAATTTAAAATGGTATATTTATTTTTTAATGTTATTTTTTTGTTGTTTTATATAAGGATGTTTTTTAAAAATGTTTTCATTTGTTTATTATCGAATTCCATATTTTTATTCATATTTCATGCCGAAACGTAAATGCTCAATATTTGCAATAAAATTGCTAGTATACCTATTTAATCATATAAAATATATTTACGCTTGGTTTTAGTAGTTAGTTATACTTCTGGTGTTATAACAAAAATGTTCCGTCACGACCCTGCCTCGAATCGCCACATCGCATCGCCAGTCAATAAAAGACATAAAGATATTTATGTAAATATCTAAATAGTGTGAAATGCGTATCTAATAACGCTAATAAGGCACGCGATCGCTTGCTTTACGTGTTAATACATACGGCCGCAAACAATAATCGACTCAAAGTAAATATCGTGAAAGATATATTGGTCTTGGTTAGACCACGGCAAGGTAACGAAATACGGAAAGTCGTGATCACGTCACGCTTTTCTGCCAACTTTACTAACAGTCGTTACCTGTGATTTCTTAATATCAGTGATTAAATCACAGTTCGTGATATATCGCCCATCACTAATTGGTGCGCTCGAGCCTCAACCTTGGAAAAATGGTGCTCCGATTCAGTTTTTTAACCCCCGTGTTATAATAAGTTTGACGCGTATGTTTGTTTGTCTGTCTGTCTGTCTGTCTGTGGCTTCATATCTCTTCAACGGGTGATCCAATTTTGATGTAGTTTTTTTTTATTTGAAAGAGTATTTGTCGAGAAGGTTATAGGCCATATTATATTTTTATGTTTGGTCGCCATCTTGAATTCGCCATGTTGAACTTCTCTAGAAATTGTCCGATTGAAGTAAAATTGAAAATGTGCAGACAATTATGGTAGCCGAACATGGTAGCCGTTTTTAAAAATTTTCAATTTTACTTGTTGCTTATTAGTCCAATCAATAAATGCCCAAAAGGGGATTGCGTAGAGAACATTTAGGACATTCAGGGCGGGGAGGAGGTGGAATGGTTCCTTTTTCGATTCTTCGCTTGGAACTCGGAAACCATGCGTCACACGGAAAAAAGTGGTCTATGCAAAATTAAACATAATTAAATTTCCTGCGAGAATGTTTATATGCATTTTCTTCCTGTGTGTTATGGTTTACGAGATATTCGTCAGCGAAAATCGATAATTAATAAAAAAGAAAATCAATTATGTACCTTGAATATTTCCTGCAAAGCGGTTTACCGTGGTCTGTTAATAAATCACAGTCACAAAACAATCTTTATTTCACAACACTCGACGTATTTACTACCGTAATATTTTGTCGAAGTTATACATTTACTTAAAATGAAGATACCCTCTAATAACTTTTTTATTTTGTTTCCGATTTGAATCAAATTTTACTCAAGTATAGAACAAATTATAACTTATTTATGACCAGAAAAATATTAAAAAAGACTTTCAGCTTAATCGATAGTCTTTAATTTGTTTTCTTAACATTTTTGGCGCAAACCCAGCAAACACTCATAATTGGCACATAAATGGTCATACGCACCGTCGCCAGCATTATCATAATTGGCACTTTTATGGGGAGCCACAAGCGGACCATTGGCGAAATGTCCCACCGGCCAGCAGCTGGCCATCCTTCAATTTGCCAACAGTGTACAATAATATTTATACACCCATAAAGTACGATGTATGGAGATTCTACTTTTTTTTATATAGATACATTAATCATGGTGCTTTTTACGAAAAAGTACAGCTTTGACATGTAAGTATTTTACTTGATAAAAATGAAGTAATTATTAATGCATAAATATTGTAATATAAATTTGTTTGTTATCATCCGTATATTTTATTTACATATTTAATATTGTTTATCAAAGCTCCAATTTATTCTCACAAAGGTTGCCTGCAAATTATAATGTTTATTAAGTTATTAAATTCATTTTTACTTACCTGTACCAATTGCGGTCGGTGGGGTTCGAACCTGCATGTCTCCGATGTCCCTATTACAGTACTGACTCTTCTACCAACTGAGCTATCTTAATAACCGTTATTACGGATGCTAAAAGCAGTATTTATGGTGATGTGTATGAAGTCTTTATTATATTATGTGAATATGTAGCTATTTATTTTTCAAAATGTAGAAAGTATTTGAATGTTTAATAAATGTTTACGAGTAGTCTCAAATAATATCATTAATAATAATTTACAAAAAACGTTACAATTAAGTTATTAATGACAAATTACAAATTACTTACTATAAAAAATAAGCTACAAATTTTACAGAAATAACGGTCAGATTAAGTCAGATTACACAAATTTTAATAACCCACAGGCCAAGCATAGAACGAAAATGTAAATGGCGGATGCTATGCTCGGTGAAGCCTTGAGAGATTTTTCACAATGCGCATGCGCGTAATCATAAAAATATTAGCCTGCATATTACCATAAAAGTACCATCAACGTATAAACCGAAGCAGCATTTTTTATGGTTGCACAATAATTGACCATTTCTGGTTATTATGTGGCAATTCATAACAACATGAAGCTATGGTACGCCTACATATAATTTATTATGGACCACAAAAGGTTAGCCTATGCCATAAGAAAGCCATTGATCGCTACAATGGCCCATTTAAGGGCCACAATTTTTGTGTTTGCTGGGAAAGTGCCTTCGTTTATGAGATATTTAACTTTTAAAGAGCTATTTTGACTTATAAACGTTTGACGCCATTTTTAAACCTCCATATCTCAAAAAAAACAAAAAGTTACGGATATTTCAAAAATAGCGAATTATTCCTCGATTTGTGATCTTTACCTTGGAGATTTTAATTTTTTTGATAGGAGTGATATTTTTCGATTTAGTCGACAAAAACCGTGCTAAGGCGTCCGTTTTCGCAATCTGCAAAGAAGGCGAAACACGAAATCTTTGAACATTCAAATCTTTTTTAATATATGAGTTAAAGGGCCATACTATGTCATTATAGAAAGAGGAAGAATTGCATGTGATGCACATCGTGAATCGCACAGGCGAAATCAATAATTCGAGCCTACAGCAGCGTACGAAAAGTAACATTTTTTTACTTGTGATTGGTTCAAGATTGTTGAATAATGAATATGAACTCTTGTGATTGGTCTTAAGTCTATTGAGTAATGAATTATTACCCGCGGTCGTTAGTAATGAGCTCTATTACATGTTCAAAAACGTATCTATAATAAATGAATTCTTCAATAGTCGCAGAAAAATATTTTTATCAAGCCTATTCTACAAGTCGGCAAGCGATATATAGAATAAGATGTTTCTTCTTTCCTTGTATCAAAGAGAGGAACTAGAAAAGTAAAAACTCATGTCATTAGTTAATGATTCTCTCTTCGATACAAGAAATGAAGAAGAACAAGCCGCATCTTCTAAATTTAACGCATGATAGATATACAGGGTGTTTCGAAAAGATTGGGACAACGCTTAGCCGTAGATTCTTGACATCAAAACAAGTCGATTTAACTCAAAAAGTAACTCTTTTCGTTTTCAAGATACAGGGTGGCAAATTAAAAAAATTGTATTCGTAATTTGTCTCTATCTTAGAGACTATTAAACGTATCTACTTCACAGTTGGTGACGACGTGTTTTTCAGGTCGAAAATTACAATGGCGACATTGGCCGATGTCATATTTTGTAGACGGCGCTAGTTACAGGACTTTTACGTGATATTTTAAGCCATAACTTTTTTGAGGTTAGGTTTTGGACATCGTCTTTTATTATAGTTGAAACACAATTTAGTTTCCTAAAGAAAAAGTGTTAGACTAGGCCCATAAGTAGGAAATCCATCTCTATAAAGTGCAAGAAGCATTTCATGTAACAATTAGGAAAACAACGTTTTTATGGTATTTCGACCTCGCTGAATACGAATCTGCCTGTTGCCAAAGCGATATTTGGACCGGAAGTCCGGTATCCAAGATAGCGACCAAAACTCTGTTGCCCTATATCTCCCTAGTCCGTTGGCTTAAAATAATGATCTAAATGTCAGCTTACGGGTTTTCTCGGATGCCAAATACATTGCAATGCCCAAAATTTACTTACGTTAAGTTTGGAATGCATGGGCTCCAAGAGATCGCCCAAGATGGCCGCCGAAACTTTTTTGTGTTTACGTGCGCTCCGTTAGTTCACCTTGGAAAACCGTATGCTAGAGTCGACATCCTTTTCGACCGGTATCGTCCGTCAATTAAAAGTGGGACCCGCTGCAGACGAATCAGAAGAGCCGCTCCAGTAAGAAGGAACATCACAAGTGCAGCTGTTCCACTGCCAAAAGATTGGAAGAATTTTCTAGCAATGGGGGAAATCAAGGCCGACTTCGCCCGATTCTTCTCGCAAGAACTTCTTCAACGTGACTTTGGGGCTGTCGAAGTCATTGTATCCGGCGGGTTCACACATGAAGAGGATGTGCGATCAACCAACCCCGAATCCGATGTCAGTGCCCTAGCTGCGACACATGAAGAGGCCGCATGCTGTTCACTCCGATGCTGACAACATCGTCGTCATGGCCAGGGATTTCGACATCTGTTTGCTGCTGATCCATCACTTCGACAAAATGACCAGCTCTAAAGTGTGGATGATGAGTGGCATAGCGAAAGAAAGGAAGTATCTCCCAGTTCGTGAGATCTGCAAAATTCTTCCCAATGCTCAAAAGAAGAACGTCTTGGCGTTCCACGCAGTCACGGGTTGCGACTCGACAGCTCACCTTGTAACGATAACGAAGAAAGCAGCGTGGAAAGTCTTCAATGGAATAGCCTGCCAGCTTCTGAACGACCTAGGGCACTCTCCACTGACTCCCTCATCGAAAGCCAATGCAGAGAATTTCCTGGTACAGTTCTAAAAGGTTGGTACAGTTTTTTTTTAGGTGTTTCAGCAAGTCTAACTTTCCTTTATTCAATGTTAAAACTTTTCTGCTTGTCTGAACAGGTAGACAAAGACGTATCCAGCGGGGATGAAGCCAGACATCAGCTTTTCGGTGTTGTAAAAAAGCCGGAAGCCTTACCTCCAACAAGCGATGCGCTGCGACTACATCTAAGATGCCGTTACCTGGTAAAGACATGATGGCAAGCGGCAGCATACTGTGAGTAAAACCAGTTGCTTTTTGGCACTGACAATTTAAAAAACGTTTCAGGTGAACGTGTGGGAAAATGCTCATCATGCCCGACCGGTGGTGATGGATCTTGAGTCATATGGGTGGAGGCTTCACCAAGTCCAGTACATTCCCATCCTTATGACTCTTAAGCCCGTCCCCACAGCCTGTACGGATATCCTAGCCTGTAATTTTCATCCCAGTGCTTGAGTACAATGTGCACGTGCAAGAAAAATAGATTGACTTGCACTAAGTTGTGCCACCGCTCTCGACATTGTTTGAACTCTTTAAATGGTTGATTTCTTATCTTCCTTGCAACCTTGCCATAAGCTAAAAACACTTGAATGATTGTTTTATCTTCTTTGCAATCTTGCAATAAACAATGTTTGAACTTTGAAATGGTCGTTTTCTTATGTTCCTTGCTTCCTCGCTTACTTCCGAGCAACAAAGTTTCGGCGGCCATCTTGGAACCCATGCCCTCCAAACTCAAGGTAAGTAAATTTTGAGCATTGCAATGTGTTTGGCATCCGAGAACACCCCTAAGCAGACGTTTAGATTAGGGATTGCATTACCGGTTAACCGGTTATCCGGTTAACCGGTAAACAGAACAAAAAATACATGACGATAATTACCGGTTATTTTAATTTTTTACCGGTTATTTCGGTATATTCTGAACTTACGATATGTCACGTATTCAACGTTTTTATTTATGTCAGTGACTAGTATTCACTAAATATAGAGTGACTGTCCCAACACTGAGCACTTTTAGCAATAAATAAATAATATTATAAAAAGTAAAACCCAAACACCAAGCCCTAAGAAATACAAGTAAGAGAGACATTGACAATATCTTGCGACAGGAAATTGAATATTTCACTGACTAAAATATCCGTGGAAAACATTTAGAAGAATGTTATTACCAATTCTTATTAATTTATCGACCTACCAATATCGATAGAGGAAGGGCATTTTCAGTTGGTGGTATTCTATGTACAAATATCAGACGACTAACAGATACAGCTTTGAAAAACTAGCCCTTTTAGCTATTTTTAAAGAATATTGTATTTTTAGATTAGGTATTCAGTAAATGTCCTATTTGAGTTTATGAGTGTAATTTTTGTTATTTACAGAATAATTATTTATTTAAATTTATTTCATTTTGATAAAAAAAAACTTTTGATTGTTAATTATAATAATAATAATAATAATAATAATAATAATAATAATAATAATAATAATAATAATAATAATAATAACGACTTAGCTAGCCTTGGGTAATCGAACCCCGGCTAACTAATGAAAGGGAAAAAAAAATGTAAGATAATAATAATAATAATAATAATACATTTATTTTACTCAAAGTAAAAATGGTACAAATTGAACTGTAAAGCTCTTCTTCCATTTGCCCAAATACAAATAACTTAAATCTAAGATTATAAAAAGATTATAAAAAATATTAATACATATAAATCTAAAATTTCAAGAAAAAAATAATTATTATTTTATTTGTTAATATTCAGTAATGAATTGTAATAATCTAACAAATGTTATATTTTATAATAAAAATAACAATAATAACAACAGCAGCACTCAGACAAGCGAGCAGACAAGGGAAACGGGCAGACCCCACGAAGCGAAGCAAAAAGGTTAAAAGTAAATAAAATTATATCGGAAAAAGAAAAAGAAATATACGCGCATCCACAACGCAGCATCAAGTCTCCTGCTTCTGATCAGTCAAAATGTAATTTTTGACTTTAATAAAAAAAATTTTTGATTTATATTGTTTATATTCATTTGGAAGTTCATTCCAAAGATAAGATGCAAAATACGTAAATGATCTTTGAAAAATCGCAGTTTCATGCTGAGGCACCAAAAAATTTTGTATGTATCTTGTATTATGCAAGTAATCTCGTGAAATTAACTTATTTCTTAAGTACTGAGGTTCGTCATTATGAATTATTCGCCAAATAAGTGTGAGCATGCGTAAACGTCTGCGGTTTTCCGTGTTTAATATGCTATGTTTATTTAGATGTGGTGATATATGTTGTCTATATGGGATACTGTAAATATAACGCATACATGAATTTTGAAGTTTTTGAATTTTCTTTCCATATACAACATCACCATAATCAACTAAAGATAATACGAGAGAATCACAAAATTTTGATTTACACTCTCCAGATATGTCTTTCGCAAAACTGTATAATTTTTTCAATCGACTGAAAGCGAATTTCAATTTGGAAAAAATATGTTTCTCAAAGCCTAATTATATTAATTATTTGTATATAAAAATGTTTTTTGTTAAATTTAGATAATTTTGTACATGGAAAAAGACAATTGCTATTTTCGCCACCCTAATCATTCATTTTAAAAATTACCGGTAAATACCGGTTAACCGGTTATTTACATTTTTATTTACCGATTTACCGGTTATTAAAACTTCCGGTAAATTGCAATCCCTAGTTTAGATCATTATTTTAAGCCAACGGACAAGGGCAACACAGTTTTATTCGCCATCTTGGATACCGGACTTCCGGTCCAAATTTCGCTCTGGCAACAGGCAGATTCGTATTCAGCGGGGTCGAAACACCCGAAAAACGTTGTTTTCCCAATTGTTACATGAAATGCTTCTTGCATTGTTCTTTTTTAAAACGTGCCTGCCTAGTCTATGTACTTGTTTAAACGCGATAAAATGCATGCTTTCAGAGAAATACGCGATTTACAACTTTACCACACACCAGTTCGAAGAAATTCAATTGTACCTAAAAGCGGTTTCTTATCTAGTAGGTGTACATCAAGTATGATATCTTGAAATCATAAATAGTGCTTGTTGTAGATACGTATAATATTCTCCAAGATACCTAGAGCCAAATGCGAATACAATTTTTTTACTATACCATTTTGTATCTTGAAAACGAAAAGAGTTAGACCGCTACTTTTTGGGTTAAATCGACTTGTTTTGATGCCAAGAGTCTACGCTAAGCGTTGTCCCAATGTTTTAAAAACACCCGGGGTGTTGAATTTCTTCGAACTGGTGTCTGACAAAGTTGTAAATTGCGTATTTCTCCGAAAGGGTGCATTTTAATGGGTATAAACAAATACACATTTTCTTTAATAGAAGACGATGTCCAAAACCTAACCGCGAAAAAGTTATGGCTTAAAATGTCACATAAAAGTACTGTAACTAGTGCCATCTATAAAAGATGACATCGGCAATATCACCATTATAATTAGCAACCTGAAAAACATGTCGTTACCAACTTTGAAGTAGATACGTATTCTAGTCTCCAAAATAGAGACAAATCACGAATACAATTTTTTTAATTTGCCATCTTGTATCTTGAATTAAAATCGACTTGTTTTGATGTCAAGTATTTATGTTGTCCCAATCTTTTCGAAACACCCTGTATACACACATTCCGCACGAAGATATACCGAATAGACACAGACAAACATTTTTATCAAGCCCACTCTACAAGTCGGCAAGCGAGATATAAAATAAGATAAAATTGGTAATTCACCCCCTATTTTTTTATTGCATATTTCAAAAGTATTGGAACATTGAGCCACTATTGTTCGAAACGTTTTTTCCGAAAGTGTCAAATGTCTGCAGTATTCAGCTTGTAAAAAACAAAATTTTCAAATATTTCTTATTCTTTACATATTTTCTCAAAAGTTTATGAGAAATTTTTGAATCGAAGAAAGAGATGATTTTCTCATCCGTGGATAGTTTAGAGGGAGGGTAGAGGAGAAAATATGGTCACCATCGTGTTCCTTGCTCTCAAAAACGGGGCGTTTTTCAGCCCTTTCGCAGTATTTTTGGAATGTTTTGTCATCCATGAAGGGGTTGGTTCCAACCTCCGGGGTTTGTTTTGGCGCATCCTGGTCAAAAGATACTCCATTTATCAATATTCCCTGTAATATCCCCGATCTGTTAAGCCCTCACAAGCGTATTATGGAAAAATCAGAAGAAGGGGGAAAAACTATACCACCATCATGTCCGTGGTATGATAAAACGTTGGGAGTATGTGATTAGAACCATTTGAAATGATTCAGAAGTTTAATTTCAAGCGTGTCGTTCTATTATGTTTAATAGCCATTTAACCCTGAATTTAGGAATTAAATGTCAATTTTTTTTTTGAGATTTGGAATTAGAGGCTCAACAAACATAAGGATAGATGCCTTTCACTTTTGGAAATTATTTTTTTTGTGAGCCTGTGTAATTAATTAATTAATTATTGTTACATCAGCAAGTAATAGGGCTCATTACCCACGGCCGTGGGCAATAATTCATTACTCAATAGGCTAGGAGCAATCACGAGAGTTCCTATTCATTACTCAACAGGTTTTGTGGAGCAATCACGAAAGACGATTTAAAGTTCGAAAACATCGCGTACGCCATCATTCAATTCAAACTGCTATGCAGATGTAGATAGATTTCTTTAATTTATATTTCTATCGGAATTTTTTACTAATTAGCACAAGTCCGCTGTGAAAAAAATGATTTCAAGTGATGATAAAATTATCGCTACGAAAAATACAACTAGTTTTATTAATAAAAAGTAACTATGGATTTCACGGAAAGTAAAAAAAAAAATCACTTTTCGTAAGGTCCAGTGGGCTCGAATTTTCGATTTCACAGATGTGATCCACTATGTGCATCAAATGCAATTTACCCTCTTCCCATAATGACATCGTATGGCCCTTCAACTCATGTATTAAGAAAAATCTGAACGTTTAAAGAATTCATGTTTCGCCTTCTTTGCGGATTGCGAAAATGGGCGCCTCAACACGGTTCTTGTCGAATAACTCGAAAAGTATCACTCCAAGCTTAAAAATGAAAAGCCATTTGCTGTTTTTGGTGATATGGAGGTTTAATAATAGCGCCGAACGTTTTTAAGTCAAAATACTACTATAAAAGTTAAATATCTCAGTATAGTAACTTTGATCAGAGTCGAAATCTACAACAAATTAAAAATTCAACCAATTTGACCGAAAGTAATTTCCCAAATAGTCGGGGAGTCCTCCCTAGCTGTACGTGCACCCCCCCTTCCTTGGGGACAATGTTTTCATAAAGATTAAAGCCTAAGGAACAATTTAAGACATGTCCTAAAAAAACTGTCTGTACTTTCAAAATGGCGGCCATATGTTAAAAAAACTGTTGCCAATGTTGTTTTTGTCATTTAACACAAAAACTAAAAAAGATGGACAAAAACTTTTTCCACAAAAAACAACGTGCATAAAATTTTCTACAATTTTGTTATACAATATATATTGATTTCCATGTTTTCTTAATTCATTTATCTGGAAAACGGTAACTCCTATCCAAATATTGTGTAGGAACAAAATTGTAGAAAATATTATGCACTTTGTTTTTCGTGCAGAAAGTTTTTCTCCATTTTTTTTTTTTAGTTTTTGTGTTAAATGACAAAAACAATATTTGCAATTTTTTTTTTAAACGACGTCATTTTGAAAGTGCAGCCAATTTTTTTTTGGGGACATGTCTTAAATTGTTCCTTAGGCTTTAATCTTTATTAAAAACATTGTCCCTAAGGATCGGAGTGGGGGGTGCACGGGTGGGCTCCCGTAGTAATACAAAATGTGCCAAGAGAAAATAACAACGTTAAACAACTCCTTATGTCATATGATACTCTTAACTATGACATTAGCGGGTACCGATATTCCTAACTTTTCACATCTCAAAAACTGGCCATTTTCAGACATTGTGCCCAGGAAAACTTGTGATCAGGTTATCATGAATTACAGCATACTACATTTTCAGCCTATTTAACTGTACCCTCTTTTCCATATGTTTTGTGCGGTGTCCTTTGCCAAAAATAATAATTGTGAGAAATGGAGAGATTTTTATGGAATAATCCGAAGGTACAGATTATATCGATCATAACTTTTTTATTTTTTAAGCAGGAGAAAAATAAGAAAACGACTTTTTAGGTTAGTTGATAATCCTTAATCTAGTTTCTTAACATTTTTGGCGCAAGCAATATTTCGACTCTCTGATCAAAAGCTCCCATGGGCTCAACTCGATCATATGTCTAGTTGCCGAGATACAGCTCAAAAAATGTACAAGAAATACCACTTGTACAATTAAAAAATGTTCGAATTCATGATTGCTTTTAGGCTGGTGAAATTTCAATATTTTTTTTCTCGTCTGTGGTGCATGAGACCCATACGAAATATCGGAAATAACATCTAGAGAAGCACTTCTCTAATGACTCCTAAAAAATTTTGAAAAAGCAGTTTGCGAAAATTTTTTTTAAAATTCGGTAGCCTCCCTTGGTCTAGGGACTCCTGTTTATTTTTTTTGTCATATGCATTTGACTTTTCATAAAAATACAATACGTTTTGGATTTTCATTATTAACTGAGATACAACGAATTGAAATATTGTAATTTGTTAAATTGTAAATTACAAAATTTCAGTTCATTGTATTTTAGTACAGTAAAAGTCGACCTTGTCTATAGGGGGTGCTCACAAATAATTCCCGGCAAGCTAATTTTTTCAGGGTCGATGGAGTGGTGTCTCCCGAGTATCCAACCAAAAAGTCACAGTCCACACCCCTTGTGGGTGTTGCAATAGGGGTGGTTTCTTATTTATTTTTTTTTTTTTAATTTTCTTTTTCCAGCTTGTACATAATAATATTCTCTAAAACTTTGCCTAATACAATTTTTTGGTAACTTTGATTTTTGACGGTCCGGCGCCCATTATATGAGAAAACATTCACCATATTTATTTATTATGGTTCAAGAAATATACAAACAAAAGGCCGAATAGCTGGTTTTTGCAGAGTTGATTGAGAACTGTCTCCTGAGTCTCCAACCAAAAAATCCCCTTCGGGGTTTAGCGCAATAGGGGTGGTCTCATTATTTTGGGGCGGTTTTTTTTGGGGTCACGTACTTAATAAAAATCTCTACAGCGTTATTTCCTTATAATTATTTTTTTTTAATGTTGATTATTAACAGTAGAGGCCTCATTTAATGAAAAATGTATGCGGCTACAATATTGATTTTTTTCTGTTGTGCAAAGAGAGGACGAATGATGGGAAAACTGTCTTTGTAATTGTCTCTGTACGATCGTGAATTATGCCTTCTGGGGAAATCACGTAAAAAAACGCGCCCAGAACTGTACCTCGGGGGTGGTGCAGAAATGAATTCAATTGACAATTAACATTTACATGTAAAGCACATCACTGAAAACACAAAGTTACTTGGGCATTACATCCCATTTTTTTCAACCGTCGCGTCGTACCTCAAAATTTTATTTGAACATCCCTATTATATACGCTTAAATGTTAAAAAATAAACAATCTGGAAAAGCGGTGTGACTTTTATTAAGTACAAGTGGATATTTTTAAATAAAGAGACTACCCCTATTGCGCTAAACCCCGAAGGGGTTGGACTGCGATTTTTTGGTTGGAGACTCGGAGACAGTTCTCAATCAATCCTGCAAAAACCAGTTATTCAGCCTTTTGTTTATATATTTCCTGAACCATAATAAATAAATATGGTGAATGTTTTCCCATATAATGGGCGCTGGACCGCCGTCAAAAATCAAAGTTACCAAAAAATTTTATTAGGCAAAGTTGTAGAGAATATTATTATGTACAAGATGGAAAAAGAACATTTCAAAAAAAAAAATAAGAAAACACCCCTATTGCAACAGCCTACAAGGGGTGTGGACGTGTGGACTGTGAATTTTTGGTCGGATACTCGACCCTGAAAAAATCAGCTTGCCGGGAGAAGTTTTTTTGAAAAATTATATCTTTATTGGACTATGCATATGACAAAAAAAAAAAAATAAAATAAAACAGGAATCCCTAGACCCAGGGGAGGCTATCGAATTTCAAATTTTTGTTCGCAAACTGCTTTTTCAAAATTTTTTAGGGGTCATTAGAGAAGTGCTTCTCTAGATCTCTAGATGTTATTTCCCATATTTCGTAAGGGTCCCATGCCACAGATGAGAAAAAAGATATTGAAATTTCACCAGCCGCCACTGATTCTTTAATACATTTTATATTGTGACACATTCTAATAGCCCTTTATAATATTCAAGATATTTTATATTACATATATTATTATTTTATACCTATGAAATAAAAATTTACCAATTCTGATAACCATTTTTTAAGTGAAAAGTGCAGACTTACTTACATTTTCCCATTTTTTTGTTTAACTTCACTACTTTTTTCGAAACCATTTTTTAAAAACATGCCGCACATTTCTTAGCAAACCTCTATGTTTCAAACAAACTTTACAAATCAAAAATTGATAGACAATTGAACCGCTCATTACGATAAAATATTCATGATAATGGAAAGAGTATTATGGATTCGCTTGATATTTTATTCACAGCATATCGCGGTTAAAAACTGTACTGTACATAAAGAGTCTCCTTATTGTGGACAGTTATTACTCTAAATTGCTTGTTCAACTGAAGAAAATGGGGAAAAACTTTTTAGTACATTTTTTTTTGAATCGATATAACACAATATACAAATATTACAAAGAAATATATGATACACGCGATACAATTTGGATTTTATGCGGTAAAAATAGTAAAAAAAATCACAAATGAAAAATAAAATTTGTAACCGAATCAAGATTTATAGATATATAGATAGATATTTATTGGTCATATATACACAAACGATGGCTTCGACACGTCAAATAAATGCAAAAAAATATGGCAAAAAAAAACAATAAAAAAAGTGGTTGTCTTAAGTAGGAAAAAAAACACACAATAAATAAAACAAATAAATAACAAAGTAGAGTAAATAACAACATAGCATATAGAATAACAAACAAATAATCAATATCACACATATAGAGTAATTTTTCTCTATTCTTATTGGGATGCTCTGCCACATGTATTCTTCTAAACAATGTCTGAAATTTACAAAATAATACAGTTAACCAGTATTTTACTGGAAAGTAACTTCTACGCCTGTGACTTTTACGTCAAAGGATCAGTTAGAGGGTGGATTTGACAAATAATGAATAAGAACAAAAATATAAAAATGACGTATTTTGCTGACGTTTCGGAAAACGAATCTGTTTCCTTTCTCAAAGCGTATTATAATGTTTGTGGGCTGTGTATATTAAATACACAGCTTTAAGAATATATTTGTTATATTCAGTATCCATAGATACTTACTGCTTACACAGAACTGTTGATATATCTAATTGATAGTTTTATTTTAAACAATGTTGAGTTTGTTAAGTTCTTCTTTTAACATCGGCAGCCAGGTTGTGCAAACATCTACAGAACAATTCGACACGCATTTATCCTCATTCAATAGTATTATAGCCGCTTCTTTAATTTTTCTTTTCTTGCTATCTGTCTCTTTTGGTATGGCAATGGGGTCTCCATTGTCACCAGTTTTAAATAATATATTTATGGAGGACTTTGAAACGAAACATATTCAAAATTGTATATATAAACCGGTTAGCTGGTGGAGATATGTTGACGATATATTTGCAATTTGGCCCCACGGAGTCGATTTGCTAGATAATTTTTTAGAAAATATAAATAATAAAGAACCATCTATTAAATTTACATTAGAAGTAGAAAATAGAAATGAACTACCCTTTTTAGATGTTTTAATTAAAAGAGTAAATAATATGGTTGAAACAAGCGTTTATAGAAAACCAACACACACCAACAGGTATTTGAATTTTAACTCAAATCAGTCGATGCATGTTAAAAAGGGTGTCATAAAATGCTTATATGATAGGGCCAAAATAATTTCTTCTAATGATGAAATATTAGACAATGAGAAGCGCTTTATAAAAGAGGTTCTTATAAATAATCAATACCCTGAAGCTTTTGTTGATAGAACTTTCACATATATAGAAAATAATAATCATGTACGACAAAAACCTGAACAACGGTACACGGCGTTAATTCCTTATGTACACGGATTATCTGAAAAGCTACGCCGTATAGGCAATAGATTTGATATTAGGACGATATTTCAAACGGGCAATACATTGAGATCTATTTTAACAAAAACAAAACCGCTAAATCATGAGCAAAATTAAAAAAACTGCATTTATAGTATTCCGTGTGAGTGTAATAAACATTATGTGGGTGAGTCATCCAGACCATTCAGTGTTAGATTGGGTGAGCACATTAGAAAAAATGAGATTCAGAAATCGAAGATTTGCGAACACGCTTGGGAGAACGGACATAGACTAGGACTCGGCAAAAATTTTAACAAAAGAGACAGATAACAAGAAAAGAAAAATTAAAGAAGGGGCTATAATACTATTGAATGAGGATAAATGCGTGTCGAATTGTTCTGTAGATGTTTGCACAACCTGGCTGCCGATGTTAAAAGAAGAACTTAACAAACTCAACATTGTTTAAAATAAAACTATCAATTAGATATATCAACAGTTCTGTGTAAGCAGTAAGTATCTATGGATACTGAATATAACAAATATATTCTTAAAGCTGTGTATTTAATATACACAGCCCACAAACATTATAATACGCTTTGAGAAAGGAAACAGATTCGTTTTCCGAAACGTCAGCAAAATACGTCATTTTTATATTTTTGTTCTTATTCATTATTTGTCAAATCCACCCTCTAACTGATCCTTTGACGTAAAAGTCACAGGCGTAGAGGTTACTTTCCAGTAAAATACTGGTTAATTGTATTATTTTGTAGATTTCAGACATTGTTTAGAAGAATACATGTGGCAGAGCATCCCAATAAGAATAGAGAAAAATTAAGAAAATGCCACAACCAACGTTTAGACAATATATAGAGTAAGTTTATAAAATTAAACGAGAAAAATCAGTTGACAGGAACTCGTCAAAATCATAGAATCCATTTTTTCAAGGAGGAATCGTTTAATTATATATTTAAAGCGACTACAGTCAGGTGTTTGTATAGTAATCGGTAACACGTTGAAAAATTTTACTGCAAATAGCATGTGCCACTTCTGGTTTTTGAAAGTCGCAAAAAATTTAAATATATTACCCCCATTAAGAGTTGAGTACGTATGTATACTACAAGCGTATGTACACTACAAGCACACGTTATTATACTCTTCGCAAAAACGAAGAGTATATTGTATTTGATCGGCACTTTTCTAAAACCGTAAATATCGCTCGAAGAGAAAAAAATTTCATATCAGTGTGTTAGTGAACGAATTCTAAACAACTTTTAAAATGTCCGTCTGCCCGTCTGTCCGTCTGTCCGTCTGTCCGTCTGTCCGTCTGTCCGTCTGTCCGTCTGTCCGTCTGTCCGTCACGTTTCTTGTAAGCACGATAACTCAAAAAAGAAAAGTCCGATTGTACTGAAATTTGGACAGTAAGTTAGCGTTAGCTAGGGGAAGAACCCTATTGTTTTTGAACAAAATCGATCAGTAAATAAAAATGTTATTAATGATTTAAATTTGAACATTTTTTTTTTGATTTTTATGTTTTTGTAAAAATTTACATTTTTTACATTTTTTTACGTGTTAGGTAGTTCTTACGCTTTTGACTCGGAATCCAAGATTCCCAGGTTCGAAACCCACATGTGGTATGGTATAGTTTTTTTTTTCTTTCACCAACTAAGTTCGTACTATAAAATTAAAAATGTCTAAAACTAACATTATTTACAAAAAACTGCGAAGAGTATCCTATAGAATGTGTAACAGTTATATAAAAAGTTTAGTAAACCGGCGAAGAGTACGTTTTTGGCTTGTCTTTAACATGAACAAGGCACTGCAGTATATAATTACAGGGTAAAGTGAGTATCTTAAGGCTTATAAAAGCAACCCTACAATCATCCCTATATGATATCCCACCAACGATTCTGACAGCCTTTCTTTGCAGTGAAAAAACTGTTGAGGTATGTTCTGAGTAGCTCCGTATTAGAATGACATAAGTAAGGGAAGATTGAATTATTGCATGATATGCTATTAAAACCGTTGACTGTGACAAACAATCTTTTAAATTGCGCAATAAGAAAATATTACATGATCTAAATTTAACGCAATGAGAGGTTATCTGCACAGACTGCTGTCTTAAAAAAAAAAAATCGTATTTCTGTTTTATCATTATTTAATATTAGCTTATTGTTTAAAAACCAGTTATGAACTATAGATATACTGTTTTGAGCCTCTGATAATAAAATGTTACAATCTTTACGGGAATGTGCCAGTGTTGTGTCATCAGCAAAGAGAATGAAGTGTGTTGAGGGACTACTGTTTGGCAAATCATTAACATAAATGAGAAATAAAACCGGTCCGAAAATTGAACCCTGAGGGACACCAAATTTAATATCAATGTTATCAGAATTAGCATTACAAAAATGAACAGCTTGATGACGATCAGTCAAATAAAACATAATCAATTTCAGATATAAGTACTTACTGTCAAGAGATCGATGAGTTTCGAGTAATCATATTCTCACGACCACTAGCAGGGCCGTGTTGACTAGGTGTGCGAGGTGTGCACAGAACACCTTCGTCTATTTTTGGGGCACCATTTTTGAGATTGGCAGATTGGCTCATCAATTTTGAAGTATGATGTGGCATTTTAGAATTTGGTGGAAAGTTTTTTTTCTCCCCTCCCCCCGCTCATCAATTTTGAAGTAGAAAGCGGCATTTTAGATTTTGTACACCAACAGCCAAATCTCTAGAAACGGCCCTGACCACTAGTAGTCCAAGAGCTGGCTAGATTTTTTTTAATGTTACTTCTTCTGCCATGGTATGCTACATTAATTTTTTTTTTTTTTAATGTAGCATACACGATGGTATAACGAACGTTCAGTAAATAAAATCAATGTAATCATGAGGAAGTATTTATTTAATAAAGTAGAGTTTCAATTGCACTAAGTTCGCATGTGAGTGGTGAAGCTATTGAGGGTTGAAATATAACTGATTACCCCTTTCAGAACCTAAGTGACAAAAGGGTGGAATTTTTAATCACGGTTCACTTCGCGCACAGTTTGTTGCTCTGTATTTGGCATTTTATTAGGGATTTAACACACTAGTTAATTAACGCGACTAATACGAGAACTCCTTCTGATCACGTCGAGGATCACCAATTGTTGCTTGTGCAATCAGAAGAAGATATTTACAGTTACGTGTTTTGTAAACATTCTGAATCATGATTCGGAAATTATAACACCAGGGTAACACTAAACGCTAATTTATTAACTTACGTACTAATTACAACAATTAATTACTTCGCTAATATTACTCAGAGTATTATAATTCAATATTTCAGTCACTTTATCACTTTGTTTACTCCTTGATCTCTTCTCACTAACTGTTCACTAACTGCTAACTGAACTGTACTGTCCTCACTCGGCTTCTCCATGCCTTTATATTCCCAAAGATAAGGGCTCCAGAATATTTTCAACTAATCTGTAACTTTCTAGTTTATGACACTGCGTGCCATCTATGGGATGATGGCCAAACTAACCAACCAACTTAATTCTCTGTTATTTAGACATGGAACTTAGGGAAAATTCTCATAGATGAGGTATAAAACTGCAACATTATTTAACACAAATTGAACAAAGTAGACTTTCAATTGCACTAAGTTCGCGTATGAGAGGTGAAGCCATTGAGGGTTGAAATATAGCTGACTGTCTCTGACAGAACCAAAGTGCCGGTTCCTCTGGCCAAAAGGGTGGAATTTTTATTGTTACACGATTCACTTCGCGCACGATTTCTTACTCTATATTTGAAATTTTGTTAGAGATTTAACACACTACTTCACTAATGTGACTAATACGAGAACTCCTTCTGATCACATCGGGGTCACCAGTTGTTGCGTATGCAATCAATAAAAGCATGTAACCAGAAGAAGGTATTTATTCAACAAACATTTTAACAAAGTAGTTTTAATTGTAGTAAGTTCGTGCGTGCGAAGTGAAGCCTTTGAGGGTTGAAATATAACTGACTATCTCTGGCCACACATTACACAGGTACAAGGGATGAGTAATGAGCGGGATTTTCCTACTTTAATTAGAGGTTATTATTGCGGTTGTTTATTACCATACATTAATTGAACTGCTAGGCTGAAATTTGATTAACACGTTGAATCGCTAGAAAACTATTTCTTGAATGGCAGAAAAAAAGTGGAAGAAAAACCAAGACAGAAGTGAACGAAGACGCCACTTGCATACTCGCGCTGGAAGTGACCATCCTGTCCAATTTGGTTATAAAATTGACGAGATATGATTTTTTCATTCCTTTTTAAAAGCCAAATTTCAACTCGCATTTTTTGTAACTATAACTCAAGAACTAAGGCTTTACAAAAAAATATTCATTACTACAATGTTGAAAGGTAATTTAGTTCTCTGCAATTTGGCTCTTAGCGCAGCTCTCAACGACAAATAGCTGGCCGAATTATTGTTAAAGAAGTACATTTTTATGAAAATCGAAATTGCACATTTATTTTATATAAAATGTGTTCTGACAAGAAATTTCGTTTAAACTTTTGTTGTAGCTTTTAAAATGATAAATCAAATGGCATATATTATTTTCTGTAAAAATAATTTACCTATAATCTAAGAAAATCAAATTTTCTTTCAAAAAACATTGTTTTTGTTCGAATTCGTTATCAACAATCAACTTTAAACCTTTTGTGAAGGTTCAATTTTTTTATGTGCGTGCAGATATATGCTAATGTTCCTCATTGTCGTGTAAAAAGATATTTATATTTTGACACCGAGTAGAAAGAAAGTGCAAAAGAGTAATGCAATCATCATAAGAGGCACTTCACTTTTTCATTGTACTACACTTTATGAAAAGTTTATTGATCAAGTGTTATTGATTATTCCTATAATGCTTATTTTAGTTGACCAATGTCAGCGTTTTACCGTATTATTGGTTGCATATGACTTGGTTAAATTAAAAATTATTTCGGTAAGCGAAGGTAGAGTACCAAGATATTTGAACCTGTACAGATTTAATTTATATATATTATAATTCATTTGAATCAATTATTCTTGGTATAACGACGCCGACGGTTCCTCCTTTCACCTCTTTCGAAATCTTATAAGAAAACAAACTCAAAAGAAAAATCTTTTAGCCAATACTTACTACAATGTAGGTAGCAAATATTTATACGTGGGTTTTCGTTGGCCTTATGTCATATACCCAGTCCCGTCGGGGGGTGGTGTGGGGGTGATTCCGCCGGGCTCGGGTTCGTTCTGGGGGGCCCGATTTTCGGACCAAATTTTTTTTTTCGGATTTCTCCCCTCCGCCCACCAAAAAATTTTTCGTAGTATTTTTTTTTAATTTCTACCCCCCGGCCCGTATATTCTCTCCACGGCCCTGTATATTATACACGGCATATGAATTGATGGCATACTTCATTTGGCCGGCAGCTGGGCCCAGATCAATTTTCCTTCCCTTTCTGTCTACGGGTCAGCGTTATGCTATTACCTGAAAATCACAATGTCGACACTTCTCTATGGGCCATTAAATAAATATGACTTTACTTCAGTGGCTTAGCCTATGACCTACACAATGTACCCCAATATCGTTATATTCAAATTTTAGAAGCGTAAAGTAGACTTAATTGTAAGAATAAAGAACAGAAAAGTTTGTGACCAGTAAATGAAAAGAACATTTAAGTAATCCGTGGGAATAAACAAAAAACAAAAAATAGGTCTTATTTCTGTTCTGCTTTTCTTTTAATTGTCTAAACCTGTCATAGTAGCTTCTATCTCCCCTTAGGTTTCCTCCTATTACAGCTGAAACAAGTCCTCATTAGAAACAAAGTTGAAATAGTTGCTTTCTTGCATAATATTTCATGTTTATTTATTTTTTGGCCTGATAGTATGAAATATTAAGAAAACAAACCACTTTTTTATTCTCGAGTATTTGAATCCATAAAATAAAAAAAGTGACCATGTCTAAATTAACTTAAACATAATAGTCTACTACAGGCATAAGAGATTGTTTTTGATATCGTTAAAAGATCAATAATAGTCCAATCAGTGAATCCCAAAAAGGGGGTTGTAGAAGACATGAAGGGGAGGAGAATTTTCCTTTTCAGGAATGTGTTGGGGTAGTTAGGAGATAAAGTGCTCGCTCCTAGCCTTGCCGCTTCAGAGGGGCTTTGCATTTGTAGGAGGCGAATCTTTTTCTGGTCATAAGTGGATCCTAATTTGTTCTATACTTGAGTAAAATCTGATTCAAATCGGAAACAAAATAAAGAAGTTAGAAGGGTGTCTTCATCTTAAGTGAGTCACACTGTATATTTAAGGAAATGTATAGAATTCGACAAAATATTACTCTAGTAAATACGTCCAGTGTTGTAAAATAAAGATTGTTTTGTGAATATGATTTATTACCAGACCACGGTAAACCGCTTTGATAGAAGAATTTGAACCTGTACAGAATTTAATTAATTAATTTATTAATTATCGATTTTCGTTGGTGAATATCTTGGAAACAATAACACACAGGATGAAAAAAAAAATATAAACATTCTTGTACGAAATTTAATTATGTTTAACGCAAAGAATAGTTTTTTCCGTGCCATGCATTGTTTCCGAGTTATAAGCGAAAAACCGTAAAGAGACCCCTTCCCCTGAAGCGGCAGGGCTAGGGGCGGTGACTTTTACCTCCTGACTACCTCCAACACATTCCAGAAGAAGAAAATTCTCCCCCCCTTCATGTCCTCTACCACACCTTCGTTGACTGGACTGTAATGTTTGTCAATTTTTCACGTTTATTGTAAACATAACAAATTACCTCGTAAATTATTAATCAAATGCGGGAAAGCTACAGCAAGTAATTCGAAGGTTATGTAATAGGTACTTACTTGTCCATAATAAAAGTAACCCAACTGGCATTATTGCACTAATATTTAGCTGAATTTTCGTATAATTATTTTATAGTGGTGGAAAAGTATTCTCTTATGTTTTATTAAAGTACTGTTTTGAACTAATTGGCTCTCTACGACAATCTGGTGATATAGAAGTGCCCTAAGAATGTTCTTAAACATAATCATAAAACTTTTATAGAACATGAAGTAACTATGCGAATATTTCTAATTTATAATGACTACATAAATGTTGGCTATGGAGCTATTATAAAACTTATGGATTACTCATTTAATGCCATGTAGGTGACATAAACCTTCTTACAACTAGTTATAAAGCAGTTATACAGGTAAAAGTTCTTGATAAGTGCTCTTATATAGAAACCTTGGTGTCTTAACGGAACTCAGTGAACGAATAAAGAACTTTTATACAGCCAAAAGTCCGCTGTTGCAGCATTTCACCTGCGATAGTTATATTTATAAAATTGTAGCTGACAAGATAGGAAACTCTAGATCAACTAATGTATTTCCCATGTTAGAACAAGTGCAAAAATATCAAATTTCAAAAATACGTTTAGCACCGATTTCAAATTGATATTAGGTAATAAGAAACAGTTCCCTGCTACTTTCCACTAATTTGTAAAACTGAGTGAAATTTTATTCATTACTTTTTAGAGATAGTTCAATAACGGGGTACTTTATAGTTACAACAAACGAGGTAGTAGATTTTTTTAATATTGTATATGTTGTAGAGAGTATGTAGAATCCAAGTTTTAGACCTCCAAACCCTTGGCAAATTTTTGTTTGGCCAAAAAAACCAAAGTTGAAATTTCATCATGAGGTATGGGCGTATTTACCTTTCCCTTCGATCCGACTCCGTCGGTCATGCAGCTGTCGGAAATCAGGTCTGATGTGCTCTTTGACCTGTAAACACTGCTCTGGCCTCTCATGTCAGAACGCTCCTGAGATTGAGTTGGATGAAGATGAAGACGACGACGAAGATTGCTTCGACCTTGAGGAAGTTAGTGGTGTTGCTGCTGCTGGATCAGGAAGATAGGATGCAGTACGAGGACATTAGTCAGCCCCAATCCAAACGAATTCGACTACTAAAACCACTACACGCAAATAATTCGTTTTTTCCAAAACTCATTTTTACTTCATTTCAGTTTTTTCTTACACCTTTGTTCTTGCACTTTGCATTTGTTTAATTTTTTTTACACTTTGTTATATTACTACTATTGGGAACATTTTTATTTTTGGTTAATAAACTTTGGGCCTTTCTTTACATTATGCTTTTATTTCGACAACCCATTTTCTCAAATTAATGTGGAAAAATTAAATAAAAAAAGGAAGAAAAGAAAACAATAAATATATTTATATGTAGGACATTTTGGATTTTGAGTGTATTTTGCTTAATATTGATCGAAATTGGAAAACCAGGTAATCTATGAACTTGAAATTACTTGCTCTACAAGTTTCACTCTATGCATTTTTTCATTTAGATTAGCCGTTTCAGAGCTGAAGACATTTAAAGAGTTACCCAGTGTGAATTTTTTATAAGGTGGTAAAAAAAAATATATATTCGACTGCCAATTACGCCCATACCTCTTGATGAAATTTCAACTCTGAGGTACTCATTTGAAGCGAAATTTAATGCTCTTTAATTTTGGTAATAGACGATTGGATGTATTGTTTTTAAGTTGTAGGCCACAAACTGAAAAAAATGCTAAAAATTCGTGGTTTTTTCGTCCACACAAAAACTTGCCAAGTAATAATATTTGCCAAGTAATAATATTTGGGATGCGTACTCTAGATAGAGTTAGAAATAGATACTCGAAAAGTTCCCCCCTAATTGCATTTGCAAAAAACCACCCCCAACGGGGACTTAACGTTGGTTTTTCACTTTTATCTTGTAAACCGTTCATCTGAAGAGAAAAAAGTATAGAAAATAAAAAATTTGTCATTAAATTCTGCATAAAAAATGTCCTATTAACCTTATAGTTTATCCTCACCTATTTCGCGCTAACAGCGTCCGAACAGAGGGTGCAAAGGTAAAAATCGATCCTATTCCAAACTTCACAGCGAATACCTTAAAACCGGTTACTTTAACGAGAAAAATGCTCAGGAATGAATTTATAGAGCTGAATTTTCTCTATCAGATGCATATATAGCGGGTTTTGACGCAAGTGATTTTTATGTATTTCCCCCTTTTTTTCCACAAAGCTGTTTTTCAATTTGAGCTCGTTTCCACACCACCCACGAGGAAGAGCTCTTAGTGCGCTGTAGGCCTATTCCACTAAAATTATTTCCAATTTTACTCATTAAGAGGTTCCTCATCGATGAACTCTTCTTCGAATTCAGAATTTAAACATCCTTGCCCATGGCAATTTTTGCAGCTGCAGGAGTATTAGCTTTAGAGTGGAAATTGGTGTTGGTAACTCGGTGGTATAAATGGGTGCTAAATGTTGCCTACTTTCTTTCAACCCCATTCCGTTGGTTCCAAGTTTTCCCCTCGCCAAGCATGAATTTGGAGAAATATTCTGTAAGAATGTTGATGTAATGCCTCAGATGTTGGTGGCAGTCTGCGGTAAAATCCCGGCAGTACTAGATTGACCGACTAACTTATTGAAGATAATGAATCTTTGATGATCTTTTTTGGGGGCTTTGTATACTGCTAGCGCGAATTGCTCTCCAGCACTTGTAATTTCTTTTTTCGTTGAGCTACGGTTGTCGGTTGTTGAATATACGGAGAACCTCTTCGAGATCTTTTCTTTTATTGACGCATTCCACCGTTTGCACTTTTCGTTTACCAAAGAAAGCTGAAGTGGTATCGCATCCACTGAACGTATGGATAAACAAAAATGTCTCCTTACAGCTTTTTAAAACTTCCGAGGACTGCAAGTCACGAGAACTGTAAGCTTTATTTTTTATTTTTCCCTGAGCCCTTCTTAAGAAACGGATATGATGCTCTTCGTACTGCAGGCATTGTCAGCATATCCGTCAAACACTATAGTCACTTTTTGGCCGTAATGATTACGAATAAAACGAACGTAAGCTGTATAAACGGCTTCTGCGGTACCCTGCTTCGGCCGTACTACACGATGAATCAAATTGCCGCCATCAGCAATGAACTGGCAATCGGAAAAATCTATTGGCCTCTCTCGTACAGTATTGAAAATATCATACAGAGACGATTTCTTAGTTTTTCTCATTAACCCTCTTTCATCGAAGAGAGGAAGAGGAATTGAAGCAAGCTCAAAGTTGAAACATGACTCCAAATCTTCTTTTGAGTAAACAGTACGGATTATCCTCTGATATGATTGCGTGGAGTCGAAAACACAGCTTTGTGGAAAAAAAGGGGAAAATACATAAAAATCACTTCCGTCAAAACCCGCTATATATGTATCTTATAGAGAAAATTCCGCTCTACAAATTCATTCCTGAGCATTAAAGTTTTAAGATATTCGCTGTGAAACTTGGAATAGGATCGATTTTTACCTCTGCACCCCAAACTACCCCTCTGTTCGGACGCTGTTAGCACGAAATAGGTGAGGATAAGCTACAAGGTTAATAGGACATTTTTGCAGAATTTAACGACAAATTTTTTATTTCCTATACTTTTTTCTCTTCCGACGAACGGTTTACAAGATAAAAGTGAAAAACCAGCATTAAGTCCCCGTTGGGGGTGGTTTTTTGCAAAAAAAGGACATTCCACCCCAAAATTGGGGGGGGGGAACTTTTCGGGTATCTATTTCTAACCTTATCTAGAGGACGCATCCCAAATATTATTACTTTATAAATTATTTCTCCTGTTCAGTGTTTTTTAATCTAATTTGCGTGTACTCACAAGAATATATACAATATAAAATAAAAAAATCTACTACCCCGTTTAAAGTAACCATCTTTGGATGACGCCGTTCGTGAACTAAAATATTTTTTGAAGATTTTTTGAAGGTGATACAATTAAAAAACATTTTTTTTCAATATTTTTAGTAGCTTTTTTTTATTTATTTAACTTCTACATATTCAACGAAACTATTGTGAAATTATATTTATGTTGAGCACCATGTGAATGCTATTACAAAAATAGTACCTTGTTTGTGAATTAATTGATATTACCGGCTACCCCAAAAACATATGCTACACTGGGTCTGGTCCGGCACACCTCGAAAAAATATTTTGTGGTCCTGTGTAAATTTCTCAATGGAACATAAAAAACTGACAAAGTACAAAGTCAGTTTCTTAGAGTCCAGTCACAGGAAAACACCAATGTTTTCCAGTGAACAGCACTGAGTGTACATCGTGCGCATGCAAATTACGTCATGCACTCCATGAATTTTATAGTAATTACACTAGTGACAGTGCCACTGGCTCATTGGAACGTAGGTTATGTATCACATTACCTATAAAATTCTGAATTTTTGTTACATTCATCTTTTCTTTCATTGTGCTGGTTACTTAATCTAGTCTTCACTACTTTAGAAGGAACTTTTAAAAAATTCATCGATTATAGTCAATTCTCTTATTCTCTCTAGATTTATCTCACGCGCCATATTGCATTCCACTATTGCACGAGCTGCCAGAACTCCTATCCAAAATTTGCACTTAATGCACTCTGCATGAAAATAATACTTTCAGTGGAACATAAGAAACTGCCAAAGTGCGTTTTAATTTCTCAATAGAATATAAAAGTTGCACCCAATTTTATAAAGTGGAGTCACTGGAAAACGCTATAATGGTTTTCCATATGAAAATTTGCAGTTTCAATTGTACATATAATTTACGGAAAGAGCTTATTTTTTTAAAACACTATTTTCTAGGGGCATCTTTTTTCAGTCTTTAAAATGATTTTTTGTTTATTTCTATATCATTACAAAATAAAGAAGTTATGGCCGAGACAATGTGCATTTTCATATTCTTTTTTGATAAAACTTTGTTATTTTGAATTTTTTAATTTTGACTTCAGATTTGTAATCAGCGATCCCAAAAACATAAATATCCGACGTTTCAAAAATAAATCAGTAATACTTTTCAGATATTAAATATCTAAATTCAGGAGTGGTTGTCACTCTTTGAGGGTAAGAGCAAGTATCCGGGCCACATATAAACTGAAGATAATTAATTCCTTTTACTAACATAACCCATAAAGAAAAATTATCATTACATCTGAGATTATTCTTAAATTTTACATATTGTTTCGTACTAATAGCTCTGTAAGTGTCATTTTTGGGGCGAGCGTAGATGCGTCTTCAGTATGCAAGTATCTCGATACTTCGAGTGAAGCAACGTGCAGCGCGGTTAGTACTAGGGAAACACAGCGATCTCGTCCCACCTTCTAGCGGCTTGTATATCAGTGTATACGCGGAAGCTATGTAATTTCAGGCGAGGATTACGTAATGGATATACCATCCTTCGGAGGCGATGTAAAGCAGGCGGTCCCTTGTCTATTAAATGTTGGGCAAATAAAAGATCCCTACTCTTTTTAAGGGAAGAGGTCCTCAAAATTTCCAGGTTGGGAGTAGCTCGTCTCCTGGCGTCGGTGATAGGCCCTGGTAGCGGAAATAGGCCGACGTTAAATAAATAGATTAAAAAAAGTGTCATTTTTTGATGTCTGTCAGTGTTTTGAAAGTGTCACTTACAGCCAATAGGCAAAAAAGCAGAAAAATTACTTGTATGCTCTAGGGCAAAAAAGTAAAGTAATAAGAAAGTTAAATAATAATGAAATTCTGGCACCAACGAAGGCTGCGTCCTGAATGTCGATACTTTCTCATAATCCATATTCTTATTGCAAAAACTCACGTAAATAATTTGAATGGCGGAAACTATTATGAAGTTATCAATTTGAAAACTTATTGACAGTAACCATAGCAAAAAGTAAACACATTCCAATTAGAGTTTAAGCCAACTTCTAAATGAGTTCGACAAATCTTGAAATATAATAATTTTGAATGAATTTTTCTAAAAATTGAAATAGTGCTAGCAGTAAAACGCCGTGTGCACCTCGGCTTGTATTGTGTATTTACAGGTCTCGAACATTGCAAACCTCAGCCCTACGGGCTTCGGTTTGCACTCTGTTCTCGACATGTAAAATACACTTACAAGCCTTGGTGCATAAATAACTATTTACCTCTAGATATTGTACTAGCAGGTCAAGCTGATGTATCGGCCTTCAATTTCAGATTGCTTGCTGGTTATCGCATCCATTAAGCTGAGAACGCAAGGAAAGCTATACAGCTTAGGGGTGGGATATATTATAATATTTTATCAGCAGATCAACACACTAGCAAAGATCTTGTGGTATATTTTCGAAGAATGTACAGCTCATCAGAAGATGAATTTGACAGTGACCATTGGTTCTAGCTAGGACTAGCTAAGTACATTACGAAGGCCACATGTGTACCTGGATGTATGAGACTAAGAGGGGGGCGAGATATATCATAAAATAAAATATCGCACAAGCAAGCATGTCGACTTACATGTAAATATATATCTTATCGTTCGGTACGTTATGCTTCATTTACAATCATGTTGAGCTATATTTTTGTAATATATTGTGACGTGTTTCCACCCCTAGGAAACCACCCTTGCAAAATCCGTGGGTTCCAAAAATTATAACACGAGATAACCACTGATAACCACTAACACACTTTATTAAATAACTTACACAATACTATTATTAACTTAAATACATTTTTACTGACTAAAAATATCCTTTAACAATGTTTATTGATTGATATTTACACTTTGTAGTCTTAACCTTACTTGTCAATTCAAAACTTAAACTTTCCACCGAGAATACAGCCTTTTATACCCTCTATCGATTGCTTCCGGAACTTTTTAGAAACGACGCGAGCGTTATCTAGAAGTTTCTATCCTTTTTCTCCAATGTTCCAGACATTTCGACCAGTATCTCACAGATGTAGTTAGTGTTGCCTACCCACAAGGGGTATATTCGTAACAATATGATATATATTATAGTACCTATAGCTCTCCGTGCGTTCCCAGCTTAATTATTATCAGCTGTTCCTTGCATTCCAGCGATTCATTTACGCATCTTCGCTGCTCTGCACCAATGATGTTATTTATTTTGCAGTTGCTCATAGATTTGTTTATGCACCACCGATGTAAGGAGTTTGTAAACATCAGAGAAGCAGGTGATCGACCTGTAAATTTTGGGCTCTTTTAGATCTTCTTTTTTGGGTAGACGGTAAGTCACTCCTTGGCCTCAGGGAATTTTTATTATTATTGTTGTTACATGAGCTATAACTCCAATACACCAGCGACCTACTTTGCTCATGTCTAATATAAGCCTAAACGTATGAAATTCAAAGTCATATTGGAACTAGTCGCTTTGTCGCTTATCGTATGAAAAATTATATCTGCTAAAAACCATTTGCACTTTGAAACTTAATTCATACAATTAGAAAACTTTTAACTGAAAAAATGTTCATCCACGTGTGACACGCGTGTATGCTTTATTTCGACTATTCATAAAATTTAGGAACAATTTCTCTCACGATCACTGAGCGTGAAAAAGTGTCTGAACGAGGTACCAGCCAAGCGTAAATGATTCACTTTTAATACTTTAAAAATATCGTTTTTTACCCGAAGGTAGCAATTTCAGTAGTTTAATATGTCACAATGGAAATATTAATATGATATTATGATAGTAATATACAAAATTACTGAAATTAGACCTACAAGTACAAGGATTTTAAGGAATAAACTGTTGGATAAGATAAGTTTTAAATCCATGTCATTAGTGATAGCTTTTCGTAACAAAATGCAAGTCATTCATGGTTGATTTTTGTATAAAAATAAGCTTTAAATAATATATTATAAAAATGATATGAAAATAATAATAACGCAGTACCACAAAATAAAAAAATATGTTGTACCAGAAAAGAGACCATCACATCCTGACTTATTTTGGTGCGCTGAATCCGAATCTGACGGCAAAATTAACTTTTACCTTGTCATTTTTTTGTAAATCTCGAGTTTCTTTCGCATTTTATTTGTGGAGGTACCGAAAAACGGCTCAAATTGACAAAAATCGAAAAATCTTATGAAGAAAAAGTGCTTAGAATCCATATGTTAATTTTGAACAAGATCTGAGAAAAAATAAAAATAAATAAAAAGATATAGTAAACCGCAGATTTAACAGATACTCAAAAAATGTCGGCATCTTTGGCCTTCTGATGTGGCGTGTTTGATGAGTCAAAGGCGCCGACATTTTTGGAGTGCCTGTTAAATCTGCTGTCGTAATGGTCGGGCTAAAAATTTGTATTTTCATTTTTTCTCAAATTTAGTTCAATTGAAATATGGGGTTCCCGTTGGATTCTAAGCACTTTTTTTTAATAAAACTTTTCGATATCTTGTCAATTTGACCTATTTTTCGGTCCCACCACAGAAAAATGCGAAATGAAACGCGATTTACAAAAAAATGAAAAGGCAGAAGTTAATTTGGACCTCAGACTCGGATTCAGCGCGCCAAAATACGCGGAGCTTTGATGTTCTCTTTTCTGGTACAACATACTTTTCTTTTTTGTGGGGCTGTGTAATTAGAGAAGGGGCATGGGGGATGAATAACCCTCGCCAGACAACTTCAGTTATTTTAAATGCACTTTTTTGATCCAGTTATACCCCAGAGTGAACTAGTTGCCCTTCTTTTCACGATTCTTGTACGATTATTTATAGTAGATATATTTAAAGGGATTTTTATCCTTTCAAGAGATATGACAAGGATTAATCACATACAGCAACTATGTAATTAACCGTCTGTAACTGATGTTTGAAATTATCCTTCAGGACAAAAAAAAAGAAACAAAAATTATAAGTAGTTTAGGACACTTTCAGTACCTAATTATGGAGTTAGGGGTTAAAAATAATAAATTTAAGTACACAAATTTACAGAACAGTGTGCGTTTTGGTGGTGTACATTTTTCATATTATTGGAGATATTTTTTACTTTTTCAAGAGGATGTAGAGAGTGTTAGGCAGTACCAAAATTTTTTGCCCTTGAAACTTAAGTTCCCAATGCGCTTATAGATTACCAGATAGTTTTGTGTACTACATGCTAATATTCTTGAATGTCGAAAAATTATGATTTTATCAACCAAAACATTCGAATAACTATTGATTGCTTCCAAAACATTTTCTTGCTTACTGTTTGTGTTTAAAGTTGACATGAATCCATTAAAATGATTTTGAATGAGTTATCAGATTTATGTTTTTGATTTTATTCTTTTTTTGGATATTTCCGATATTTGAACTTCCTGCTAGAGCTTTCGCTGCATAAAAATTAGCGCAATTCTACTTTCATTTTTTCCTTTTGCAAGAAGATATGAAACAAAACCCTAATATAAACATAAATATATATGGCGTAAAATAAATATATTTTTGCTCCCAATTCCGGGACTCAGACTAGTTCCACTGTGTTGGTCTTTCAGAGGTTTAGAAGTATATGATAGTACAAGAAAGTTATCATGACCGAAAATATGCACCATCTCTTGGTATAAAAATAAAAATGGCTGAAAAAATTAATTTGATTTAAAAAGTGTTACTTTACTTTAAGTAGATGCCTTTAATAGAGAAGATATTTTACTTTATAATTTTAGAGCTCACAAATTTTGTGAAATTAAGAAAAAATGCATTATGTAGAAGCATATCCAATATCTTAGTCTAATAATCACGCAGTTTACTTCTCTAACGACCCATATTAGAAACGGAAAAACGAGAAAATGGGAGAAACGATGATGCGAAAACGAGAAGTTAGTAGTACTAAGCTCCTCACATTTTCACCTCTACATTATTTTTTCATTAGATCTAATATTCGTGGACTGTAGATCAAATGACCCATTTGCAGTTTGAAGACGATGTCTTGAAAATCTAACCGAGGTCTTTCATTCTCAAGATTATGGGCGGTTGAGGACGAGAAAACCTCCTTTTAAATGATTAACGGCCGCCCGGCGCATGCGCCAAAAATTCCCATCTAGTATTTAAATCCCCTTTTTTTATTGAATAACTTGTAATCGACCTTTGCTTGTAAACTTACCAACTTTGATAACATACTTGAACCACACACTTAAGAAGATGCTTAAATTTGATTTGTTACCACTGTGAAGAATTAGTGAGAATTAAAAGAAGCTGTTCTTTATTAGTAAGTATTATCTAAGCTGTCCTGTTGATCCAATTCATGACTAACTGCATGACCAGATGCCTGTTTAGAAGTTTTCATACTTGCTTTCTATTTGGAGTGTGACTTTGCACAATTTTTGTACACATTTGATTTGCCCATCGATGAGGAATAAACAATGACTAAAATAAACGACGAATGAGGCCAAGATTCACAAAATCATTTTATTGAGGCAATTTACATAAAGTAATTTTCTAACATGAGAAAATGATTATGATTTTATAACTTTATTTGTCAATAAATAATATTGCAACAGATATTTCGGAATAATTAATTTGACATAATTTAATTAATTAACTAATAATTCTTGAAATTTAAGTACCTAGGAAGCTATTTTATACAGTAGGAAAATGTAGCAGGGATATTAGATATACAGGGTATTTTTGAAATACATCCATATATTTTAATCATTGCCAAGTTTGCACAAAATGATCAAAATTTATTTTATCAAATTACCCAAGGAATTATACAAGGTGTCCCGTATCGTTATGTTAATTTTAATACCAAAAGACACAAAAGTGGTTGGTTCATTTGTTCCGAAGTTACAGGCCTATTAAATTTATGAACAGTAAATAAAAAAGCTTATAAATATTAGTCATCTGTGGGATTTTTAAAATTCACCGTTTACTATAATAGGCCTGCAGCTTCGAAACAAATAATCGAATATCAGTTTCGTATCTTTTAGTCTTACAATTGACTCGACTTTACGCTCCCAAAATTTGAATATAACGATACCTTGTATATATTAAACGTTAAGCAGATAGTGAAATAAAAGTGGTTATATTCACAATGTTATAGCAGTAATGATGACCTTTAAATAATATACCCAAAGGATTAGAAAATACTGCAAATGAGAAAACATACGATAAAAAATGTTTAATAAAATAGCCTGTAGGAGGCCACATTAATTGTTGCATGTTCCCATTTGGAAAGATCTAAAAAAAGAGGAGGTATAAAAGGTAAGTGTGCACCATGTTAAATATATGCCTTTAAAACAGCGAGGCTTAGAGGGTTGGTCAGAAACTCCACGAACTCGTCAGTGTAATAAAAACATTTTTTCAATTTTGAGTGTAAGAGAGTTATAATTTAACAATTTTATTGAATTTGGCAGTACATTATATAACTTGAGGTTCGGCGATTTTGTCAGTCGAAGCATAAATGGCCTAAGCTTTTCTGGTACTGCTAATTTGAATTAATCTCAAAAGAGTTAAGGTTTTTGTGGACTTCAAATAAACTAAGATAAATATATGAAAATGGCACCAGCAAAATACCCAGTGAAATAAATAGAGCCCTGCGATGCTCTATATATCCTGCATTAACAATGATTCTGATCTCTCTTTTTGCAGATGAAATATTTTTATATATGATACCATTTACCCATGCAGTGATTTCGTAACTAATCAGTGAGCCTAACAGAGAAAAATAGCTTACTTTTAAGGTTTCCAAGTCCAAATACCTCAGCTGTCGACTACTGGCTCATTTTGACTTACTTATAAGGGGAACAGCACTAAGTGCACATCGTGCGCATGAAAATGACAACATGCACTCTACGAATTTTGCAATAATGACACTGCCACTGACTCATTGGAACGTAGATTATGTACCACATTACTGATAGAATTCTGAATTTTTGGAACACTAACCTTTTCTTTCATTGTGCTGGTTACCATAATCTCGTCCTCATTAGTATTCAAAGAACTCCTCAAAAATTCATAGAATATATAAATTTTCTTATCTTTCAAGATTAATCATATGCGCCATATTGCAGTTCACGATTGCATGAGCTGCCAGAGCTCGTGCCAGAAATCTGCACTCAATGCACACTGCATGAAAATAATTTTTCCAGTGGAACATAAGAAAGTACGAACTCAGCCTCATACAGTGAAGGGATTGGAAAAGGCTATTAGTGATTTGTCAAATGTGACTCCAAGGTCCTTAATTTCGAGCCTATGTTGTGGTTGTTGAACTGAATTTTGTCTTTGCACTTATATCTTTTCGAATTTAGATTGTTTTACAGGCATGCTTCGCAGAATAACTGTTTCCGGCAAATGCAAATTCGGTAAAAGTGTCAGTCGGGGTTGTGTTCTGTCACCAATCTTCTTTCATATTTATAGCATGTGATGTATCGTGTGTTGAGAGACTAGCAGACGATGCCATCTTAGTTGCAGCAAGTAAGAAGCTCATATATCTATTGGACCATATTCGAACAATAAGTTCGAAGCTCTGAGTACGGTTTAAGTGTAGATTACAGCAAAACGAAAATTATGATTATGGACTGAGTAAATGAAAACTATCCAGCTAAGGATATTGATGATTGAGAGGTAGTAAACAAGATGGTATACCCTGGAGCTCTTGTGCAGAGTTTTGGAGAGGCTGTGCGTCTAATAGGTAACCACGACAGATGGCGGAATTCTGTCAGGCGTGCCATATAGCAAAGAGAGACCAACTAAACAAAGCATGGGTCTCTCGAGACGAGGTAAATAAGAAGAAGATCGAGTTCGAAATCACAAGCTCAGAGTATATTCACGTAAAGTACAGTGTGTCCCACTTCGTACTAAGCCACTCCTATAACTTAGCTATTTGTATTTGGATTTGTATATATTTTTTATAGCACATAATACCCATAATGAACTACCTTTGGAAGGTAGAACTGTTACTCAATCTCTATTTCAAAGCCAACTGTGATGTTTTTAAAATGGGAATTTTGCAAAAGTAACATTAGCGATTGAGATAGAGGAAAAATGTATTTGGAAAAGTCGTTCAGAAAAATTAAGTAAATTTAAATATGAATTTTCATTTAAAAATATTGAAAAATATTGCAAGTCAGAAAAATTTTTTCTTTTAATTAAATAAATTTTAATTAAATAAATTATCCACATTATGTAAAATGGTTTATTAAATTAAAAATTTCCAACTATTGTCTGGAATTAATAGCAATCTGGATGCTCTAAACTAACCCAAACCTCAATTTTTTCTGACTTGTGACAATATTTTTCAAAAAAAAAAAAAATCAAAATTTTTAAATGAAAATTCATATTTGAACTTATTTAATTTTTTTGAACGACTTTTCCAAATGCATTTTTCCTCTATCTCAATCGCTAATGTTACTTTTGCAAAATTCCCATTTTAAAATCATCACAGTTGGCTTTGAAATAGAGATTGAGTAACAGTTCTACCTTCCAAAGGTAGTTCATTATGGGTATTATGTGCTATAAAAAATTTATACAAATCCAAATACAAATAGCCAAGTTATAGGGGTGGTTTAGTACGAAGTGGGACACACTGTATGTCTAGGAAAATCCAAGAGTAATTACTTCCACATCCAGTGGAAGTATAGTAATGCAAAAAACAAATTGAAAATTTTTTATTGTTGAAATAGGCTTAGAATGTCATGAAATGTCGAGATTTTAAGTTTGAGCAGAACAAATTTCTGTCTGTCTATCGGTCGGTCTGTCTATAACTTTACTATTACTCTGGAACCGTTTAAGGTATTGACTTAAAATTTGATACTCATGTGTGTTTTAATGAGATCTGGAACTTTATATTTTGATCTTATTCGATTGGGGGGTAAATTGGGATAAATGGGGGGGGGGGGGGAGGGGGGGGGGAGGAGGGGAATAGGTAAGTCAACCAAGAAAGAGTTCATAAAATTGGTATTTAGTATATATACCAGAAGTTAAGGTCTCAAAACATTTTTTGGAATTAGCCACCCTCCACCCCAATAATAAAGGTGGTAAATAAAATAAAATTGAAATTGTGTGTACAATTTTTTTTTTACTTCATCCATCCCTACTAGCATCCTCCTACTACCACCCCCCACTCCCACTACCCATGTAGCATCATTTTATGGGTTTTTAGAGTAGTATTTCAAATATTATGTTATTAAAGTTCCATGAGCAATTATTTCCATATATTTTCGAAAGTACACCAAATTTTTTTTCGAAAGTTCGCCGGAGTAGGTCCTAGGCCTCCTCCATCCACTCTTTTTGTGACGTCATGGGGGCGAGGCTGAGGAGGGGCTGTGGTTTGGGAGTAATTAGTAAGGGTAATTAAGGGTAATTAGAGTAAAGTGGGACAAGTGGGACAAGGTGAGACACGGTGGGACAAAGTAGGACAAAGTGGGACGAGTCAGGACAAGGTGGGACGAGGTGGGGGATAAAACAAGATTTAAAATATGGACAAATGGGGATAATCCACTACTTATTAATATTTGATGTCATGCTGTCAAAGGGTAAACATGTTTACATGTAAGGTTTGCAATGCAACATTCAGTTGGTCTTGCGGACTAAGGCGCCACACTAATATTCATAAAAACAAATCTTTTAAGTGCAATTTGTGTAATAAAATATTTAATATGCAGGATAACTTAAAAGATTTGTTTTTATGATTTTTTTTTGTTGTGAGAGATTTGGATTGAAAATCTGGACGTGGAAGTAATGAGTTCTTGGGCAGCGATTTTTTTTATGACAATATCTGAGTAGAAGGAATTCGCAAATTTTTAAAACATAGGCAATCCGACTATTTTGATTTTTAAGTGGTTTACGTAGGTACTTAAAGACACAATAAAAAAGGAGGAGACTCCGTACAGACAATAAACACAAATTCCAACTGTAAATGAAGAGAACAACATTACGACAAGGCATAGTGGGGCAAATGAACGTATTTGGAGAATGGTGTCGCGAACGAGCCCGCGAAGACCGGTGGAGCATTCAACATTCACCAGCTGTTGGTGAGGACTGACTATCAGATCGTACCACGCGGAGTACCGCCGTCTACTCGAATTCGTGTGAAAGGGTTTCTCTCGATGCTTGGTATTGTGTGCACTCATAAAAGACTTTAATATTTGTTTACCTATGGATAATTCGTGCAGTGGTCAATTTATATTTTTTTATGTTGTGGACTTGAAAGCAGAGTAATTGTTCTAAAAATTCCTTAAGCGTAAGCATAAGTAAGTAATTATTATTAGTTTAACATTATTTTTGTTATAAGTCAATATACAGAGTGTCTCACTTAAGATATTGTTATGTACCTATAACTTGTTTTAGTTTTTATTAAATTTAAACCAAATTGGTCTCTAAGGGTAGAGGTATTAAGTTCTACTTATGACCTCAACTACGATCCAAGATTGAATGAGGAAAATAAAAAATATTATATTAGGCATTTTTTAATGAAAACAGTTTATTAACAAAAGTTGCACGGATCCAAAGTTTGGTTCAATTTAAAAATTTTGAAATATATTGGTAAATTCGCAAACAAAATAAAAAAGTTAAAGTCTTGAGTGAGACACTTTGTATATGAAGTTAAGTCTCCTCATTGCTTGATCAACGCAAAGCCCAAACCGTAAAAGCTAGAACATCTAAATTTTAAAGGGATGTGTCTTAGGTGCTAAAATCACCTATTAAGGAACGATTTATTTAGAAGCTTCCGCCAGGGGGTAAATTAGGGTCAATTTTTCTTTCTAAACTCTTTCAGCTATAACATTTAAATTTGGTAATAATGCCCATTGCGTGACCTAGATTTCCACTAAAAAGGAATTTTCTCGGAACTCGATTCCAAGGGAGTAAAATAAAATATATAAAGTAATTTCAGTCCCAAACTCACAAAGCATTGTGGTTATATGTTTTCAAGGTTACTGAATACTATTATATATTCAAAATTTAACATTTTGAAAGTTAGATTTAATTTAATTTAGGTACAATTATCACTTGTACTACCTATTTAGAAATCTTGAAAACTACCGTCCAATTAGTTCATGGTCCGTATTTTCAAGAATACTTGAATGTCTAATGTACAAAAGACTGATATCCTTTTTAAACAGTACCAACTTTTCTAATCAATTTCAGCACGGGTTTATGAAGAATAAGGCCACAGATGCCGCTCTCTTTAATCTTGTTGATGAAATTATAAGCACCTTGGATGGTCGGGAAATTGCCTGTGGACCATTTCTTGACTTGTTTAAGGCATTTGATACTTTAAACCATGTATGTTTACTTGGTAAGTTGAACAAAATTGGTGCCAGAGGCACAGCACACAAATGGTTTTCTTCTTATTTAAAAAATCGTACTCAACGAACATCAGTTGTGATTCATGGGCAAAAATACGTTTCTGATTCTGTTACTAATAACACAGGAGTACCACACGGTAGTGTGCTTGGGTCCCTTCCATTTGTCGTTTATCTAAATGATCTATCCAACGTATGCCCAAACAACAACAACTTCAGACTCGTGAATTACACCGATAACACCAATATCCTCATTAGAAGTTAGAATATCTCTGACATAGAACAGTTTTCTGGGGATATTTGGCAAAATTTGAGGTATTGGTTTTGTATCGATCAACTGATACTCAACGAATCCAAATCCAATGGTATGTTTTATAAAACTGACAAATCGAATTTGAACTTTCCTTCCGATTTATTACTAGGTCATTTAAAAATACCTGTCAAAGATAGCGTAAAACTCCTTGTAATAACTTTGGATTCCAACTTAAAGTGGACCGACTCTATAAAAAATGTAAGTCAACAGCTAAATTCCGTTTGCTATGCATTAAGAGAACTTTCAAGGTCTTTTGATACATCAGTGCTTAAAACATATATTATTAAAACTTTTACGGCAAAACTAAATATGAAATAACTATTTGGGGTGGTTCTTCTAATTTTGGGGAAATTTTTACTATACAAAAAAGAATAATTAGGATCATATATAAAATGGATTTTTTAGCTTTCTGCAGGGGAGTTTTCAAAAGTAACAATTTACTAACTATACCGGGTTTATTTATTTATGAATATGTTTATATGTAAAAAACACCAAGCGGAATATATTTAATCTCTTTTGACATTTTTCTGTAAAATTAAGTTTTGCAGTTATTCTTAAATAAAGTAAAAAAATCCTATTATTTACCTTTTACCTCTAAACCAGTTAAAAACGCGCCGTTCTTAAAAAATAGTTGTTTAAAAAAACCATCTCACTTCAAGATTTTTTAGCTGAAATATTGTATTTTGGGGCACCATAGGCGGAATATTCTTGGGAACCCCATTTCTTGCAATAAATAAATAAATAAATAAATATACATAAACAGATTTACATATTTAAAGATTTACATATTTACTACGTTAATAAAAGCAATCCTCTTTGAAAATACTTGTATTTTAAGTAAACAAATAAAGTCAATGGGGTTAAGAAGGTAAACTTTCGAGTAATTATTTATTTTTATTTTAAGAACAACCTCTCCAAATTTTAGCGATTTTCTCCGAAGAAAAAATTAAACTGACTCTAATATTCTAAAATAAGCCCCTACTCTCAAATACAGCGTGTTTTTAAAAAGAATGTCAATCGTTTAACCGCAGACTCAGCGGGTTAAAGAAAGTTGATTCATCTGAATATCACACCTCTATGAAGATACAGCCCTCTAAAGTTGGAAATAAAAAATATATTTTAAAAAATGTTGTATAAATGGCCATATATATATATATATATATATATATATATATATATATATATATATATATATATATATATATATATATATATATTTTGATCAATTCCAGTACACTGTATGTCAAAAGGTAGGTAATGATTTAAGGTAAAAACATTTTAAAGTAAAGTGTTTTAAAAGGCTGATTTATTAAAGGTAAAGGTAAAGAACCTACCCCATTTTTTAGTGGCACGCCTACGACTTATTTATTTGGTATATTGTATTTTATAGAAAATATTACTATAAACTCTTTTGTGTCTTGTCTTGTTTTTTGTTTGAATAAATATTAAAAACATTGTCATGCGTATATTAAAGAAAGAAATGATAGAAACACAGTTATCTCTTTACTTGAGTTTTACATAAAGTACGAGTACTTTGTACTTCCTTTTATACTTTCTTAAGTCAAAATTTTGGTGTAATAAACTTGAAATTCAATTATTTCATTTGAGAAATCGTCTTGAAATAAAACTGAAAAAGTTTACATAGTTTTATGAAATAAAAAACTTCTTCTTTGTAAACATGGTCAAATAAACGAAAAAAAAAAACAAAAACAAGTTGTTTAATAAAATTTTCTATAAAATACATTATGCCAAAAAAGTAAGTTATTGGAGTGTTACAATTTGAAGTGAAATACACTGTATATGTTATCTCACAAAAATAAGGACAAATAAATAAGGAAATTTCCATTTATTTAAAAAAATAACATTATTTTGTGCACGGTTGAATTAAATTATACTTCAATTAAAATGATTTAATTTCTACTAAATAAACGAAAAGTCAAAATACAAATATATTTGAGAAGTTGGACTTGCCGCGAAATATAAACGTTACTTTTGACTTTTTATTTATTTAGTAGAAATTAAACTATGTATTTTAATTTAAGTGTAATTTAAAACAGTATAAACATGGCGAACGTTAAGAGTCTCCGGCAAAATTGGAGGCTTCGCTATCGCTCACCCTTCAAACATTGTAGTCAACCTGTAAACGGGTCCTATCGTTTCCTATTTCCAACTTTAGAAGGCTGTATCTTCATAGCGGCATGCTTTTGGATAGAGGTAAATTTGGTTTCTTGACACGCTGAATCTATTTTAATTTATTATATCCTTTTAAATACAACCTTTATATAGTTTGTTACGAATTATTATGCTTAAATTTATTCATAATATTGTTCAAATACTACCTATTTCTTGAAGTATTTATTTTGCTGTCTGGAGAATGAATATTGTTCAGTTTATTTATTCATCTCATGAATTAATAAAATTTAGAAATCTGAACAGCATATTTCTGTAAAATCTCTCTCTAGCTATTTATTGCTCAAACAGCGTGACGAATTTTGATGACAGTTGAAACACAGTCTCTAATAAGTAGAACAGTTGATAATGAATGTTGTCACAAATCGGTTCCTAAAATGTTTTGAATGGAATATACTGAAAAATATATGGAAAATAGAATAAAAGATCTTATTATACATAAATAGTAGGGCCAATGGAACTAATATTCATAAACGTATAGTAAACATGAAAATTTAAGTTTTGCAAATAAAAAAAACTTTAATTGCTTAAATTAGGGGCCACTCAATAAATACGTTCGCTTTTGAGGGGGAGGGGGTTGCTAAAAATGTAACAAAAGTAAACGTTCTGACAAAAAAAATGAATTGGACAATAGTCATATTTAATATTATTTGTTCGCTCTTTACTATTCCAACACAAAATAAGAAAATATATACTATAGGGAAGGGAGGACTTTACAAACGAACGTTAATTCAAGGGGGTTTAACAAAAGCTACAAAGTGTTACAAAGCGGGAAAGGTAGTTAAAATAGCCCCTTTTTGCGAACATATTCGTTGAGCGGTTCCTTACTAAGATTTTTATTTTCAACGATACAATTCTTTATACATTTGGGAATTTGGGAAAAATCAATATTCTCTACATTAAGGAGACCTCCTATTATTTTCGATCACAACTTTTTTTTAATATACATATTGTGCTATTGAAGGCAATACGTAAGTGAATGCTACCTACATTGACTTTTCTAAAGTCTCTGATATGAGACTATGATAATGTAATGTAATGTAATTCCTCAATAATGGGCCACTTTATGTAGAACCATCGCCTAGCTAAATTCACTGCAGTATCAGGAGTTCCTTAAGGCTCTGTTTTAGGCTCTTTACTTGTCAATATTTTTTTAAATGAACTTGCTGATATTGATGCCTACTGTCTTTTACATGCAGATGACTTAAAACTATGTACTGTAATAAATACTCTAAACGATTGTTTAACTCTGCAAACTGCAAATCCGTACATAGTCTTTCGACAGTAACTTCTTGTTGAAAGTAAACGAATGTAATAGCGTAATATTTTTTTGGTTGAAAATTTGGCGAAGGCGTTAGTGATAATAAAGACTAATTAAGAGATAAATGACCTAACATGAATTTCCGTGGAAATATATTAAGTTGGATTATGTCTTATTTACATGGAAGGATACTGAAAGTCAAATTAAATAATGGATATTCTGCTTTGAAAAGTTTAAACCTTGGAGTTCCTCAGGGCTCTGTGCTAGGTCCATTTCTTTTTACTGTATGTAAATGATTTACCAAATTACATAAAAGCAGCATGTTACCATGTTCGCAGATGACACCACAATCACTGTACCTTCCGACAGCCCTGAAGAGGTAGAACAGTTCATACTGTTATGGATGAATTAGATCAAATAAATAAACTCATCTTAAATTAAAAAACTGTTTGTTTAAATTTTGGTTTGCAAAGGTGACTGACTACCATCTACAATAAGCTATGACCATCTAACTTTATCAGAATGAGTTAAAATGTTGGGAACTAATCTGGATGTGAAATTATCATTTAATGTACACATTGACTCTGTATGCAAAAAGTTAAATAAAGCTTATTTTGATATTCTCCATTTAAAAGATGTACGGGATGAAAAGGAATTGTTACAAACATATTATGCATTAGCATGTCCTCACATTTCTTATAATATAATTTGTTGGGGGAACGCTAAGGACAGAGAAAGAGTATTTATAGCTCAGAAAAGAATAATTAGATTAATATATAACTTACAACCTCACGAAACATGTCACAATATATTTAAAAACGAGAATATTCTTACAACACCATGTACATACATATTAAAAAAAATTGAATTGTTTATGCTTTACTAAGAAAAATATAATAATTTTCGAAACTAGATCGGAGAATCACATATAATACGAGACACGGCCAATTACTGTCGATTCCTAACATTCCACTGCAAGATATGAACATTCTCCATATTGTAACTGTATACTGTTATACAATGTGCTGCCTAATGAAATTAGAAATATCTTAAAAATATTTTAAATTTAAAAATAAAATAAAACAATTATTCATTTCTAATTCATTTTATGACATAAAAGACTTTGAATATTCAAATTTTTTAAACCTGTGATAGATTATATTCAGCTTTTAAATTATTTTATCTCTTTCTACTATTTTAGTGATGGATGTGCTTAGTTATTAGTATTATTGTTGTATTGAGTAATTTTATATATTGTCTATTTGTTTTTTATTATGTTAGTGATAGAAACTAAAGAGGTAGGCAACTGTTTATATTTATATATATGTTCACACGCACACTTCTCTTTGTTTTTGTCTTGTCTTATATAAGTACCATTTTGAAATTTTTGACTTACCATATATACAAATTGTTTCTTAAATGGCCAATAAACATTCTACTCTATTCTAGTCTATGTAAGATCTAAACTGAAATGCGTTTATTATTTGGTGTCCCAATTATTAGTTTTGGAGTATCCAGTGGCGCTTTCTTAAATTTCCTAATTTTAAAAAGTGTGGAATCTACCGTCTTATATTCTTCTCACACTTGAATCTCCTTAATGAATTCTCAGTTACTTCTCTTGAAAACTAATTGTTTCCAAATTTTACATGTTGGTTAAGTTTTCATATTGTCAGATTAACTTCTAGACAAAAACTTGTATTTCATTTTCCTATGCCTAAAAAATATTGTGGAATTATCGCCTTTATTTAGAACGTGCAATACACATGTTTAACAATGATATTGATATATTTAACTGTAGTATACATTTGATAAAGGAATTAATATTATAGTAGGTACCATATTAACATCCCCTTTCTTTTTTATAGAATTTGCATTTCTAATTTCTAATCCCTGTAAAACAAAAAAAAATTTGTATGTGCTGGGTAGGGCATAATAACATAAAACATTTCTAGAACAATATGAATTTTGTCGGAAATGATAAATTTTTTATTATGTTTGAAAAATGAAAATGCTAATCTTCTAATCCCGTAGTAGTGTCATCATAAAATAATATTAGTACGGTAAAATTAAAAGTTGACCCGGAACAAACAAAAATCCGCCGTGCAAAAATTAAAAAAAAATGTGCCGCCATGTTGAAATTAGGCACTTTTTTCCTTTAATCGGTAATAGCCCGCACGGATGACACTTTAGGAAAAAAAATAAAGGGGCAAAATTTTGAGAGAAAGAGCTAAGTTTTATTGTGATATAGTTTTTTGCAATCGGTTAAATATTAACAAAGTTACGGTTGTCAAAATGACATATTTGTATAAAAAAAAAATACTTCTTGTATTTTAATACCATAAAATGCAACAAAAGGCAACAGCAATTATTACTGGTAATACTAATTAATTAATTAATTAATTAAAGTAATACATTCGTAAGATAAAATCCATTCTAAAAACAAAAGAACGTAACAACAAACACAATAACAGAACTCGTACATAGTGAAAAAATAAACTATAAACTCTTTAAAAAGCATGCATAAATTACATAAGCATAAAAAAACTCTCAAATACGAGCTTTGACTAAAAACTAGCCTCTTCTCAGAAAGTAACACCTCTGACGCATTGTCACAGACCTGTCCAATGCAATTTACACAGCTGGTGCACTAAGGTTATATTTTTTACATTTTCAAGACTGTTTGCAATTTTTCTTGCAACAACAGAATAAAATATTTAAAATGAAATCAGGGGCACACTTTTGTACTGTTTTTATTGGTTCTAGATAACCGCTATTTTTCCAACCACAATTATCTGGATTAATATTGTCGCCTAACCAGACTTGACCACTCTATAAGTATGATATTTAGTGGCATCGTATGTTGGCGGAAGAACTGTTAGATCGAAGTGCTGGAAAATATTTTGCCTAGCAAAAATCTGATTATTCCTAAACGAGCCTGTAATCATTTAAACTTAGTTTTTTTAATGCCATACCATCTTAAAATAAATTCTTCCCCAATTACTGCAAGCTGATTTGCTTCAGCAAAAATTTTGAAAATTAATAGGCTGTTACTTAGTTCAGTATTATTTTCTAAAACTGAAAATACTGTTTTTTGCTATTTTTATAGAATGCAGAGGTGGTATTGCATCCGAATATGGCATGTGCAAATAGAATATTTTTTACTACATTTTCACTTATTTCTGAAAGTAACTTGCAGAATTCGTTATTTTATCAGATTTACCTCAGTCAACGAGTCTCATCATGTATACATTTTTTGTTTTGCAATGCTCAATAAGTAACGTTATTAAGTCTGTATCTTGACCAACAACTATAACATGATTACAAATATCAGCTGAGCAATCAATAGCAGCTACAATTAAATAATCAGCATCTGCATCCGCACATTTGACTGTGATATTATTTTGATTGAAATTTGATGTTAGAAGTTTAACTGATCTTTATTTGACACTAATTGAAAATTCGTTTTGACATATCTCTACTACTTTTTTGTGGGTCAATATTAATTTCTTTCTGAAATGCATTTTTAGCTTTTCTTTGATATTCTGTAAATTTAACGGAAGTGCTTTCATTAGAATAGCTATCGAAAATAATAATACAATTTAAACCATAATGATAACGAACAAATGAAACACACTGATGAACAATATCTTTACATTGAGCCGGGCGTTACCACACAATTTTTCTAAGGAGAAACCCCCCGTCTATTACAAATTGTTTAGCACTTTCAGGCAAAGTTCGACTTGGTGTAAGTTTTTTATCAAAATAAGAGAACAAAAGATGATCCTGTTGTTTTTCGAAATGAAATATCGTCAAATAAACTAACCGGTATATGTTTTATTTCATATTTAAATAAACCATGTTTAATTAGTATTACCAAGAAAAGTTTTTGTTGACTATTGCTACATTCTTACGGTGTTAAAATACAAAAAATACCCTTGTTTGAAAAGAATCTGTCATTTTGGCATTCATAACTTTGTTAATATTTAACCGATTTATATTATATTGAAGCTTAGCTCTTTCTATTAAAATTTTGCCTCTTTACTTTTTTTCCTAAAGTGTCATCCGTATGGGCTATTACCGATTAAAGGAAAAAGGTGCCTAATTTCAACATGACGGAGCATTTTTTCTTTATTTCTGCATGGCGAATTTTTTGGGATTTTCAGTCAGAGACTCCTGGATAGCCACAGAATACAATCCCGAAGAAATTAGCTTATTACAAATTTGTTCCGGGTTTGGTCCAAATTTTATTTTATTTTATTGAAGTATTTACTTTTAAGCAATTTCACAAATCACAATATTACTTTGTGATTGGCTTGGATCTAGATCGAAAGATGCAATAAACAAGACTGGAACACAATAATTAATTGGTTATGCCACTCTCTCATTGATACACTTATAACAAGATTATTATTTTATATGAATAAATGTGGAGAATGAGATCAAGGATCATAATAAATATTATATCGTACTATTATTTTAATTAATTAATTAAATTTGTTGATTCAGGTTATACCCTGAGTGGTAAAAATGTATCGGTTAAAATGTGTTACTATTTACATTTTAGCATTTCCTAAGAAGCAAAATTTTGTAAATAATTAATTAAACTGATAAAACGTCAAGCACGGGGAATATACGTTACGATTATAATTTAAATTAGCATTAAATAAAAGCCTTATCAGAAATAAAAATGGAACAATTTACATTTCTCAGTAAATTTGACTTTTTCGATAACTAGTGAACGAAATAGAAAATAGTTTATATTTGTAAATATAGAATCAAAGTACCTTTGAAATCAGGTAGCACAATCACCCCTTCCAATTTAAAAAAGTTAGGGGTTTTAAGTATCACTCGAGGGAGGTTAAAGAGGGGGTGAAAATTCTACGCCACAGAGTGTGATTTTAAAATAAAAAATGTATCTATTTCAAGATTTCGCATGAACATTATCAGTAATGTTGAAAATGAATGTATTCACTACATATGGATCACAGTGTATACAGGGTGTTCCAGAACATGTTAGTGGGAGAACGAGGGATCTCTACGATGCATTTTAAGGACCCTCTATAACACTCGCGAACAACCACCTAAAAAAAATTGATTCTTATGTAAATCGACCTAGGGGATTCGATTTTGGAGTTCGCCAGACAATACGGAATTGCGAAACTGGTCAAAATCGGCAATTTCCGAAAAATCTCAAATTTTATGGAAATTTTTTAATTTTTACTTATCACCTATATCTCTTTTAGTTTAAGTCCGATTAAATTGAAATTTTTACGAGAGCCAATTTAGACCTTTATTATTATGACTGACATGGCAGAAATGCAAAAAAGATTACGTGTCACCAGTAATATTTTTTAAAAAAGTTGGTGACACGAAACTTGTTAAAAAGTGCAGCAACAAATACTCGATCGAGAAAACTTTTTTGTTTTTAAAGATAGATGTATATAGTAATCTACAAAGTTGTAGCCAAAGAACTAAAGAAACTTTTTTATTTCGGTGATTTTTTTGACAACTTACTTAGTTTTCAAGAAAACGGTGCTGCAGTATTTGACCGCCGTGCCGGGTCGCGTCGCAAGATAAAAGATTGAGTTGGCCTATACCGCGGCTTTATTTCTCGTCTTTCAGGAGTGAATAAAATAATGCGTAGTTGTGAATATTGGTTTTTCTAATTTTGACGTATAAAGTGACAGTTTTCAAAACTGACGTAAGTGTCAAAACGTCCTACTTTATGTAACCAGTTATGAAAAGTAAAATTGTACGTAACTGGTGACGAAATAGTATTTTATACCGTGCGTGTAATTTCCCATTAGGCATGTACATTCACGTAGCGCGAGAGATTTGACAACACCGTCAGCCGTAAATTCGTCCGTCGATGGAGCATTCCAACTCTGTTATTTCATTTCAGCCAGCTGGCACGCGCGATGTTGTAATTCTTCTCTCCATGCCTAGCCCGCGACTACACACACGGTATAACAAGTGGCTAAAATGGTGTTTTTTTTTACGAGTGGGGCATTTATAGTACGAGCCGAAGGCGAGTGCTTTAAACCACACGAGTAAAAAAAAACACATTTTAGTCTCGAGTTATATACATAATTTTTTGTATCACCATTCGAAATTAGAAAACAATATAATTTTGTAAAAATAGACTAAATTCTATTGCTGTTTTCATAGAAACCAGTAAGTTTTATTTCATATTGTTAAATAAAATTCCTTTATTTCACTCTTTTTTCTTTATTTTACACTTGTCAATAATGACATTGTTTTGATTCATTGAAACTGTCAAATAAACGTCGTTTTAGGACATGGCGTTACAAAATAGTATTTTATATAACAAGTGGCTAAAATGGTGTTTTTTTTTTACGAGTGGGGCGTTTATAGTATGAGCCGAAGGCGTGTGCTATAAACCACACGAGTAAAAAAAACACATTTTAGTCTTGAGTTGTATACAAATTTTTTGTATCGCCATTCGAAATCAGAAAATATATAATTTTATAAAAATAGACTAAATTCTATTGCTGTTTCGATAGAAACCAATAAGTTTTATATCACACTGTGAAATAAAATGACTTTATTTCACTCTTTTTCTTTATTTTACACTTGTCAATAATGACATGGTTTTGATTCATGGAAAGTGTCAAATAAATGCCATTTTAGGATATGGCGTTACAAAAAGTTCCTTATGTCATCAATTAGGAAAGATAAACAACTCTCAAAAAGATAAAGAAACAATGTTTATTCAACATAAAATAGAATACTAAGTCCATAAAGTAGAAGCTTTTAAATTCTTCTTTCCTTCAAAATACGGTAACAAAACTTTTGCATTAATACAATTTACCTTTATTATGTTATCAAATTAGGATTTCAAATAATATTGTAACTTGACTAAATAACGTCTGTCAATTTTAACATTAAAATTATAATGTGTGATAGCTGCAAAGGTAACTATGAAAAAGATTACTTAATTTTTAAAATTTTTAAATACATCCATTTCATTTATTATGTTTAAATTGTTTTTAGAATTTTAAAATTAGAAAAATCATGTATGTAACGAAAGACAATCTTGTGTAACTCGTGTTGTTACGTTTTTTGTAACTAGTTACATAAATAGCTATTATAAAACGTTTATTTAGTTGTTTTTAACCGATCGACAGGAGTTGTTGTCGTCTGTGTGGTTTATGACGCTTATTCTTATTGAAAATTAATGAGTTGCAGCTATAATAATTATTATTATTGCGTTAGGAAAGTGCTATAGAGGGTAAAGTGCATATTAAAGTGACGGAATTTCTTTTCCAGACATTTAAAACTAGTTTTAATATTTAATTTGATCAAAGAACAACTTTTAAGCAATTTTTTTAACGTCAGTAGTTTTGTGCGCGTTTTCAACTTTTTTTTAACAGTTAAACCCAGAGTTAAACTTTATGAAATGCATATTTTGCCAACAAAATAGTGAAGAAACAGGGTGTTACAGAAGAAGCACTGGACTAAGCATTTAAAGCAGTTTCTATAAAGTCGGATGATATCTCTCTTAAGTTGAAATATTACACCAAAAAAAGGGATTTATTTTTGTCAAAATGTCCTGTCTATCATGCAAGATGTAGAAGAAATTACACCCGAAAAGCTTATAAACAAAAAGCAGAAAGCACAGATGTGGCTAATACTGGTTATAAAAAAAGGAAGATCGTTGAAAGCCCAAAACGTTGTATAATTTGCGATAAAAAAAATACAAATGTGTTAACTATCTCTTAAATATTGCTGCTTAATTATACGAGTAGAAGTTAAATATGGAAATAAAATGAGTATGTCTAAATTGCCTTTATTAAAATTTAAAACTTTATTTTTTATATTTTGCTCTTTTTTCAAAATTAAAATTTACTGAATAAACGATTATTAAATAGTTTATTATTAGTATAATACAAATCCTGGCGCTCTCAAGCTATGCATGGCGTTATCGCTTGTGCATTACGTGACCGGCCGCGGCCGGCATAGTTCTTTTCTATATTGTGGCACCGTTCTGTTAAAAACCAAGCCAGTTATCAAAAAAATCACTGAAATAAAAAAGTTTCTTTGGTCCTTTGGCTACAACTTTTTGGTTTACTATATACATCTATCTTTAAAAACAAAAAAGTTTTCTCGATCGAGTATTTGTTGCTGCATTTTTAACAAATTTCGTGTCACCAACTATTTAAAAAAAATATTACTGGTGACACGTAAATTTTCTTGCATTTCTGTCATGTCCGTCATGATAACAAAGGTCTAAGTTGGCTCTCCTAAAAATTTCAATTTAATCGGAATTAAACTAAGGGATATATAGGGTGATAAGTAAAAATTAAAAAATATCCATAAAATTTGAAATTTTTCGGAAATTGCCGATTTTGACCAGTTTAGCAATTCCGGATTGTCTGGCGACCTCCAAAATCGGATCCGCCAGGTCGATTTATATAAGAATCAATTTTTTTAGGTGGTTGTTCGGGGGTGTTATAGAGGGTGCATCTTAGACACTGCTCGTTCTCCGACTATGTGGGCAATCTCTTGGGAGCGTAAATTTTAGGTGAAATAACACCATATGCCCATTTAACTTTTTTCGATACGATGCGCGATGTACGAGACATTCGTCCCTAAATATAGGGTGAAATAAAAGGTTTTTCTAAAATAACTTTTTTATTGCTTGACTTCGACTCGATCACCTGATGATGAATATTTTTTCTCTTTTTTTTTACGAAACGTAGTGGCACTTTTGACTAGAAAATCTCACGCAGGAGTAATTTCTACGTAAAAAAGGTACACTTGATAGAACTTGATAATTCCAACCGTTTTCGAGAAAACTGTCGCATAGGTCTCAAAAATTCTTTGAAAACAAACCCAGTTTGCAAAGGAAAAATATTATTTATTGAAAATGTGCTTTGGTGACGTCTTAGTTCTGTCAAAACGTCAAACTAATGAAATTGTACGTAAAAGACGTTACCAAAGCACACTTTTCAATAAATACAATTTTTCCTTTCCAAATTGGATTTGTTTTCAAAGAATTTTTGAGATCTATGCGGCAGTTTTCTCCAAAACTGTTGGAATTATCAAGTTCTATCAAGTGTATATTTTTTACACAGAAATGACTTCTGCATGAGATTTTCTAGTCAAAAGTGCTACTACGTTTCGTTAAAAAAAGAGAAAAAATATTCATCATCAGGTATAGCTCATGGGGCGCCCTCCACGGGCTAGCGTGATGCAATACATACATTATTGTTTCTTAGCTTAAAAAATGTTCCCAAATTGGGAGAAGATTGGTCAAGAGGTAGTTGAGATATTGCAAAAAAAAGAAAAAAAAATACAATTTTGACACCCTGTATCTTTTTCCACAGCAACAATTTACTAAAGAATATTTGGTTGGATCCTCGTATTTTAGTCCAAAGAATCTACCGCTGAACTATGGCCTATTATTAATGGTCCACCCTGTATATGTCTGTAGAACAAATGATAAAAATATATCATGTCGTGTTGAAATTAAGATTTTTTAACTGAATTACATATAATTATAACTACCTGCGTGATACTTAATTCTTATAATAAGTACAAATGTTGTTTTGATGATTTTGCGAGGGCTCAGGTCGATAAACCAAGATATATTATAAATGCAAATGAAAAAAGAAAATACGGTAGATAATCGTCTCTGAGCTAAAAATAGCCAGACCGTTGGCATAAAACCAATAATAAATTTAAGATATTCTTCTTTGGCTTTTGGGTTTCTTTCCTATACAGGTATTCAAATCTTTCTTACCAGCCGTTCTGGTTACAGCGTATAAATATAGTACCAATATATTTCAGGTAGTATGAGATATTTTGACGCGTGTACAAAAAAATTACGTACAGGGGGCGTTTAGTGCAAGATGTACTTTCTCATTTCTTTTACTTATTGATATGAGTATATTTAATTATATACAAACACAGGTATTTTTTCCACTACAAAGACGAATTGTCTGTAGATTAAGTCAAGGTAATATTATACACAATATTTTTTTTGCTTTTGAAGTTGAAATAAAAATATTGTTTTTGTTAATTACTCTAAAACAAGCTACATAAAGCTGAGCATAAGGAAAGCATGGTTCTCATACGTCAATTCCTGCTACACTTAAAGTTTGCTCTTGAGCTTTATTATAATAGCAACACATATATTTATATGAAATTCAAGCAGTTTGAAATGGAAGAGGTTCTCAGAGGGATTTAATGGTATTCTAGAAAGACATTGCTTCTAGCAGAGCACCCTGTAATTATTGTGGTTCCAACGACTTTGGCTTTAAAGTGCGCATTTGAAATCTGACTCCATTATACAAATGAGAAGTATTAAGGTTTCTAAGCAATATGAAGCTTTAATTTATGGAGCAGCAATCCAGAAAGTTGAAGGAACTGTAGAAAGTTTGTTGGAAAAAAACAGTCATTTAAAAGCAGAGATGTGCTGAGGAAACTTTCCATATTTGATAAAAGTCTGTAAAAGTCATGTAAATAATATAATTGTTAGCACGTATTTGGTATCAAAATGAAGCCTGCATAATCACGAATCAGATTTCACCATAAAATAGCTTATCAATATACCCAATGGAAAGTTAGAAGGAAAACTTCCTGGAAACTTTCCGTTTTGAAAACTAAGAAAGTTTCCAGGAAGTTTTCCTTCTAACTTTCCATTAGGTATATTATAGTCTATTTTATGATGGAATCTGATTCGTGATGATGCAAGCTTCATTTTGATACTAAATAAGTGCATACAATTATATTATTTACATGACTTTTACAGACTTTTATTAAATATGGAAAGTTTCCTCAGCACATCTCTGTTTAAAAGTATATCGACGCGTTCGTATATTCTTTCTTCACTTTTTGTTTTCAAGTTCAAATATTCCCGGCGTATTTCATATTGTTTCACACGAGGCAAATATTCGCTCTCTTAAATTTTCGAAAGTGTTAATGGGAGTTCTATACACCAGTGTTTTAAGATGGCCTCACAAAGAGAAATCTAAACTATTGAGATCGGGGAATCTTGCTGGCCATTAGTGAGGTCCTCCGCGACCTATTCAACGATTAGGATAAACCACATGTAAATGATCGCGAATAATTACACACTGAAATGAACAGGAGTTCCATCGTGCATGTACCACATTTGATTTCTTAACGCAATTCGTACATCTTCAAGCAACACAGGTAGTTCTTCTTGGAGAAAGATAAGATTGTCCATTAATGCGTCTTGTCAGAAAAAAGGGGCCTATAAGATTATTACCAATAATTCCTACCATACAATAACCAAAAATTGCTCTTGGAAATGGGTTTCTGTTATACCATGGGGGTTTTCGTCCGCCCACAAATGATTATTATGGGAATTTGAATAGCTAGAAAAATTTGTTTCGACTGTGAACATAATTTGTGACTCAAACTGAGGATTTAATGTAACATTTTGACATTTTGACTGACAGAAGTTCACACGCTGTGGAAAATCCCTCTTAGAATATGGTACAAAAAAATCAACCAAATAGAGCGAAAATTCTAATTCAAGTATTTAGGTATTATAATGGACTCCCACATCAAATCATGGGCCCCGGTACCAAATTCACTGGCGGGTCCCCGCTACGGGCCCCTCGGAAGTCCGGGCCCATAATCTCAGTACTCAATGCCCCCCATATGGGGGAAGGGGCTGCTCCCACCTAAAATGGGATAAACATGTGACTTATGTAATTTGAAAGCTACAGTCACTCATATATAAATTAACAACCTACATTAACAAAAACAAAAACTGAAATGACCATAAATACAACACAAGAAATAAAGAAAACACATACTTACCACTGTTTATGAAGAAAGTGTAGGTCAAAAATCATACATCTATCTGAGCTACAGGCTCTATAATCACTTACCGTAGAATTGCAAAATACAATTTCTATAAATATGTTCAAAATTAAACTCAAGCAATTTATATTTTCCACACCCAGAGCCATGATTCATGATATGATTGAGTTAAAAATCTGACAAACCTTACTAGCTGCACAGTGCACATCGTTCTGTCAATTCTCGTTTATTCTTTTTGTCCATTGCTCCCTGAAATTTATTAAAAATACCGCTCATGTACGATTTATGCATTTATGTTATGTTTTGTCTTGTCCTCTTTCTCGATACGTGTATGTTTTAAAATATTGTTTAAAACATTGTGATTTTATAAGCTTATTTAATGTGATATTTTATGTGTTTAAATAATTTTGTAAATTTACATTTAATGTAATTTTTGTTTTATTATATTTATATGTCATATTTATACATTATCATATTGCATTTGTATACCCACGCGCAGGTTTTGGACTTTAGTAGAGAACCTTTGTGTTTTTTTACCATTTTATTATTATTATCATTGTTATTATTCTCAAAACTTAAATTTTTGCACACTTTACACCAGACGTAACTTGTTGAAACTACTGCCGCGCCATACATAGATTTAATAGAAATTGCTTATAGGCCGGGAGCCCCTGTATAAAATGACTGACTATCCGGCGAACTTTGAAAATATGAAAAATGGATTGTTCTTATATAAGTTAGCAATGAATGGACCGTCAGCTGGTTGGGTAGCGGTGGGGGTGGCTGTCAAAGGGTTGAAAACACGTAAAAAAAATTGAAAAAAAAACTATCCGGCGAATGCTAAAACTTATATGAGGGGAAGATTATATTATATAATGAAAGTAGAACATAGTCAGCTGGACGGGGGGCGGTGGGTTTACCGTCAGCTGATCGATCAAACAGGTCCAAAAACATGACAAATTTAAATTATTCGGCGAACTTTAAAATTTGGGTATCAGATAATATTTACACTAAGATTCACGAAAAACATAGTCAGCTGCAAGTATGTGGGTGGAAAAGTCGTCAGCTGGTACATAACAGTGCTGAGTGTTGATCACCTGCGAGGCAGCGCCCATCACCTTTCTTGCATCAGCTGACGACTTTTCCATCCACAAACTTGCAGCTGACTGTGTTTATAGTTAATCTTAGTATGAATATTATCATATACCCGATTTTCAAAGTTCGCCATGAAGATTTAATTAGTAATATCGATATTGATAACTTAATGTTAGAAAACGTGGGTGCGGAATTCCCGAGTTTCTTTTTTTAATTTGATTAAATATTCAATTTATTATTAATATACATTATTTTATGAGAATACAAATTAATACATTCGTACATTTCAAAATTATACAGGATGATCTGCTCAGAAAATTTATTTAGTTTAGTAAAAATAAAAATAAATTTATTCGGCTTCCGATAACAGATCTTCCTCATTCTCATTTTCATCCAACTCATCGCTCTCTTGATGCTCAGTGGGTGAAAGATCATTTTTCTCTTTGTCACTCGCATCTAAAAAAAATAATTATTTATAAAAAATTGATTGAGATTATAATAGGATGAAAAGTGAAAAGCACAAATGATATAATACCTTCAGTATTTGGGCATCTCGGATAATCATTTCCACTTATGGAGTTAATTGATCTCCATCAAACCACTTGCAAGTTAAATTTGTTTTCCTCAAGCTGTTACCCATAACCAAGGGATCTAGTGTAGATGGCACTTGTTTGTGTGCGTTGTTCCAAATCGTATACATACATACACAGTTCTTAAAACGTGCTGTACAAGTTCCGATTTCGACGGAGGCGAGAGAGATGCATCAAAATTTTTGTCTGGTAACCGAAATTCGTTATCATTTTCGCTAAATTTATACACCTTAGTGAAGGTAGCTACACGAGCATCATTGACGTTTTTTATAGCTTTAAACCCATACATCGTGCAAACAAACTTCTCTATTATGTTAACGACATTATCCTCTGGTAAATTATTCAAACTTTTAAATGCTTCAATAACTTCTTTTAGAAGCTCTAATCAAGTTTCTTTCAATGTATTGGGCAAGTGATGAAATGGCTCCGTTCTTAGGTAATAAAATCCTATACCTAAATACTGAAAACTGCTATAGAGTTCGAAACGACTATATCCAATCTACTGTCACCTAAGAAACCGTGGAAAGCTTATCGTGTTCTAGTCACGAGGAGGCGGACACTAAAATGATTTTTCACGTATACATGAGAACACCAGTGTGGTCATAAGTTCAGATACTGACATTCCTATCATCATGCTGGGAAACACGAAAAATGTATATTATAATGTGAAAATTTGGATAAAAATGGAAATAAAGAAACGTAGGAAATAAAGAACGATTTTTATATCTAAACGATTTGTATTCAACACTTGGCGACGAACGGTGTAACGCATTGCCCGCTTTCCATGGTTTCGCGAGATGTGATTATAATCCCGTATTCTTCAAGAAAGGAAAAAGAAGCCTTTTACTATATTAAGAAAATATCAAGAGTTTATTGAAGCATTTAAAAGTTTGAATAATTTACCAGAGAACCTAAATAATGTGGTTAACATAATAGAGAATTTTGTTTGCACGATGTATGGGTTTAAAGCTATAAAAAACGTCAATGATACTCGTGTAGCTACCTTCACTAAGGTGTATAAATTTAGCGAAAATGATAACGAATTTCGGTTACCAGACAAAAATTTTGATGCATCTCTCTCGCCTCCGTCGAAATCGGAACTTGTACAGCACGTTTTAAGAACTGTGTATGTATGTATACGATTTGGAACAACGCACACAAACAAGTGCCATCTACACTAGATCCCTTGGTTATGGGTGACAGCTTGAGGAAAACAAATTTAACTTGCAAGTGGTTTGATGGAGATCAATTACCTCCATAAGTGGAAATGATTATCCGAGATGCCCAAATACGGAAGGTATTATATCATTTGTGCTTTTAACTTTTCATCCTATTAGAATTTTAATCAATTTTTTATAAATAATTATTTTTTTTAGATGCGAGTGACAAAGAGAAAAATGATCTTTCATCCACTGAGCATCAAGAGAGTGATGAGTTGGGATGAAAATGAGAATGAGGAAGATCTGTTATCGGAAGCCGAATAAATTTATTTTTATTTTCACTAAACTAAATAAATTTTCTGAGCAGATCACCCTGTATAATTTTGAAATGAACGAATGTATTAATTTGTATTCTCATAAAATAATGTATATTAATAATAAATTGAATATTGAATCATATTCATACTACGATTAACGATAAACAGTCAGCTGCAAGTATGTGGATGGAAAAGTCCCAAAAGTAAATATTATCTTATACCCAAATTTTAAAGTTCGCCGAATAATTTAAATTTTTCATGTTTTTGGACATGTTTGATCGATCAGCTGACGGTAAATCCACCGCCCCCCGTCCAGCTGACTATGTTCTACTTTCATTATATAACATAATCTTCCCCTCATATAAGTTTTAGCATTCGCCGGATAGTTTTTTTTTCAATTTTTTTTTACGTGTTTTCAACCCTTTGACAGCCACCCACACCGCTACCCAACCAGCTGACGGTCCATTCATTGCTAACTTATATAAGAACAATCCATTTTTCATATTTTCAAAGTTCGCCGGATAGTCAGTCATTTTATACACGGGCTCCAGGCCTATTATATTACGCCTGAGTAATCATTAAACATGTATAAAGAAAACAAGATTGAATTGAGAACGTCTTCCTTTTTAAAATTTCTTGAAGTCAATTAAAAATGAGCAGCTATTTTTTTGGCACCAGAAAGAGTATACGTGCTTATTGACTTGAATGTATTGTATTTGAAATTAATGATTGTCCTCTATTTTCCTCCGGTAGTGTAGTTCTAAATAAAACGTCCAATTTATCTTGACATTTATCGTGACATTCTCATTTAATACCCAAGTTCTTTCGTCCACAACGAGAACTTTATGCAAACACACCCATCAGATAAAATAACTCGTTTAAAGAATTCCGTAAGGAGTTTCCTATAGTACAAATTGATAATTTTTTTTATCCGTGATAATGTAAGTATTTCGCGTTTTGGTTCATTGCGCAAAGTTCAAACTTTATAAATAAAACTACATTCGTTCCGTATCTAATAAAAAACTTATATTATTTTTTTTCGCTGTTTCATTTATGTAACTATATTTTTATTAGTTTGCAACACAGTCAAATACCATATACCGTATAGGTAAAAGTCAACTGCCATATAAATTATAGGAAATTTATCATTTGTGTAGAAATGTTGCTTTAAATGAATTCCTGGCGTGATGTCCAATTAGGTAATGGCAAGCGACTACAATAGGTTATTGCACATTGCGGTTATCGGTTATATTGTGTTAAGTTGTATTTACCTTTTGTCTATCGTCTGTTACTGTAAAATACCATAAATTAATTGTATAGTCTAGCGGTTGGGATTCCGCTCCGATTAAATGCGGAAGTGTTTAAAATTTGGGAACTTGTAGATCTTGATGCTCTGTGTGAAGGTAAAAATTAGATCGCTACTGCTGGCACGGCATCGCCATTCCAAGTAACACACAGTAATATATTTATGGGGTATTATACGTATATTGAGTATACCGGGTGTAACAAGATCATGGTACGTACACTCCCCCCCCCCCCCGTTTCTCATTTAGTTTTGAAGATAACACAAGTCAACATTTTGTTTGAAAAAATATACCGGACTCTACCCTATGAGGTCGCTGCCGATGCCGAGATCAGTTAAGCTCTATCACATCAGGTTCAAGGTCATTTGAAGGTCAAACTAAGAAAAGGTGGTTGAAAAAATCTGAAAAAATTCACACATGGGTTTTTGGGGTCGTTGAGTCCAAATCCGATATCGGTTGACCTCTTTAAATTAAATTAAACTCGAAATAATCAATAACACATATTATATAGCGCCAGGACTGCAGAAATAAGCATGATAAAAATTTCTTTCAGGAAAATAATATCTCCTATGAAAACACAAACATAACAATAGAGAACACGTTGAGCAAAAACCAAACCTGTCTTGATACTTGGAGCAACGGAAACTCAATTTCACAAATAGATCATGACTTGGTAGACAGGAAGATAAGAAAACGGGTTAAAAACATTAAACCAAAAAGGACAATAGAAGTCAACACAGACTACAAAGACCTATATGGGAAATTTGAAATACCAAAAGAGAAAATGCGTAAAAGAGATAACAAAACACACAATACCTGGAATATCCACCTACTACAGCATGAAGACATTTAGAAGAAATACTGCGAGGAAATATAAAAGCAACTGACAGGAGAAGTAGACTGGACAAAATAAGTTCAAAAATAAAAATCGCGGCAAGATAAAAGCTAAAAAAGGAGACTCCAATAAGCAAAGGAAAAAACAAATACAAACACCCAAAAAGGTGAAGACTGCAGACAAAGAACATTGGATGTCCAACATGAACAAAACTCTAAAAGAAGCACTGAAAAAAAAAGAGACGAAGAGAAGATGTGAGAAGAAAAAAATGCAGGATATTTTTCGAAAACGTAGAAAGCCTTCCAAAAGGACGTTTAAATTAAACCTTCAGATACCTGAAAAAAAACCGCTGCCCAAGGAATCACTACTTCCACATCCAGATTTTCTATCCAAGTCACTCACAACGAAAAAATTTTGTACGTGCAAATAATTATTTATGGAACTTTAATAATATAATATTTGAAATCCTCTACCCCAAAAACCCATAAAACCATACCCCACGTCGACAGTGGGGCGGGGGTGGCGATAGGGGGTGGTAGTGGGGGTGGATGAAGTAAAAAAATATTTTGAGGTTTCTGGTTCTTGTACACACAATAAATCACAATTTCTTTTCATCCCCTTTAATAATGGGGTGGGGGTGGTAATGGCTAATGTCAATTTTTTTTTTGAGACCTTAGCTTCTCTTATATATACTAAATACCAATTTTATGGACTCTTACCTACTTGATTTACCTATTTACCCCAAATTTACCTCAATTTACTCCCAACCCTTCGACGGAACCAGATGAAAATATAATCTAGTTCTAGATTTCTTTAAAGTATATACGTGTACCAAATTTCAAGTCAATATCTCAAACGGTTCCTGAGTAAACGTGCGCACAAAAAAAGTTACAGACAGACAGACAGACAGACCGACAGACAGACCGACAGACAGACCGACAGACAGACCGACAGACAGACCGACAGACAGACCGACAGACAGACCGACAGACAGACCGACAGACAGACCGACAGACAGACCGACAGACAGACCGACAGACAGACCGACAGACAGACCGACAGACAGACCGACAGACAGACCGACAGACAGGCCGACAGACAGACAGAAATTGTTTCTTTCGCTCAAACTTACATTTCGAAGTTTCATGACATTCTAAGCCTATTTGAACAATAAAAATTTTTAAAAATTTTTTTGTCGTTACTATATTTCCACTGGATGTGGAAGTAATATAGAAGAAATAATAATACACACACGAGAAGATACATACACCGCAACAATAGCAAAGAAACTGGAGGAAGAAGCGAAAACAAACAATGGTCGAATAAAATTAATGCAAGAAACGATCCTTGGATAAGCCACGATCAAAGGGCTAACTTCTGGAAATAATGGCTTGGGCAAGAAAAGCTGCACCTGGAATAGACAAAATAAACGATGGATTAATGCACTATCGATTGGAAATACTAAAGGAGCAAACCTTAGAAATTATCAGCAGAGCACGGATGGAAATCACACCTTTTCTTACGTAATGGAACACAACCATAAAAATAGCCCTTCCTAAAATAAACTCACCACATAGTATAGATGATTACAGAAGAATAACACTATGCAGCGTAGAATACAAGCAATGCGCAACATTTCTGTTAGACCGACTAGAGAAATACATAGGAAGACCACCAGACTACCAGACATGCATCTTGGTAGAAACCGAAATATAAAGGAGATAAGCAAGGTTGCTTTCTATCTTCTCCATAGGCGATGAATTAGCTGACAGCCTCGCAAGAAAAGGGGCTAAAGCCTCATTTTTCGGACTCGAACCGTTCTGTGGCTTATCTAAGGGACACATAACGGAAGAGGTTCAAAAATGGGAAAAACAAGTCCTACAAGTGAAAAGATTTATAACCTATTCGACAAAGAATGCCAGAAGGTTTCTCGAACTCGAAAAGTTCGACCTAAAGCTGATTACAGTACTTCTAACTGGCCATTGCCCCGTGAGATATCATCTCAAGAATATGGACATGACAGAAGATGACAACTGCAGATACTGTGAAGCTGCAACTGATACTGCGGAACATATACTTTGCGCTAAAGTACCTAGAACAGGCGAAATTAACACCTGAAGACATAGGGAAATTAGCTTCCATGGAAATCACAAGCTTTACAAGCAGTTTTGGAATCTTGGGCAACAACTTGTTGTAGGGTAAATCACAAAAGATCTTTTAGGTACAATCTACAATCTACAATCTACAATCTACAATCTATTGATTATTCACAATGGTCCTATATCAAATGATAAAAATGACAATAAAGGAAACGCCAAATTTTAAAGAAAACACAGAAACATTAATAACCCTGCTCATACTAGCATACGCCGATCGCGATGATCTCCTAATCATCATGGAAGAGAATAAGGTTATTCTGAGTTTTCTTGAAAAGATAAAATTGCATCTGGAAGTGAAAATAAATTTCAAGAAGAGTCTAACAATAATGGATGCAAGATCTGTTAATAAAAGAGAACCTGGTCAGCGGAGAAGAATACAAAATATCCGGCTACTGCTGAAGAACATCAAACAAATTGAAATATCTGTGAGCATATCTGAGGAACCACTAAAAAGAAAAGAAATTGTTAAGGGCAGAATTAAAACGACATACAGATTTACATGAGCGAATATATCTTTCACTCAAGAAAAATACACTACCATGGAACCCGATCAGGAATATAACATAGCTATCATACTGACAACGATAGCGCATGGGGTAAAAAACGCGGCAAAAACAAAGGCTAACAGAAGAATCCTGAGAAGAGCTGAATAGAATAGAAACATACGCAATGAAGTACTGGAGACGTGTCCATGTCCAAGGAAGGAATCCGACACATTTTCTGAAGAAAGTGCTAATACCAAACAGTCACAAACTAAAGTAGATAACAACAATTGAGAGGATTATGAACAATCTAGGAAAGGACAAAGCATACTGGGAAAGAACAACAAGAAAGAAAACAAAGAAATCGCAAGGATATATGCTCTGCCGGAGTCAGAAACGGGGGAAACAAAAGACTAGGGAGTGGTCTAGAAGCAAAAGTACAAAAAAGGAGCTTAAACACTCCTTCACGACACAAGGTGGCAACGTATTTCACAAATACCTATATTTCCTATCCCACATTCCTGTATCATGGGTCCTGTCGTCCTCGCTACTGGCAACAAGTATGACAGTATGACCGTATTCCAACCCAGCGTAGACGTAGCCGGCTTGTTGGGAGTGGCAGCAATGTCTATCGTAGGCTGGTAAATCGAATCAAATCAAAACAAATCAATTTTTATTTAATAAATTATGTACTTCGGTTGAATTTGTACAATGACTTTGATTTACTTTAATTATGGCAAGAAATTCAACTTTAAGATAAGTATTCGCCAACAGTTGCAAGTTTCTTGTTTGTTTACTTTATTATTTTGCGTACGGTAACTGCTTATAACATTGACCAGCATATGTTACACGCAACAACAACTATACACGCCGCTTAACTCGCTAATACATAATTATTTTATTTGACCGCTCATTATGCATGTTAACGAGCTTGTAATAATGATATTGTTTAAATAAATTCCGTTAAGAACGTAAACTGTAAAATGGACATACATTTCAAGTTTTTAACAACAGTTTTATTTCGAATTAAATGTGCAGTTGCAAGTTGCAGTTACTCTAGGATATATTAGGCCTTGTATAACAAATGTATAGAAAAAGTTACATCTCGTGTTTTAAAATGGTTTTAAGTATAATGCCAGTATAATGCGTTTCAAATATTGTCTGCGAACGATGTGTGTGTGTGTCAAAGTTTATAGTCTTGATCAGAGTGGCAATGAGTAAAAACTGCTGTTGCTTATATATGGCACTATTAGTTGGGATCAGGAGCTACTGCACCCAAAAAAATATATGCATTATCCGGAATGATCTTGTGATGTAAATGTGAAGGAAGTCGTTCTGGTCGCGGTTGCCAAAACCGTAAAAAAATAATTGTCAAACATTTTTGTATTGCTGAAAATTGATTTGATATGATTTTTATTTTGTAAGTATAATTTAAAAAAATGTACTACATTGGGTGTTGGTATAATTGGTAAATGTATCAGGTGTTAATAATAATGTACGTATTTTGACGTGCAAAAAACGAATATGAAGTCCAAATTGCTTGATTTAGACTCAGTTTTTCTTAATTTTTTTCTGCTGTAAGGCTGTGTAATTAATCAAAATAATAATTAGTATTGATTCAGTAATAGTTTTTTTTATTAGCGTACAGAATAGCGCCCTCTATATTTAGATGAGTAATCATTCACTGTGTAAAACCGCTGCCCAAGGAATCACTACTTCCTCATCCAGATTTTCCATGCAAGTATCTCACAACGTGTATGTGGGAAAAATTGTTTATGGAACTTTAATAATATAATATTTGAAATCGTCTACTCCAAAAACCCATAAAATGATATGGGGGTGGTGATAGGGGGGTGGTAGTGTAGATGAAGTAAAAAAATATTTTGTGGTTTTTGGTTCTTGTACAGACACTAAATCACATTTTCACCTCCTTTATTAATGGGGTGAGGGTGGTAATGGGGGTGGCTAATACTAATAAAATTTTTGATATTTTATAGCTTCTCTTGTATATACTAAATATCAGTTTTATGGATTCTTACTTGCTTGATTTATATGTTTACCTCCTTAAACGGATTACGATGAAAATATAATCTAGGTCCAGATCGCGTCAAAATACATACGTGTGCCAAATGTCAAGTCAATATCTTGAACTGCGCACAAAAAAAAGTTACAGACAGAAATTTTGTCTCTCTCAAATTTAAAATCTCGACGTTTTATGACATTTTAGCCTATTTGAACAATGAAAAGTTTCAAAATTTTTTTGTCGTTACTATACTTCCACTGGATGTGGAAGTAAAATGAATAAATAACGAATTCTAATGTATTTTAACAGACTTCAATATCGATATTAGATAATAAGGTTGAGTTAACTACGGTGACATTTTATTTCATAATTATTGTTGGCGAAATTTTTTGAAATTAATTTTAATTTTTTTAAAGTTTTTTTTAGAATATCAGTGTTCTATGCGCCCGCGTCCCTTGTCTTGTCGATGCACAGGTTAAACTATCTTACGCGGTGATATTTGGTGATCTCAATTTTTTTACATCATAATTCCTGCTCTATTAAAAACGGACATATGGTGTCAATGAAAACTGATTTAGAATTGGATGAACTTTCGAAGGTATACATGGGCTAGCTTATAACAGTGAAAATAAGGTTACACAAACTTGCAACACCTAACATCGTCATGGTTTATTTCACAGTTTATTCAAAAAAATTGATATTATATAAATGATTTGAAGTATGGAATAAATAAAACCTTGATATTCCCTTTATGGCATTGGTGACTTTTGCGAAGTTGTTCCATACATGAAAATATGCTATCTTAAATGACAAAATATTTTATATATTAAAGTATAGAATAGCGTGTGCTAGAAAAACATTTAATAAAATAGTCAAAGTCAAACCACTGGCAAAAGTTTTTTCCTTTCATCCTCATTGTTGCCCAGATTATACTGGATGCCCAAAAATTTCATTAAGAAGCCATATCTACCAAAGGCGGACTGGCTAGGGCCGCTAGGCCGCGATCCCGGCCAAGGTTTTCGGTCAAGGTGGGGGGAATGGTGAAAAGATAAATTACAGAGAATAATAAGGGGCAATAATAACGATTCATTTAAAACTCATTCTCATCAAAATACTAGTTGTAAAAACAAACACTGTTTGCATTATGCTTTTAAAGCTCTATTTCAGCTGTGATCTCAATCTGGACTTTTTAACAATTTGCATTTGACCTTTACATATGTTCCAATACTACTTTGTACTCAACTGGTGAAAGTGTTCTCTAAATTAAAAATCGTAATGAATCGACTGAGATCAAAGTTGGAACAGGATCATTCAGTTCCACCAATACTCTTATGTTTAGAAAGAGATTTAACAGAAGACATTAATAAAAACACTGTTATTGATATGCTGGCGCAAACTTCAGAAGAGTTGAAGAGTTTAATTTTATTGTAATTATATTATTTATTATTTTATTTTTATTATATAATATAATTTTATTACAATTTTTCTTATAAATTTAAATATTAATTTTTGTTTGTTTGTTTGTTTACTATGCTTTATAACGGTTGACAGTAACAACAATAATGTTCGTTCAATATGTTTTGTCATTATATTTTTTCTAATAAATAAATATGTACTGTCGTGAGCAAAGAAAAATAGGACAACTATTTTTTTCTAATGTAAATCTGTCTCTATTTGCACACTTGCAATGAATTTTGACAAATAACTGACAATGTCACAAAAATTAAAGTTAGATGTACACAACTAGATTTTAGCAAAAATACGTTCTAAGACTTTTTTGCGCACGACAATACCATCGTCTTTCTGGATTTAGAAACTGTCGCTTGTTTTTGAAGACGGTGGTACCAAAATTAAAACCATAGTGGCATTCCTTTAACTTTAAAAATACCTAAGATTAGAAAATAGAATAATAATCATATCTCGTCAGATTATTAATAGAAAGATTATTGATGGAAAATAAAAAAAATGTTACCCATACAGATTTACAACAGCGGGCTAACTTTTAGGGACCCAGTCCGCCCCTGATCTACTTTAATTGAGAAGATACAAAAAATTAAATGTAAAAAAAAAACTTTTTGAAAACAAGCTTTTGTTATTATTTAGGTGTACTAGAGTAAAAAAAAAAAAATGAAAAAAAAAAAAAATGAACTGTCTCATTCTATTTTTCTTGGCCATCTTTTTTGGGCCATTCTTTTTGTATGTCCGAAACATATCAATTGTTTCTTTTCGATTTCGTCAGTAATATCTCTCTCGATGTTCGTACTTCTTTTAATTACGTCGTTTCCCACTCTTTCAGATCTAGATTTTCTACAGCTTCTTCTAAGGAAGTCGATCTCAGTACACACAAAAAAAAGTATTCTTATTTTGAATGTACCTATTTGTTCAGGAATTTAAATGTATTATTTGCTCAAAAGAAGAGATTTTTCTTGGTTTGAAACAATATATTTACTTGTGAAAACTAAAGCAAAATCTTGATAAATTTCTTTAATTTGAGATGAGGATAATCAAATCAAAACATTCGCTTTGTAAATATAAACTATGCATAATTTCAACTTAAAAATGCATTTCTCTTGGAACAAATATTATATACGTTGGAAACAAGAATATAATTCTTCTTTTGAATATATGCATATGATCAAAAAATTGAGAATATCATATATTTAACTTAAATAGAGTGTAATCAAGTTGAGACATCCAAATTCTTCATTGAAAACTATACTTAGTTTCAAATTAAAAATGTATTAGCTTGAAAATAAACATTACATATATTTGAAACAAATAGTAGAATTTTTTGTTTCTGTATAGATATTTATTGAAAAATTTAAGAAAAGTAACTACTTAACTTGAGAGCAGTATATTCAAATCGAGATATTTATATTCTCAATATAAAACTATGCATAATTTTAACTAAAAAATACTTTACTTTTGGAATAAATATAAACAAGTTCACGGTAGATGTTGGTAGATGGATCTGCTTACAATTCGCTAACTTAGTCTTACCACAGGCACAGAAGACTAAACAATCAGAATGGAAACTGGCGGCATATCCTTTGTACAATTTAACTCCAGAATCGCGTATCTTGTTGGAATAGATATCAGGGACGTATTTTGTAATGTTGTAGTCAGGGTCGCAATTAGGAGTTTATAATTTAATTTTGCACAAATCTTCAACTTTAATCAAATTTGCAAAATCACTCTTTCTGAATTGTCTAAAAGTTGTCTTGGTTTGACATAATGCTGAACTTGTCATTTTGTTGATTTTTTTAATCTATTTTCAAAATTACAAAGTATGTAACTACTAAATTATTGTATAAATCAGATTTCTTTGTACATCTGGCAACTCTGTATTGAGTACCAGATTATTTGTTGTTCTCAATCTACCAAATGTGGCATCGCTGTATTCTATTCCAAAATAAGTTAATTCTTGCTGTCGACAAGAATTTGACTTGAAAAAAATTCATTTCAAAAGGAAACAATCCTGATTTTCAATTTAAATAAATATTAATTTTTATTTGAACTAGAAGAGATTATACACAAATAAATTATAATATTGATTTAAAAATAATCTTGTGTTAAATTTAGACCAGCTATTGTTTGGGTTACATATTATTATATTTAATTTAATATTGTGTATTCTTAGTTTAATTTGATTTTTAGTTTGATCTAAAAAATTCATTGTTATTGTTTAAATAAGAGGTAATTTTAAATGTAGCATACAATTTATTTACAAAGATTTAAACACAGTTTTAAAGGAAACATATTGAGGTGTTCATTTTAAAATAAGGAATAGTGTTGAAACAACAAAACTAGGATTTTTCATTTTAAATAAATGAAATGTTCAATTTAATACTTCGTACTTATCTAATTAAGGATAATCTTAAATAAATTGTACTCTTCATTTGAAATATTGATCTTATTCATTATATAAAAACTTATCGTTTATTTGGATTGAAGCATATTTATTCAAATCAAATATACTTTTTTTTGTGTGTAGTAGACAGTAGTTTTTTTCTATTGTTCTAGCTTAGATCCCACACTTCCGCACCGTATGTCATGACACATTGGACAATAGTTTTGTAAATATGCATTTTTGTATCTTTCCTAATATCCCTATCCCATAGAACTGAGTTCAGTGTTCCCATAGTTTTTCTACCTTTAACTACTCTTCTTGGACTTCATCTTATTTGTTACATTTCTAATTAACTTTAAGTTATTGATATCTATACTATGATTGTTATTAAAGGTAGAGATGCAACGTATAGTGTTTTGGCCGGATACCGAATACCGGATATCCGGCGTACTTCTTGTACCGGATACCAGATATCCGGCCAATTATCCGGCTTGCATTGAAAGTTGGATTAAAAACACGTTTTAAACACCTCGACAACAAAAAATACTTACCGGCAACTCTTTGAGACCCCAGATTTAAAACAAGTTTTTTCGATAAAAATCAGGCTGAAAAATCCCATCAAATTACTTTGCTATAGGCTTTAAAAAATAGTTCTGATAATTCATATTCAAGCAGTGATAGTGGTTCTTCTCCTTCTAGTAAACAACGTAAGAGGTATGCTGATATTCACAACATTTTTTGGGACTGCTTTGATGAAGTGGGTACAGAAAATAGTAGCGTTAAGGATAGAATTTTGCAGAGTGAGAGGGAAATATGCGTTTATTTTCGGATTATTATAAATATTTAAAAACTATTTTAAATACTAACGAATACAACTACATATATGTTTTATTGTAAAATTCTGTTATGTTTGAATATTGCAGTTTGTCAATGAAAATAGTTCCTAATTCCATTATTAGAGCATGGCATTTGACTATTTAAAAAATTTATGATAAAAACTCTAGATAATTATTGTATTCTTTAGAGCAATTTTAAAGATTATACCATTCATGAGTTTTTATACTGTTTGGTTTGGTTAAATATTTATAATAAATCGAAAATAAACGCACATTTCCCTCTCATTTTGCAGAATCCCATCCTTAATGACAACGTTTCGGAGAAAACTTCAATGGCCAAGGAGATTGACTATTATTTGAAAGGAGCACGGATTCAAACTTCAAAGTAATAGTGACCCTCAGACACGATGGTATACTAACTCCAGAATAATGAAACTGTTTCATTTTTTATTCCACTTTTTATTTTTTAACTATCCGGTTTTGGCCGGATATTAGGTCACTATCCGGTGTCCAGCCGAATAGTAATAAAGTGGCCGGATAGGCCGGATACCGGATAGTATTCGTTGCACCTCTAATTAAAGGTATGTTGGGCAACACGAGATTTTTCAGAGCTTCCATTTTTGAAATGTGTTCCTCAAATCTTATTATAATTGGACGTCTTGTTTGCCCCTCATGATTCAAATTGGGTAAACCCGGGAATTGATACGAATATTGAATTTCGTTCGGTTTGGAAGGTCGAGGAATTTCCTAACTAATCTGTCCTAGTAATAACACCATCCTTTACAATTGCATCATAGTATATGTTCAAACTGTGCTCCTTCGGACTCCACATAAGCTTCAAACACTCGTAATAGATCTTTTGCAAACAAATGTAATCATAGACGGTGATATTGTACGGAAATCTATTATTTGCTGTATATAAAATCATATTTAAAAGAATAAAAACAATATATCACAATATTCACGATGAAGTGAAAAATTTTAGGGGGTGAAATTTAGAAGCAAAAGCTGGGAGTGGCTTCTTAAGGGTTGTAAGAAGCAAACAGTTTCAACGGTGAATCACGACGTTATAGGGGTTAATGGTTATATTTTCCCCTATAATAATTTTAGATTTCGTTGGTTATAAGTATATATTTAAAAGTTTTAAAACTATTAACAATGTTATGAATCAAATATAATTCGTTTGTAAAGTATAACATTTTGTTCTGGGATTTTTATCTTGATGAATAATATTATTTTATGTATTGATTTTTTGATTTTCATCTTTTTCTTGCATGGATACCGCCAATCCTTAATAGTAGGCAAGTAAGCTGCCACAGATGTCTTTTAGTGCATTTTGTTATCTTCTCAAAGAATATACAGTATATGCACGATTAGAGTGGATAAGAGGGTAAAATTTTTATTTCTCGTTTTACGCGGAAAATTAATTCTTTATAAGAAATTTTGCTTTTGTTAAAAATATGATTGCCGTGGAGTAAGTCAACATGTCATGTACAGGGTGTTCAGAAAATAAATGATTCAGAAAATTTTGTAAGAGTAAACTACGTTCAATTTTAACGATATGAAAAACTCATCAAGAAAAGTTGTTTAGAATTAAAATTTATGTCAGAATCGGTTTGTAAGGATATATCTTATTGTGTTTTAAAATTTTTTGAATCTGAGATTACTTAACCAATTCCAAATATTCCTCTCGTCTTCTTAATGACAGCTCGGGATGTTGCTCTAGTGACTGTTGCTCTAGTGACTAGTACTACATCATCTTCATCATATTTTTTTTTAGGTCTTGTTATTTTCAACGATCCAGTTCTTAAAAATTTCTGTACTAATTTGTGGCAAATCGACTGTTCAACACACACGCCTGGGTATTTTAAATTCAAATCTTCGATTACTTTCCGATTGCAAGACTCGCCAATTCCATAACACTGTATCAGATAAAGTTTTTGCTGGTTAGCATTTTTATAATAGTTATTAATATCATGTTGTACAGTAAAATGACAAATCGAGGATAAATAAATGTCACTGTCAACCACAAGCCAACTCCACAGTTATACAGTTTTTATTTTAATTTTCAAAATAATAAAGTTATGCCGGTTTCTAAACAAATTGAAATTCTGAAATACATTTTTCTAATAAATTTTCCGAATAAACGTTTTCTATGCTGTAAAAAATAAAAGAAGTTATTATAATTACGAGTATAATTAGCTAGAAAATAATTTTTTTTATTTTACCGTAAGTTTTACTGCATGATACCACTTGACACTTAAGAGAATTCTGACATAAATATTAATTCTAAACAACTTTTCTTAGTGACAGTTTTTCATATCGTTAAAATTGAACGTAGTTTACTCTGACATAATTTTCAGATTTTTTAATTTTCTGAACACCCTATACATGACATAATTTAATTCATGGCAATCACTTTTTTAACAAAAGCAAAACTTTTTATGAAGAATAAATTTTCCGCGTAAAATGAAAAATAAAAAAGTTTACCCCTTCCATTCTAACTGTGGACATACTGTATATAGCTTCTTAACAAAATTCTGGGGCATCCTGTATATTATTTCTGATTTTAAGATCTATGACGAGAAAGTTCAAGTGTCGCTCACCACAGGATCAATGATCTTATATTAAAGTTGACAGAAAAAACTGAACAGAAATTTATATATTACAATAAACTAGGTCTGTGGTGACAATGCGGTGGACCGTACTATTGTATCTTATTTCCCGGGTGGCCTAATTAGCAAGTAAACTGATCTTACATGGGCAGTTTATAGCGATCAAGCAATGCCATTTCAAGAGCAATGCAACTGTTTACCAACGTTGTATTACTAGTGTCCGGAGATGTCATTTATCGTGCTCGTCTTTAAATTTTAGATTATTCAACAAATTAAAGCAAATATCATGCCTCCAAAATTTTATTATGGGATTGTCGCAAAACATAAATATAATTGAACAAAAAATGTCTAATGTAAAAAAAGTCGTGCACAAAGTGGTGGCTCTATACAGTGTATGATTTAACAATCACAGGTACACAAAAATGTGTCGTATACTACTGCACCCTTATGTAATTTGATACCCTGAATCCGAATGTGATATTAGAATTGCTCGAGCATGCCACTTTTTTCGAATGTAAAAAAATAACTAAAATTCAGGAAAAACGCTTCCTCCTGAGCTTAGAAAAAAACTGGCGTGATGTAGCAATGCTAACATTAGTTTCGGATTCACTTTGAATTTAGACCTACAAGCAAGAGCTGGCTCTTCTCCACATTCACAGGGAAGTAGATGCGGATTCTTTCTGCAGTTATTTGGTATAATACCTTGTTTCAGTTCATTTGATGAACAATTACAATAAGTGGTAGAGAGTTGTAAAATTAAGTTAATGAACATTGAGAACGAGGGGCGAGCGTAGAGGCGACTTCAATGTGAATATCAGTCGATATTCCGTTGAAGCAACGTCGAGGGCGGTTAGTACTTGGATGGGCGACCCACCTATCTTGGGAAATATACAGCGTTCTCGCCCCATCTTCTAGAGACTTGTATATCAGTGTATACTCGGAAGTTACGTAATTTCAGACGAGGATTACGTAGTGGATATACCATCCTTCGGATGGGATGTAAAGCAGGCGGTCCCTTGTCTATTAAATGTTAGGCAAGTAAAAGATCCCTACGCTTCTTAAGGGAAGAGGTTCGGTAAAATGTTGGGGGTAGCTCGTCTCCTGGCGTCGGTGATAGGCCCTGGTAGCGGAAATAGGCCGACGTTAAATAGTTAAAAAAAAACACTGAGAACTTTTTTCGTATTAAGACAGTCTTCATTTGGTGTAAACATAATTTTACTTATGTTAATAATAATTTTTTTTGTTTATCAAATTATAGATCTAAAATTCCGATAACAGCGTGAAAATTTTTTCTCTAAATGATTTTCTCTAAATGATCCTCCAATGGCAATTTTATTTTAGACAAAAACGAACAAACCTGTACAACTTTTAGACATTTGAGATTCTTCTACAATGGAAGGGAATATTTTATTTATTATGACATGCGATGAGCAAAATTTTACATTCTTTTTATTTTTACTTTATAGATGGATAGATAGATAGATGATAGATAGATAGTTTAAATAAAAATCTTAAAACTAATAAAATTTCAACATTTAACACAGATAGTCAGTGACATTATTAGACTATTAAAAATTCATTAAGAGATTTCTTAAATAAATTAAGCGTTGTGCATTCTTTTATATTTATAGGTAAGCGATTGAATGCTTTTAGTCCCAAAACACTTGGAGATTTATATGTAATCAAATAATTACTATGTGGAATGTGAAAATCATTGTTTTGCCTGGTGCATATATTATGCACATTTTTATTGCGGTTAAACTTATCCTTATTAATAAATTCGTAAACACATAACTCAAATATATGTAGAGAAGGCAGTGTCAAAAGTTTAAAGTCCTTAAAATTATTTTTACAACTATGTGTACTGGGTACATTCACTATACATCTTAAAATTTGCTTTTGAGCAATAAACACATTGTATGATAGCGTGGACCATCCCCAAAAACAGACTCCTCTTCCTAAGACGAGACTCTACTTGTCAATAATATGCCATAATTAGCTGTTCTTCAGTAAGAACTGTTCGTAAATTTTTAAACATATATCTTATTGAATTAAATTTAGAAATCCTGCTCACAACGAAATTTCCAATTTAAACAATCGTCTACGTACATTCCCAAAAATTTTACGTTTTTGGTTTCATTAGGTATTTTAGAGTTATTGACGGATAATCTAAGATCTGAGCATTTTTTTGCCAATTGTGAAAACGTATGCAGTGTGTTTTTTGCACATTAAAATACAGAGAACTGTCATTAAATCAGTTATTCAGGTTTTCCAATACATTATTACATGTTATTTCTAGTATATCATTTGATTTATGGGAAACAATTATTACGTATCATCAGCATATATTGTAAAATATGCATCAGATGTTAAATTATCTAGTTCATTTATGTAAAGTAAAAACAATGCAGGACCAAATATTGAAACCTGTGGGACAGCCATGTTCACTTTACATTCGAATCTAGTTACCGTTTTATTGTTGTTGGTAACATTACATATTGACTACGTACTTTTAGGAATGTACTTATCCAACTTAATGGAGCTCCAAATATTCCGTACTCTGAGAGTTTAAGAAGTAACTTGTCTTGATCAACGCAGTCGAATGCCTTACTGAGATCACAGAAAATCCCAACAGGACACTCTCCTGCATTGATATACTTAGTGATGTTATTATAAAATGAATGCAATGCTGTAATAGTAGACTTTCCACAGCGAAAGCCATGTTGGTGTATTGAAAGTATATTGTTAGCGTCCAGATATAATTCGAATTATATTAATTCGTAACTTTAAAATATAACAAATGTTTTATTTATTATGTATTTTATCACACAATGAAGTATCCTCTAGGTAGGGTTAGATATACTATTAAATTATTTTGTTTCCACCCTACTTCTCGTAGAGTGGAAGTCTTTTAATAATATTTTATAGACAATATATTCTGATATTTTTAGAGAGACACCATTGATTACGTTTATTAGTATACTAACGGGATCAGAACTAGATCAACAGTATATAATATATAAAGATAAAGATAAAGGTTATTTCTTACTTTTTCTTATTAAATATTAGATAATGAGTGTATGAAAGTTGTCTACCGAATACTCAAAATAACATTTTCCTATAACTTTGTATCATATTGTGATATTGATTAAATTATAAATCTTGCCTATAATAAATTATGAATTAGATTCTGGTACGAAAGCATCTTATTTTAAAATTTCACGAACAAAAATTCTATTCTGTAACTGAAATTAATTATTTTTCATGACATTAAATTTCGTCATAATAGGTAGCTGTTGGTCAAATATTTCGTTTGCTTTGTACATATAAAATAGTGACTTTCACCCGTCGCTCTCAGTGTGTCTACAAAAACCACATACTCTGTTATTATTGTATTGGAAAACGGCATAGTTAAATGCATAGATATTAAAGTAAAAGTAATAATTACTGAATTGATTAATTTAAGATTATAGTGTATGTTCATAAGAAAATTTTATTATTAGAAACTGATCATAAAGTAAATAAATGACTGGATTTGTTACGACCAGGAGTTTATACATGACTTTTACTTGCCATACTGTAGTTCAAAATAAAAAATGTGTATATATTTCTTGTAATTATGGAAGGCGACAAATTTCATTCAAGAGAAAAAGTTTAATTTTACGTTAATTAATGTATCGTGATTTTCTCATGTAGAAAGGCGCACGAACAAAATAAAACTTCCAAGATGACATACAGTCTGACTACTTAAGATGAAAACAATCTTATAACTTTCTTATTTTTTTTCCGATTTTAATCAAATTTTACTCAAGTATAGAACAAATTAGAATCTACTTATGGCCAGAAAAATATGCAAATGCAAAGACACCTGCGGCACCACAATATGCGTAAAAAATTAAGAAATTATATTTAGCATATTTTATCGGAAAATTATGTTAATGAAACTTGTTCAGAGTTGTCCAAAAACCTTAAGTCCAAAATTTAAACAAAAGAAAAAATATTGAAATATTGATTAAAATAATGTCCATGTCCGAAAATATCATTTCAATGTTTTTTTTTTATTTAGAAAATTATACTATGAGAATTTTGTTTGAAATTAAACCGAAGATGTCAGGCAGTTGCCAAGCAATTTATAGATTTTTAAACAGTTGTTTTTAACATTTCTGAAATTTTAAATTTGGATTTTTTATTTTGATTAAATTTTGGAGATAAGGTTTTTGGACAATTCTGAAAAAGTTTCATTAACAAAAAATAAATTAATAGTTTAAAAAACTAAAAAAACATGCTTTGTTCTCTGTCTACCCCGTAAGGGCCTTAGTGTAAGCCGTGTTTGTAACTAAGTATAATATTTGAGCATAAAAGCGTTTTCATATTATTATCTTAGTGAACGAATTATTAACAACTTTCAAAATGTCCGTCTGTCCGTTTGTCCGTCTCTCTGCCCGTCCTTCACGTTTCTTGTAAGCACGATAACTAAGAAAGAAAAGTCCGATTGTACTGAAATTTGGAAAAAATCAATCAGTAAATAAAAAAGTTATTAATCATTTAAATTAAAAAAAAATATGTTTTCTCAATTTTTGTCACTTGTACTTAAATAGAAATCTTGCGAAATATTATTCTCTATATTTTTTTTTATTTATACATTTTACTAATATATATATTTCATAATAATATATCTAATTCGTTGAAATATAACAGTCGAATGATAGATATTCAATTTTTGTAGTAATGTGTGATGGTCTAATGGCTAAGCAGCAGTTATGCAGCATCCCGGCCTCGACAATGCGGAAACTAAAAGTTTTAGAACACAAATTTATGCGCCTCATTTCAGACTCCGATAGGTACACCTCCCTAAGAGATCTGTATGCACGTTGCCAGGACATAACCCCATTAGCGGATTACGTCCAAGGAACGTTTCAAAAATTCTATCAGTTCAAACTGGACAGTAGCCCGCTTACCCGCAACATTACCCGAATCAGACCGCATAATGCCATACTTTCTGATATAAGACACCCCCTACCATACCAGGCGTTGCCTATCTTCCGGCAACTCCCCTAGCCACACTTCCTTCTACGATAACTTACTCCTTACTCTTATCTTTCCTCAACTTTACATTTTTCCAATCTTTCCGATCTCTCTCTCCCCCTTTATCTTTGTACAATTTTGTTCTTTTATCTTTTTTGTTATTTTTGTTCCTTTTTTGTCTCTCTAAATCCCCCTAGGCCGAAAACTTACCTAAATCCTAATTTTTTAAACCACAATTTTATTTCCACCCTACCTTCCTTGTTGGCGATCAGATCACAAAGTCGTCATTTGTTCGAACGGGTTTTTTCGTTTAGTTGTGTTCCCCGTATCAACAATCAAAATTACGAAGTGCGCTTGCCTACGATTTTAGTGTTCTCAGTACTGTGTTTATTTTTAAGTTACTTTTAGGTCCATGTGGACACATCAAAAATACTAATCTAGCTTTTAAGTTTGCCTGTGGCAGACAGGAGCTTCTAGCCTCCCCCCTCGAATTTACTTCCAAGCCGAACGGATCCTACCTTGCCCAGCCTCACACCCACCTCGGCGATGTTCGCCGTGGTTGTCTGGCTGGCTTCGGGCTAGGATACGGCGAGGCACATACATTGTACTTAAACTTTAAATAAAATTCTCTCTCTCTCTCTGTCTCTCTCTCTGTTTTGCAATCCAAAAGTCTTGTGTTCGAATGCCTGACAGGGTGGTTGTTTTTTTTTCATTTTTTTTTCATATATTTTTTTTTCACAACAAATTTGGTATCACAAAATTTAGAATGTCCAAAAACTAACATTATTTACAAGAAATCTGCGAAGAGTATCCCATAGAATGTGTAACAATTATATAAAGAGCTCAGTAAATCGCCGAAGAGTATAATGCTTCCACTAGTTATTATCTAAACTCTCTGTTGATCCAATCCATGACTAACTGCATGACCAGATGCCTGTTTAGAAGTTTTCATATTTGTCTTCTATTTAGAGTGTGATTTTGCACAATTTTTGTACATATTTGCCCACCGATGAGGAATAAACAATGGTATCATAATAAACGATAATGCCAAAGATTCACACAATCATTTTATGGAGGCAATTTGCAACATGAGAAAATTGTTACGACTTTATAACTTTATTTGTTAATAAATAATATTGCAACAGATATTTCGGAATAATTAATTTAACATAATTTAATTAATTAACTAATATTCCTTGGAATTTAAGTACCTAGGAAGCTATTTTATACAGTAGGAAAATGTAGCAGGGATATTAGATATACAGGATATTTTTGAAATACATCCATCTATTTGAATCATTGCCAAGGCTTCACAAAATGATCAAATTATATTTAAAAACCGCTGCCCAAGGAATCACTATTTCCATATCCAGATTTTCTATCCAAGTCACTCACAACGAAAAAATTTTGTATGTGGAAATAATTGTATATGGAACTTTAATAACATAAAACGATACCCCCACATCGGTATATACTAAATACCAATTTTATGGACTCTTACTTGCTTGATTTACCTATTTACCCTAAATTTACCCCAATTTACCCCCCAACCTTTCGACAGAACAAGAAGAAAATATAATCTAGTTCTAGATCTCGTTAAAGTACATATGTGTACCAAATTTCAAGTCAATATCTCAAACGGTTCCAGAGTAAACGAGCGCATAAAAAAAGTTACAGACAGACAGACCGACAGACAGACAGAACATTTTTTTTCGCTCAAACTTAAAATCTCGACGTTTCATGACATTCTAAGTCTATCTGAACAATAAAAATTTTTAAAAATTTTTTTGTTGTTACTTTCTTTACTTCCACTGGATGTGGAAGTAAAATGAAATAAACAAACACAAAGTTATTTCTTTGCGATACATTAAAAGCAAAGTATACTTGAATCGCCCAGCGAATGTGGAAGATTGGGAAGAATTCGTCAAGAGATACAGTGCATCGGAAATAATCGACAAGGAAGAGTTTATCGGTCGGAAGTTCGAATTGTGCTTTCCGAGCGAGCGGACGCATCCGAAAAACGCTCCCATTAAAACGCGAAAGCGCCGGCTAAAAGTCCGCTAAATTTGATAAAACTTAGGTGAATTTGTAGCTCAAAGAATTCCACGTAAATCGATATATCATAACAAAAGAACAAAATTGAAATAGAATTAATATTTGAAAATAACTAATAATAATTTAGTGGCACAACCGACCAGTGCAGTGCTATGCATAAAGAAACAAGCTTAAAGGACCAGGCAATAAATAACAGGAACATAAATAAGCTAAGTATCTTCTCATTTTTAAAGTACCACCCAAGTTTATTTATCCAAGTTTATTTATGTCTTAATGACTAAGTGCCTGTCACATAAAACCATTGCAGTACTGTTTTAGGTCCAAACCCTAGCTAAATACAAAGAGTAAAAGATTTAATGAGTGATAGGTTTGAGGAATAATACATATCTTCAGGCGTGCAACTGATTCTGTGAGTAGTGATTAATTTCGTACATAATTTGTATTTGTATTAAAAAGAGTGTGTTTTTGTGGTGTTGCATATTTTTTACATTATAAATGCTGCAATAAACTGCTGAGAGGCTGATTCAAAGTCTGAGAAGTGATTATACATCTAAACCCTTGAAAACGTCGACCGCTGTCACCATAAATTTATGGCTAGGCAATAATGGATTGTAGATTCCTAAAGAAAAACAGAGTTTCTTAGATAAACAAGCGTTGACTTGGGTAATAAATGAACAACCTGATCACTGGCGTATTATTGGTATAACATGCCGGAGGCTGAATCTCTTGCAGTTCAATGCAAATGCAGGAAATGGTATCTATAGACAATAATGATGGATCGAATACAGAACTTAGGAACGAAAGATCACATCCTGGTAGGCACAGAAACGGAGTAACAAGTCAGGGGCGTTAAAGCGTGGGGGGGGCATACCACGGCAACAGTGGAGATAAACTTTAGGAAGAAGAGAAAGCAAAAAATGAATGAATCAAATTAATACAAGAAGGTCCTTCAATAAGCCACCATCCAAGGAATAACTGCTAGAAACCACGGCAGAGCAAGAAGAAATACTGCACCTGGAACAGGCAAAATGAACAATAAATTAATGCACTATGGAGCCAAAAGGACAAAGGAGCAACAATCAGAACTCATCACCGGAGCAAGGCTGGAAACGTTCATGTGGTTTTTCCCAAGGAAATGGTATCTATACACAGGAAAAATGACCGAATACTGAATCTAAGAACGAAAGATCAGATCACATCCTAGTAGGCAGAGAAGCGGGGAAGCGGACCAGGAGCATTAAAGCGCGGTGGGGGGCAGAGGTAACTGGGAAAGAAAAGCGAGAGGAAAAATGAATTCCACAAAGAAGTCGCAGCGATATATGCTCTACCAGAATCAGAAACGGAGGAATCAGAAGAAGAAGAAGGAGATTTTTAGAAGCAGAAATACACAAAGAGGAACATAAACACTCCATATCACGATACAACACATATTTCACAAGAAGACTCAGAAGGGGCAGAAGTCCAGAACCAAAAAACAAAAAAGGGAGCTTAAACACTCCCTCACGACACAATGCGGTAACCCATCTTACAAATAACTACACCTCCCATCCCACATTCCTTTACCATGTGCCATGTGGCTGTCGCTGCTGGCAACAAGCATTACCTTAGTCCAACCCAGCGTGGACGTAGCTGGTCCAGCTGTAAAACCTGGGAGTGGCAGCAATGCCTACCGCATGCTGGTAAATCAATCAATCAATCAACGTTCATGAAGAGTTTATCAGTCGTCGAAGGTATTGTCAGTCTCGAATGGAGCGCAATTCGAACATATAATTTAGTTGTTTTTGAAATGTTTTCATTTGTAGTAAAGCAAGTATTTTTAAATTTCAAGACAGTTTTTCTTAAAAATTTCCTGATTCATGCTACACTAATATTTACCTTATTTATGTTAAAAAAATACGCTTTGACACCAACAGTACTTATCAGAAAATACATTGGCTTTGCTAACAACTGAAGACCGACGGTTTCGTTTGAAAACAACAGAACAGAACGTTTATGCGATAAATTAGAAACGTACCTAACGTAAAGTAGCTTTACAGAATATGAAGTATTTGAAGAATTCTAAATCAAATTTACATAAGTGCTAATGCTATTCTGTGAATTTAAATAACAAAAAATACGTGAATTAATATTATTTAACTAATAACAAAATTCTATTTAAGCATTCAAATCTATTAAATATTGACTGTATTGTAGTTCTTAGAATATTTAGATGAGTGATGGTTGAAACAAATATTAAATAAAATAAATTCACGAAAAAATTGTAAAAATATTTTCCAAAAATTTCAATTTATTAGGCGAGTTAGAGACAAGAAATAAGTAACCATAGGTAATAATAAAAAAAAAAAAATTAGAAATCTATATCGCCTCTATAATTATTGCAAATTGAAATAGTTCCTGATTAACTTCCTTTAAACAAAACGTATATTTCATAACGGTTTAGTTGCATATATTCATTACATAATTGTATGCTTTTTAGCAATTATTAAGTTATATAATAACGTAAACGATTAAAGAGGGTATCTCTGATCTCACAGCTGTCACGTCGGTTGGACGTATACGTGCAATATGCTATGTTTAAACGAGAGTAATAAGATATAGAACACATTTGCTACAGCGAACAAGTTTTTTTTTTTTTTTTAAGAATGCCCCGAGGCGTGTATAAAGTGTCTCAAAATTAATATATATCGTCTTGGGAACCCATTTTAAAAGAAAAATGAGTCTAAATAGTAAAGTGATATTTGAAAAATCTTGGGTATTCAGCAGATAACTTTACGAGACATCTTATCGAGTATAGTATTATATATCTCACGTAGCACAAATATGCTATTCAGCTAAGATAACCAAAATGCAGCCACTAAAACGTTTCAACGGCCTTTATTTAGTTATTTATATTCCCCGCCTCTTCCTTAAGATCACTGTGTAGTTTACTCTTCTTCCGCTAGGTGGCGCCACGCAGTTCAAAGTTAGACTAAAAAACCCCCGCCCCACACAGGCCCGTGCAAGGCAAGTAATTAAATAGCAACAATGTTAAGTTCTAATACTACCATTCTAGCTATAAAAATGGCTAGAATATGTTGGCACGGTTTTTGTTATTAAAATAGTGTTGATATCCAAACTATTACTAAGAAAATAGCCTAACATGAGTATATTAGATAGGCTCTATTCTGGCAGAATTCTTAGCTGTTATTACCGTATTATGACTAAAACAATAATGAAAAAATATCCTTATTAAATAACTATTTTAGAGGTAATTTTGTACATATTAAAATATAAATTGGGGCCAAACGGCAAGAAAACAAGTATTGATAATGTTGAAAACTTTATACATACGCAAATAAGTTTTATATCAACAGAAAAATAAGAATGTAATGTAAAAGGAAATATAAGCATAGTTCCACATATTATTGGAAAAGGAATGTCGCCTAGAAATAAGTTCAGCGGCATAACACTTTTCACGGGGTGTTTTCGGTGATGTTTGTGTCTACAAAAGTGTATGCATTAATATAAATATTTAGATTGTTAAAGTGAAAGTGTCAACCTATCTTCTGCATTAGTGTCCAAGAATGCTGACATTTCATTTTCTATGACTCTAGCAATCATTAACATTTTAATGTTATTCCTTTTTATTGTACACGGTTGCTAGGATCATTTTGACTCTGGTTTTGATCGCGGATTAGTCAAAAAATATGTATGTATGTTTTGTTTTTGTACTTGACCCTTACAGTTAGTTATTTACCCACCTTGAAGGAACTGCACTAAGGCAAATTTGCTTCTCGATTGTTTGGACTACGCATTTTCAGACATTTTAGTAACAAATTTCAATTTGGTTGGAGAAAGGAAATGTAAAAACGTTGGAGAAACAAAGGTCAACAAGCAAAGTAATCCGTTAACCTGTTTCTCACAAAGGCAGTTAAAAGAAACGTAAAAAAGAGAGGATATGTCTTTCATTGTTTAGCCGTATTTTGATGCGAAAACTCGGTAACCACTTTAACCAATGTTTTGGTAATAGTTTGGCCAATATGACCGGTTAAACCTGCCATTTGACGAAAAAAGTTTATTAGATCTTTTAGAGTCATATTCTGGCTTATTTATAGCATCATTAGCGAAAGCATATGCCAAATTATTTGCCGCCATGTTTTCTATGAATCAAAAAGAACTCGAACGACGGCCATTACGTTCATTTTCAATATTTTATTAATTACACCTATAAAATAACGTCTTGATTTACTAATTCGATATTTTAATAAATTTTAATAACCTTACCATCGATTGTGCTTCTTGAAATTACAAAATGTTTGTATGTATATATTTCAAATTAATTTAATTACACCTAAAATTTAGAAATTTCTTGAGGTAAACTTGTTTTTATGAATATTTTACATAAGTGTAGAGAAAAAATTCGTGCGTTGATAAAATTTAACCCTCTTGATATGCAATTATGATGTTCATATAATTTCAAATATGAACAAACTATGTCCGTCCATTTTATGTAACAACGGCTGCTTATAGCCAAAAGATGACCATAAAGTGCTCTTGTTTTATTTTATGCCTAAAAGTCATGATTTAGTCACGGTGAACACCTTTCGCCATAAGAGCCATTTCATAACTAGTAATAAAGCAGCCACAAAAATCAAAAAGGGAGCCAAATGAGTTGCATATGCGTTATGGCCATTTAGCTCCAGTTGCGTTTTGATGACCAACATATGATTTCCCATTTCCGTCACCAGTACGTTTTCAAAACGTAATAATTAGGCTTTAATAATAGCTACTATAACCAAATAGCCATCTTTTTCAGCTAATTTAACATGACGTTGACCAAAATACAACTCCTTGTGCTACTTGGAATAGCTCTACCTAGAGGATATTTTATAAAAAAAATAAACATTTGTTATCAGGATGGTCCATAAATTATATTCAAACCAAAATTACCATTAAAAAATAATAAGAAATATATTTTTTATGCAAAAATTCACAGGAATATTTACATATTTGATAGATACAGTAAAGAAGAACTACTCTCATTTTCCATGACCGTAGAAAAAGTAAATATTTTAGTTTCTTTAGTTTTTGGCACACAGATAGATAAAAGTTGTATGCGTGGGAAAACGCATTATTTCCTTACTCGAGTGCTTACAATATGCAATATGCAAATATTAAATATTACATAAATAGCTATAATGTTCATTTATCAATAAACTTGTTTTTGCCCCCCAGAAGAGAACATCGTGGCTTTTCTATTATTACTTAAATCATCACCTGCGTAATGTTACATAAAACAATTTAAACTGAAATAAAACACTTTTTTCTAATAACTATAATTATTTAAAAGCAAACAAAACTAAATCAGTTTTAGCTCGGTCCATCTATATAAAAACGAACAATGGGCTGTGAACTATTTACTGTGTCGACTCCATTTCAGTAGGTAGTTAAAAAATGACAACAAACAGAGCAGCAAATCTATAAGATATCTTCTGTTGAAGAAAACAATTAGCTGGTAGCATATAATTCACCATCATTTTAACACCGCATCTTTACCGACCAACAGAAGTAGAACAGGCAATTCTAAACAACCGTTAGAATAAATTAATGGGTCGCTTCTTAAGAAACCTAAAATCAGGCCGTAACGTAGTAATATAATAGTATTTATTTATTTTCTGTATTGGACGCTTTTTGTATGAATTATGTAAATGATTAATTATAAATCGTTTTGAATAATCTACCTAAGATAGATACCTCTTTCCAAAATTATTACAATTACGCTAATAGCATTAAATTGCTTAACTAATTTTAAATTATTGAAAAATAAAAATACTCATTGTGATACTTATTGTGAGATAAAGGCATTTGTTAAAAGTTGAACGCCATTTCCATCATTTTCAAAGATGCCTTGCAGTTTTAGAGTCCTTTGATTTTTAATACCGTGGGCGTTTTGTGACCCATGCATTACTCTAGTTGTCCTCCGTTTGTTGTATGGCGTGTCTGACAACATCACGGCATCCGCCACAGTTGTCTACCTCCTCACCAAAGCTCTCTCCTATCAATTTCTTAGTAACATCGGCTCAACATTCTAGAAAATGTCCTTTTCGTCACCTAACATCTGGCTTTCCCCCTTTTTATATGTCCTTTCTTCGGTTAATATGATCCAAAAGAATGATAGAATACAGATGAATATGATATTGGAGAGTCGTCTCTTGGGATGTATTTTTTTGGAGAATCAAACTGTTGATACGGTTCCAGGCTCACATTTTGAAAGTATCAATACGCCCTCTGTCTGTCTCAAAGGCATAAAGAAAGATGGCGAAAGCTAGGACGTTAGCAACTCTGATCTTTGTGCCCCCGTGACATTTCTGCTACTTCAAATTTTGCTCCATCGAAAAGGTGCTGATTTTTCGTTAATTTCATATTCGCAATTATCAGTATTGTTTACAAGAAAATCAAAATATATAATCCTCATTACCTCCTCACATTTAGCAAACCTTAACGTGTTAAGATGGTTTTCATTTGCCTTGTTTACTATCATAATTTTCGTATGTTTGTAATTTACGCTTATACTACAGGGAAAGATTGAAAAAAAATGACTAACTCGAAAAAAAATTGTGCAGACTTTACACTTTGGTTATAAGTTTGAAATAGGCCAAAGTTCATGAAACAAAAAAGTTTAGTTTTACGGATCCGCGGGAACCTATAGGGGGTAAAAAGTGGTATTTCTGATAAAAAATCGATTTTTGTCCATTTTCTCGGGAAATATGGCATTTAGAAAAAAACAGTTGAAATAAAAGTTGTTTCTGGCAAAATTGTCATTAATTTGGTGTTTTAAAATTAATTATATAGCAACCGAAATACGGCAATTTTTCGATGGGGAGATGGCGGATGGAATTTTTTTCTGAAACAGTTTTAAAGGGACAAAATCAATTGAGCTTCCAGGTGATGCTATATATTAACGAAAAACAGTATTTTTGAAATACAAATTGATTACTGAGCAATTACAATAACAAAATGCCGACATTTTGTTAACAAAAATATGAAAACGCACATTGAATCGGCCATAACTTCTTTATTTTTTGTGATTTAGAAACAAACAAAAAATCATTTTAAAGACTGATTAATTACCTTTAATTCTATATCTTAGAACTTTTGATGGAAGTGTCACAGTTTCTAAGATATTCAACATTTTAAACTAAATGCTTCATCCTAAAAACGGTCGGATGCCATTTATAAAATTAAATATCTCTTAAACAATCAACCCTACACAAATATATAAACAAAATAAATTTATTCTCAGTTTATAAGCTTCATTTTTGATATCCACCACCATATTTTCTCTTAAACTAATATTTATTGAGATATTTGCAGAGTTCTCCCATAATATAGAAACTTCTTTTTCTTAATTCATATGACATTATTCCGAAGTTAAAACCTCTAGTATTTCGGTTAATTATTGCTATAAAATTAAATTTAAAGACACCAAATTAAAGATAATTTTGTCAGAAACAACTTTTATTTGAACAAATTTTTTGTAAATGCCATATTTCTCGAGAAAATAGATAAAATCGATTTTTTAATTAAAAATACCCCTTTTCACCCCCTATAAGTTCCTTCGGATCCGTAAAACTCCTAAACTTTTTTGTTTCGTGAACTTTAGCCTATTTTGAATCTATAACCAAAGTTTAAGATCTGCACAATTTTTTTTTTCGAGTTAAAGTAAAGTTTTCCTGTACTATTAAATCGTACTCAGAGCTTGTTACTTGAAGACTGCAAGGCCGGCATATGAGCTCATCGTCACTTGCTGCAATTACGTTGCTATCAAAAAAATCTTAGTTCCACCTATAGTTACTCCACCATCTGGTCTTCCAATAATCACGTGTTCACTATAGATTTTAAAAAGGTTTGGTGATAGAACATGGTCCTGACTGACAGCTCTGTTAACTTTACATCGAACATTGGTGTTGTCGACTACCACTAAAGCAGAGTTTTTTCACATACACTGAAAAAAAAAAATGTTTTGATTCAAGAATATTGGTTTATATATACGCAAATAAATTAATTTTTCATAGAGAATAAATACTTTTGTGGCAAGTAATCAAAAGCTGGTAGTAAATTAATTATTCTTGAAACAAATATATTTGTTTTATATGAAGAATTTATTTATTTGCGTATAAACATTATTTTTTGCGTGTAGTCGGCGAGTAATGAAGACCACATGTCTAGTTGTTTCTGTTGAGGCCTATTAACAAGGTTTGTCGCCTTAAATCTCGAAAAAGCATTCGACAAAGTCTGGCACCGTGGGCTACTATATAAACTACATGTTGGAGGTTTTCCGACTCGTATTATCAAACCAAACTAATTTCGAGCAGTAGATTAGGAATGTTCCCTTCGCTCTTACTACAACTCTCTTTGGTATCCCTCAAGGGTCATTTCTTGGTCCCACCCATTTCAATATTTACATAAACGACTTTCAGACCATAGAACGACGTTAGGCCTCTTTGCCAATGATAGCATCCTTTCAAAGTCTCGAGATAATGACCAAACCAATACAACTGACAGACATTACGAAAAAAAAAAAAAAACGGTTTGGTCTCCTTTGATAACTCAATGAGGACACGTAACTTTATACACACAGATTCTAATTCGTTGGTGAATGTTGATGCTATGAAACTACTATTCAATAAAAAATTATGTGCCAATTGTTCAAATCTTGTACCCTTTAGCCATTGACTAGAATTGTAGGATAGAGCGTGAGAACAAATGGTATCCGATATTTGATAGTCAGATATAATCATTTACAAAACTGAAATTGGCGAATTGCAAATAACCATTTTCTTCTCTTAAAATTGATCATCGTTGCGTGTAAAATTTCAATGTAACTTTACCCGCAAAGAGAGTGTAAAACATTTACCAGGGAGGATTACCCAAAATATAAGTTAAATAGAAATTTTACACTCTTTTTGCGGGTAAAATTATATTATGATTGGGTTTAATTTTACACGCAACGACGGTAAATTTACTATGAAAAGAAAATCCTGTCTGGATAAGGGGCAATTTCTGTTTACCTTATATTTTGGGTAATACTCCCTGGTAAATGAAATTTTACACTCTCTTTGCGGGTAAAGTTACATTAAAATTTTACATGCAACGATGGTAAATTTACCTTCATTTTTTACAGTGTAGAAGTAGAGACATAGTTCAATTTTTTTTTTTGAAATACACGATTTACGAAGTTTTAAATTCATTTCGTACTGTAGGATCTCAGCATTCTTATGTAAGCAGCAAAAGGACAAACATTCAGGCATGCAAGAGATAATATATTCAGTCTGTATCAAATACAAGTAAAACTAAGACCAATAAATGTTATAACGCGAACAGATGTTTTATAGATATAAGGGCAATATACACCTCAGCGACGAGGAAAAATTGATTTATATATACAAAAATAACAGTGTTAGTGCGAGTTAAATTTAAAACAATTCCTTAACAAAGTGTGACAAATGTAAGTTTGAAAAAAAATCATTCAAAGGGATAAGGTGTATCTACATCAAATACAGTGATTTTTAAAATATTTATGAATAGAGATGTAGGACATCAGCATTCTTTTGTAAGCAGCAAAAAGACAAACGCTGAAACTTGTAAGAGATAGTATATTCACTCTGTTTTGAACACAAGTGAGACTAAGACCAATAAAGGTTATAATGTAAATATCAGGTGATTTATTGATAAAGGGGCAGTATATTTACACCCACTTACTCAGCACTCTATCAAAAGTATACCACAAATTTCTTCGTTGTTTTTACTATATTCATGTATAAGTATAGTACCTAGTGACTTGTAAAATGTATACCTTTCTGAAATTATATGGATTTATGATCAAATAATATTTCAATTTCGTATTAAATTAAAATTAAAATAACTAAAATCTTTTTCAATTTAGTATTTACTGTAAGTTAAAAATTTACAAAAAAAAAAATAGTTTGTTGGTAAATTGCACAGTCAAAATTTTCTGATAATATCCGGGCCTGGAAGTAAAATGCATCACTCTTGTTCAGTTTCTATGGATTATATGCGTTAAGAGTGTTAAGACGGTTACAAGGTTTACCTGGGCCTACTGACCTATACATAGACATACATACGCACACACCTTTAATGACACATATCATGTTCATATACAAATTTTGTCGTGTCAACCTGTTACTTTAAAATTGATTAACTATTAATTATTAGCAGGAAAATATTTTTGTTGTGAACTACTGTTTTCTATAAACTTCTGAAGGTTATTGATCTAGAATTTTGATAAATATTAATTATTTTATTAGAATGTAAAGGTAGTTAAGCAATTAATTTGTTTATTACTTTTTTTGGTACATACTGATAAACGAAATTCTAATACTGCTTTCTGTGTTATCCAAAACATAATATGTATTTTTTTCTTGCACACACAATTATTTTGAGCAATTGTGTAGTAGAGCAGTGAAATAACCTACAATGCAAGAGCATTAATATTGTTAATGTCAGAAGAAATAGTCATATCTTTAAACCGCGTTGACTTGAACTAGATGAAAGGTTAATTAATTCAGTACCTAACAAGCCGCTCTTTAGTTTTCATCTCAAGGAAGTGCTAAAACATTAAAATGCTGTCTTGTATGACATGTAGTCTACGATGCCATGCAATTTTCTCACACTATAAAAAGGAGGACAATTTAAATGAGCATCATTTGAAATTAAATGGGCATTTATTGTAAGCATTATACAAAATATATGTGCATGCAATATTAGTATTAAAAGATTAAGAGTAAAAAAAATGATCTAGAAATCCTTTGAATATTTTAGCAATTGGAATTTAAAAAAAAAATAAATGCTATCTAAATTTCTGGACGTCCTCGTGTTCAAAAAGGACAATGGAGGACTAGGACATAAAGTGTACAGAAAACCGACGCACACCGACAGATACCTACAAGCTAATTATCACCATCAACCTGGACTAAAACAGGCCATCGTTAACACACTAGTCCATAGAGCAAAGCAAATTTGCGAGTCAGAACATCTCCAAGAAGAATATCGGACTTTAGAAACATCACTACAGAAAAATGGATACAAACCGAAGGGCATAGACAACGCAATAAAGAGACAAGATACAACCAGAACAGAAGAAGGAAAAGAAGAAAAGAAATACACGGCAACAGCTTACCTACTATATATACAAGGACGTACGGATAGAATTGGAAGAGTTTTGGAGAAAAATAACGTCAAAGTTATTACTTTGACGTTATATATTTATAATGCGGAACAGAAGGTGGCACAACATTTTCCCGAATACCAAGGTCCAGAAGAACTAGAAACACCAGCAGTATATAGCATTCTATGTTCTTGCGGACAAGTTTACATCAGAGAGACCAAACGACATATAAACACCAGACTCAGAAAACACATTAGCAATACAAAGAAGGGAAATTCCACAAAATCGGCAGTTGCCGAACACACAGAAGGAACCGGCCATTTATAAAGTTCGACATGACAAAGAAATTAGCCAACACCAAGAATTACTGACCAAGAAGATACAGAGAAGCCATTGAAATAAATAAACATCCGAATAACTATAATCGTGATACCGGACTACAATTACCAACTACCAATAACGTAGGTAAGTCAATGTTCCTCATGAGCAATTATCCACAACGCCTCCTGATAACCTGTATAAATAGAGGAGCTCAGTCTAGCAGAGCTCACTTCGCTCCAGAAGAAGACCACGACAAGATGGTTCGAAATGTCAAGCACTCAACCAAGTCTATGCAGAAGAAGACCTGGAAACCAGCAGCCAGATCATCAGCTCCGCGAAAAGCACCAAGATAACACTCTTAATATCTCATTTGCAACAAACAAATGTAGTCTAGATCAATGTAACCGCTTTAAGTCAAATATAAATCACATCGAACATGGAATGGCAAGGAAAAAGTAAAAAGTTGGACTTCAGCATTCACGGGACGAGAAATCAGATTTTTTCAGAACTTACTAGAAGTTGCGAGTTCCCTTTCTTTTCACCCAACGTGAATTTTCCCAGATTTCAAGAATAGATAATTCTTGTTTTCAACAGAACTCCGCCCACTTCTCATGAGAAACTCACGTTCACAGTTTTCAAGAATAGCGGATAGGAGAATGCGGTGGAAAATTAATTTCCGCTTCTTCCCACTCATTCCAGTTTGGCATCCTCTTTTTAAAGCGTTGGTAAATTGTAAATTATTCAAGGTATTACAAAACCGCTACCTACCAGTGACTATCCCACTATTTCTTGAAGCAAATACTATAAGAATAGTCATAAATGTTGGCCCAATTTGATCGAGTGATGACATCGTGAAAAAACAATGAGAATTTTAATTAGACGAGCGATTTCTGTAGATATTTATATAATACGTGTTTGGAAAGATTCTCATAATAAATTCTTTTGTTCATCGAATAAAATATAGTGGAATCATGGGTGGAATATAAACATTTTATTCACATACTTATAGTGTTACATATTATTATTTTAATAATAGCAATTTTATGGCAAAATTACCTTTTATCTTTGCGGCTAAATAAAAGACGTCTAGAAGATCATCTAAATAACTTATATAATTTTTATAACTGAATAAGTAACGTAATCCCGGTATTACTTTCCAAATAGCTTTTTGTTAATAAAAGCGTTAAAAATAGTGATTATTATGATTAAAATATGGTAGAGATAAAATTATTATTCGCGAGCGGGACCGTAACGACGAGAAATTAGTACGAAATGGACTCATCTGAATTGCATTTTCAGAGCCATGTATCTTGGTAACAATGCATTACCTACATGAACAACATATCTGGAGTCTATTGTCTTTAAAATTTAATAAAGCTTTATTATAATCAGTTTAAGTTTGATACATTAAATAGTTTTCGAGATATTTACAGAAAAGTATAAACATTACACGTTTTTCAAGATGGTGGCTTTTCTCAGTACTGTAAACCCATCCAAGTACATTGTGTGAATCCCTAAAAGCTAGCAATCAGTGTTGCCAACAGAGCTTTCTAAAATTCTCCGCCTATTGCCTTAAAATTCTCCGCAAATCGAAGAAATTCTCCGTCAAAAATAAGATATCAAAATTTTCTCTACAACAAAAAATATATTGATCTTTATTTGCTTCTCATATGTAATCCATTAGTCTATTACTAATTTGCCAAATTGATATTTTAATTCATCAGTAATGAATTAATAAAACCTGGTTGTGATGAATCAGCACAACCAGGTTTGGAGCACACTTGAGATTAGTGAACTCTATATACGTAGTGGAATGAGTATGAACAATAAGGAACCTATTGTTCCCTTTCAAAGAAACTTTACTAGATAAGCTAAATTTGGAGACACTCTGACTTCCTCTCACTTGTAAACTAATTATTCAGGAAACCGAGACAGGTAACCGGTAACCTTCAAATATGGCTTTCTCTCTCTTCTTCCAGCTCCAGCCTATCGGTCCTCACTCCAATATAGTAGGTCATTTCCTTTGTTTTTGAGCGTAGTGTGTTTTACACTACACTCAAAGTCAGCTGAAAATCCAGTGTACATGAGTGTGATAAAAGCAATGGGTTGGAGAAGTGTAATTGAAATTGAAATTTTACTAATTTATTTTTTTCGAAAGCTTTCTGGAAGAATTCCTCAGTGAATTGATCATCTAAGAAAAATTGTTAGATTAGGTAAATAATACATTCCTATACGGTATTTTTTATAGTTACCATTTCTTAGAAGATTAATTACTTGTGGGTCATCTTCCAACTTGCAATTTCGAACTGAATTTCTTCAATTTTCCTACACCAATACACAAAAAATAATTCACCTAAAAGTCCAGAAACTACCCTATTAATTCAAATATTTCTATTGCTCATGTCCAATGCAATTCACACCTGCCTTCGACCAGTGGAGATAAGTTACACCAGTGCTGACCAGTGGACCTTACACTGGGCAAAGGAATGGTAAAGTGTAGTGTATGTAACACCATATCTTTGAAAAGAAACAAATTTGGGTAATTCAGTGTAATTCAGTGCTACACTTCGAATACAAAGGAAAGGACCTAGTATCGAGCTCACTACTTGAGATCATATTGGTCGACAACCGGCCTCTGTTGACCCCGAATACGCACATATCGCCATCTGTTATCATTTACATAAACTCGTAAACTGCAAGAAAACAGAGAGGTACATTATTTTGTTATTTGTTATAATAAAGAAATAATTATAAATTCTGTCACCCTATATTCTCCGCCAATTCTCCGTCAAAAAGGCATTCTCCGCCAAATTCTCCGCAGGCAGTCAAATTCTCCGAAAAGCGGAGAATTATCCGGCAATTGGCAACACTGCTAGCAATATCAACAGGAACACAAACCAATATAAGTTGAAACGTAAAATAACCTAAAATAAACATCGAAACTTAATGAGGTATTAATAGACCAGGTGCCCGCCGACCACTTATTGTGTCTCATAAGTTTACTCCCAGAATGTGTGAATTGTTGTTAATTTGGGGTAGTAGAGCACAGAAATGTTTTTGGTACAGGGGCGTACGGCAGGCCCCCAAATGTGTAAGAAATGTGACTTGTAAAAATAAAAAAAACAGCCACAAATAAGTCATAGGTTTACGCATGGGGGTTGGAGGGATTTCTTAATTTACCCCCAAAAATCATGAATCCAGACTCCCATTCATTTTGGGTGGTACAAGGAGGCGCTACGTTCACCCAATTTTGAAAAAAAGTCAGGTAAAAAAAATGATGAGTTTTTGAATGGCAATCGCAATCTTGGTAAGTATGAACCTCCTGAGTGCGAAAATATATTCGCCATCTTTGAAAAGTGGTACGAAGATCTTGCTTTTCACGATAATTGACGGCGTATCGACTCTTCCTACCGCATGTACTAGTTATCCTTGTAATTCGATAAATATCAAAAATTTATGACTGGCAATCAGATACTTGGTAAGTATGGTAATGGATTTATATGGCGAATGTATGTTCGCATTCAGGAGGTTCATACTTCATATTACCAAGTTTCTGCCAGTCGTAAATTTATGATACTCATTGAATTACAAGGGTAACTAGTGCAAGCGGTAGAAAGGCAAGACGTTCGCACCGCTTTTCAAAGATGGCGAATATTTTTTCGCACTCAGGAGGTTCATACTTACCAGTTTTGTGATAGATGTAAAGATACAAATTCTCTGCGTATCGTAAATTGCTATCTGCTGATCTCTGCCTTGGTTAATGCAATGCACTTTATCTGATATTCGTCTTAATACCTCTTTAGTTTCTGTGCTGTAATTGGGGCCTTAAACAGACTTGAGGACCTTTATCGAGTTCTATAAACTCAGTTGCTGATCCAACGCAAAGAATCGCACAAGACGCTAAACTCAATTCAAATAATACGAATACATGTTGACTAAAGTTCAATTTGTATACAGTATAATGATTTGTAAAATACCTAACTAATTACATATAAAACAAATCAGATCTACATATCAAACATAGATCTCGTAGAAGATGTTTAATCACAACTTCATTCAATGGTGAGAGTAATGGTCTCACTGGCACGAAAAGTTCAATAATTCTCTTAAAAGATATGCTTAACAAAGAAAAGCTAATTATACTAGTGGGTTCATATATATAAAGGTATTGATCCTTTTCTCCTTAATTTTTTAATTTTTGAAATTTTGCTTTTCTGTTTATTGACATAGATACTTTAATTGCTACTTCTTCATATATTTGAATGAGAATATGAGTATTGGAGATGAAACTTTGCTTTGGTGAAAGTCGGCAACACTAAGTTTGACAAATATAAAGTTGGGAAAGACTTCAGGCAGGACTATTTTCTGTTTTCGGTCCTTAATCCTCTTAAACATTTAGAGTAAACCCGTAATGCGGTACGTGCTAGAGGATTTGTAAAGTGGAGTAACTACAGGCGAAACTAAGATTTCCGATTTAAAATGACACCATCTTAATGAGGTCAAACACCTACTCGACAGCATTTAAACAATAGTCTCTGAATACGGTTTGTAATGAAGCATTCTTTAAATTCCTGCTCCATTACCAAGATTCCGGATTTACACATGACACCAATGTGCACACGGCCCGCAAACCTACCCATCTCCCGTCTAGAGGCATGGATTTGCACACGACACTAAACTATACGCAGTTCTACGTCACCAGTAAGCGAGGATTCTCGGATATAAAAGCCGGCTACAAATCAACATAATTCAGAGTGTGAACAACTCTGACAATCTGTCTACAGCGTGCTGAGCTGGACACGACGGAGCGAATGCAATCTGACCCTGGGAATCCTACAGCGTGTTGAGCTGGGACCCCTCGAGTCGTTAGTCATTCCCCGGCGCCGTTTCGCCACCAAAACCAGAGCGAAAGAGCCTGACCTGGAGACCCCCTACAGCGTGTTGAACTGGGAAACTTCTTGAGTCGTCGATATTCACCCGACGCCCGATGCCACTCCCGTAGCAACAACAAACGTCGCATCGCAATCATTACACACTCTCTCTCTCTCTCAGATAATAGAAAGAACCGTAAAAGATACGAACATATAACCTGTACCTGTATGTTATGTAACACTGCCACACATTACCTGTTTGGAAAAGTAAATAAATTGTTTATATTTTTATTGGGCTGTCTTATTAACTAATCTGGACCCTGGTTAATCTCCGAACCAGCTACCCGACAACAAACCGTTACATAATTGTGTAACAGAAATATTATGAAAGAGACCAAATATCCCTAACACCCGAGTTGTCTTTATCTTTTTTTTCTACCTTTGAGACGTGGAAAGTTAAGGAGGCAGACTAGCGGTGTACTAATGCTTTCGTTTGTTACGATTTGCTTATAGAGCCCAGTGTACCAACAGCTTGATTCTCCAAGATATACGCTCCTTAGAAAGATTACCCAACATTATCTTTTCCATATCCTATCATTTTTTGGTCACAACTTAACAGGTGGCAATATAGATTGTTTAGTAGTTCCGGGTAACTCGGATGGTAAAACCCAGATGGGAAACGGAGAAAAGAATGCCCTCTAAAACATTGGGCTCATGTTACTAAGAAATTGGCGAGAAAAAGCTCTGATGACGCTTTTAATAGGTATCCGTGTATATCCTTATATGTCTTTCCCAAGCACAAATCCTAATCTGATTGAGCTGAAAAACTTATCCATAGGTATTGCAACATTTTGGAGGAATGGAAAAATTCACGATATAATCAATTATAATGATTATTTCACTCATTAACGCTATAGCCAATGAGAGCCCGTTTTTTCAAAACATTGCACCAATCAAACGTCATTATTAGTGGTAATTCAAGCTAGATCGGCTTTTGACAGGACCAACATGCAAAATTTATCGCTCTAATTTTTTAGGTCGCTGCAGCGGCAAATATGCGAAAATTTTTTGACGTTTTTTGTCGAGCTTTTAAGTTTTATCTATAAATATCTTCTCTAGCTTATTACTAAGTAATTGTTAACGTACTTACCTTGTAAATTGTAATATTGTATTATGTAGTAGCAAACAAAAACACACCTCAATTCCAAAGCGAATCTTGTCTGAAATATATAGGCTGTAACTTTTGCCTATCTGTAACTATGTCAGTTTTCCTAGTGTTCAATCAGGTAACAATTACCCACAAAGATTGTATTTAATATAGCTCATAATACAGGAACAGGTCAAGCACAGCTTTCAATAGCTCAATAACGTAGTTACAAAGGTAAGCAAATCATTTATTATAAATGTCAAGTACACATTCGCTCTGGAACAAACTAAAAATATATAGTACTTACATAATATATGGTAATCTACCAAAAAGTAACTCGTTGAATCAAAGCTGTGCATCAAACATTATAATTTGTTGTATTTAAAATTCTCTTTGCTTAACAAAGCAAACCTCAACACAATTAATTCATAAACTTCGTAAGTTAAAAGTAAGGATTAAATACGTAAATATGAGTCGATGAACATTTATTTATTATGGAATATAACTTGTAGCGCTAGATGGCGCTCTCTATGCCAATCTCGGAACCATGGGTGTATATTTTATTTGGGCGAGACATCGGTACTAAAGTAGTGCTCTCTCTATCGTTCCTCGTCGTATTGCACCTCAGAAACGCCTGAAAGGTGTTAAGCCAGTCTATATATTATAATATCTAAGGTTTCAACTCGTTTTATTTACTAGTTGCCATGGAAACGTCACTAGATTATTTTAAAATATAGCGAATCTCCGTTGTTTCTACTGCGCTTGTTTCAGATTTGCTGTTTTGACAATGGGTCGCGTGCGCGTGACGTCACAGGTCCCAGACCTTAGGAAAAACAAACCGCTGTCATTAGCTGTCAAATGGCGACTTACCGAACCTCAGAATTAAATTTTTCGTAATCCTAGAGTTTTTATCGATATTATATCATACAAAATGGCTAGTTTTTATTGTATTATTAATTGTGCAAGTGTGGCAATCCGAGACAACATCAGTTTTTATAAAATAACGTCGATTTACATTTACAGCCAGAAGAGGTTAGGTTAAACAATTCAAGGCAATTAAAAGAAATGTTTTAAGTTGGTGCATGTTAATGCAAGAATGATTGTGATAGTAATAACTGCTGCTCAAACAAGCAATAAACAATCCATGGTAAAGAAAATTAACATTTTATATTGGTTTGTCTCTATTTTTAATAACTATTTCTTATTTAAATTTTAGTTGAGCGAAGCATGAACTGCACGGAGGGAGAGTATATTTAAGAGAATACAAGTCATAATTAACAATTGACCTACATAAAATAGTAAAATATATGTTAAACATTATAATATATTATAATAAAAAATTTACAGAAATTACAATGGTTTGCGTAGTCCAATCTATAGGTATATAAGGTATAGACGAGGGGTTAACCGCTGGAAGAAATTGTGTACATCTTATTACATACTTCAAATAGTTTACAGTAGGTACGTCAGTCTTTCATTGTTTATTTTATAAAGTGTCTTTTTCACAAAATTTTCAGCGGTTAATCTCCAACCGTAGCCATGTTCATTGCTAAAAAACTAAAAGAAAAGATTTCTTGTTAAGTGGTGAACATGTTTTGTCTAGACTGGCAACACAATCCCAATGAGCATTAAGGAACCATCTGAATCTGCAATAGTCCAAGGAGTCAATGGCTTTTATTCATGATGCTAAGAGTTCATATCCTGAAAAATTAATTTCTGCATTAGTAATTATTTATAAAACAACATTTAATTAGACAAGCATATATGAAAAAAATGGTTGATAACTAATTCTTACCGTTGTAACAAGCTTTTATCCTGCAAATTTCTTGCAGAGTATTTCTTTCACCTAACCACAAACATCTTCAAGACTTTTCAATGCCTTGAATTCGTCCTTCTGTCTACGTAATTCTTTAAAAAATCAAGTAATTCGCAACATCCCTATGTGTAACATTTGGAAATACATCAATATTTGTACTAAAGTATTTTTTTCTCAAAATATAAGGATTTAATTCGATGGCAGCCGTATACCTAACCTCTACATCAAGAGACAATTCTGCAAAATACGAACTAACCGTCATCCTGACGAACAAAATTGTTTATATAACAGTATTAAGAATAGTTGTAGATGTTAAATAATCCAACAACAAGTTCTTAAATGGCACAAACACTGCAAAATTCACTTTAAAGAAACACGTTTAATCGGCCGATTTCTCAATGACAGCTGTTTGTTTTTCCTAAGGTCTCAAAATCTGTGACGTGGACGCACGCGACCCATATGAGTCGGTTTGGAAATATTTCTGTATATCAAATTAATGATGAAATTGAAAATAAAGGTCAGTAAACTCCAAAAAGTGACAAGAAAACGTCTGAAGGCACTTAAGGAGAAAACATAACAGGATTATTAACAGGAAAAAGGTCAAGAACCAGCCAACCTCATGTATAGTGCTACTTATACTTATACAACCATGCCAATGATTTCTTTTCTTCAACACTATTTAACAATTGCTGAAAGTTATAGGTTATCTACCATATTTGATTCAAGTTTCTAGAATAGGTTTCAGGTGCTATGCTAGGGCGAAAGAATTTGTAAAAAATGTCAGTTGTTTTTTTCATTTTAATAGTTGTATTTAGGTGTCGTGTCTCCGACTAGAAGCAAAACCATATAATAAATTAAAATCATTGTATCTGTCTTTATTTTAACAGGCAAAAGTTTCATTATAGAAAGAATAACTTTTGTTTTGTGGACATTTCTGAAAAGTTAATAAACAGATCAAACAAATAGCAAAGTGAGATTCTCAAAACAAAAAATAACCTACCTTATATATTAAATTTCTCCTTGTCAACTGTCAGCTCATATAAACCTAGTTATCGAACGTATTCATTAACTAACAACATTTAAGATATAATCATCTTTTGCAGGAGAAAGTCGTCGAGTGCAGCAACACAGAAGCCGAAGTGAAATTACCAGCATCTGAATATGTGGGAATTGAATTGTTTTTTACAACACCTAATTATCCGCGGCAATTAACAGTGAAGAAGTAGATCGGGTGACGCAACACGTGTCGTGACCTCTGTACGTGCTACAATAGAATTAATTTTTTTTTCTTGTACTGTTAACTAAAGGTACATAGAACGTGACGCAATTTCGTTAAAATTTGTGTTGTGGTTGAACGCAGAGAGAATACTCATCAATGTGAAATACGTGAACACTGGGTATTATGACGATTTCCATGGATCACAAGAGCCACAGGAAGAACTCTTGGGATTCCAAGGTATGACACTTTATTTATATTAATAATAATAATAATAGGTCTTTATTTTCCCAAAAAGTAACAAAAATAAATAACATGGTGAAAAAGTACAGGAAAAACGCCGAAGATCAGGTGGTTGTGCAAGACAAACCTCTGTATTTAATCTTAAGCGTAGATAACAGCAATATGGCAGAAATAAATAAACATGTAATATTACAAAATAAATAACAGATAAATGTGTTATTAATATAATGTCGCAGGCATTAAAAATATGCATGTAATATATAATTTCATATTTATATATATATATTTTTTAAATTCTTTATTTATATTTTATTATTAATACTTGAAAAAATAAATAAATAAATGAGAAGAATTCACCTATGGTGTATTATTTTGTTCAGTCAGAAGATGTCTTTTTAAAGTAGATTTCAAGACCGGTAATGTTTTACTTTTTATATGAGATGGTATAGAATTGTAAATTTTGGTAATTTGGTAGGTAAATGAACGTTTAAATAATTCTTTGCGATGAAGGGGAGGAGTGAGTGTACCCTTGAAACGAATGTTCAAGTTGTGAACGTCTGCTCTATACGAAATTTTTTTATTCAGATATTTCGGATATTTGTTATTAATAACTTTATGAAATAGACAAGCAGAATGCAAAAAGCGTCGCCTAGACATATTGAGCCAACCTATTTCGACTAGTTTGTGTGATATACTTTGTCGGCGCTTAACTCCAAATATTAGCCTCACACAAGAGTTTTGCAGCACTTGTATTCGACGTATATCCTCTGCATCTAAACAAGGGCCATATACAGTATCGGCAAAATTAAACCTTGATAAAACCAATGATTCGCATAAAATTGTTTTAATTTTTTGATTCAGAAAATGCCTAATGTTATATATTAATTTTAAATTTGTGTATGCATTACGTATACAGTTGTTAATATGCGGTTTAAATCTTAGATTTGTATCAAATGTAACCCCTGAATTTTTTGCTTTTTCTGTAAAAGCTATGTGATGTCCAGCAACATTGATTTGAAGATTTTCCATTACAACTGACCTGCTGTTATGATGGCCAAAAACAAGAGACGGTGTTTTACTGGCGTTAACGTTTAAGGCGTGATTTTTAGACATTTGTATTAACGAGCTTAAATCTCTATTAATAGAAACCATTGCTTCTGCGCATTCCTCTGGATCAAACGAAAAATATAGTTGAGTGTCGTCAGCATAGAAATGCGCCTGACAACGCTCAGCTGCTTTTTCGAAGCCCGATGTATATAACGTGTACAATAGCGGTCCTAGAATTGATCCCTGTGGCACCCCAGATGACACATTTTATGGTGTTTTTCTTTATTTTAGTTATTAGTTACAGTCAGGGTCGGATTAAGGATTGGTGCGCCCTTAGGCTAATCATGTATTTGCGCCCTCTTCTTAATGGAAAAATCATTAATGAGCGGGAGGGGGAGAAATATGAAAAAAAATTGTTTGTGTCAGTTTCAAAATTGATGAGCGGGGGAGGGGGGAGAAATCTAAAAAAAAATTTTCTCGAAAACGAAAATTGATTAGCACGGGGGGGCAAAATATATTTTTTAAATAAGCACAGAGCTCGCGACGGTCCCTCATGCCCTAGCGCCCGCCCCTTTACGCATTATCGCCCGTAGGCTATAGCCTAGTTGGCCTTATGGATAATCCGGCCCTGGTTACTGTTGAATGGGGAACTTGCCCATTTTTTAAAATTTCATTAAAGTGTGTGTTTATGTATAAAAACATGCCACACCGAATAAATAATTAAAGTTGAAATCCTCGCACTCTTCACGAAAAGCACTGTGACGTCAGATCGAGAAGGCTACTCTCGCGTGGTGTCCCACAGATGGCGAACTTTAGCCGGGCGGTACGTCTTCACCCTAATTAATAGACAGCGGTTGGCTTTGAGACGTCCGGATATTCGGACTTAAGTTTTATTTTTTATGTTAGAGAAAAAGTGTCGGAAAGCCAAATTAATTCTCTTTACATAAACTATCTACAAATTTTTCGAAAAAAAAAAGAACAATAATTATCGAGATATTCGAGGAAATGTAGGAAATTACACGTTTTGCTATAGAGTGTACGTAAATCTTAAAAAAATAACTTTTCTCAGAAACCTTTGTTTCGAAGGGCCGAGATTAACGGAGCGTCAAAGTAGTACACGATATTAAGTGAACATCGTATATGAGATCGACTTCAGTTAATTACCGATTAATTACGGTGATAAAATGGAAAAATTTCTCAAATTCCGCCCCCTCTAATTCCTTCATTTTTGTCGGAATTCAAAAAATAAAAAAAAGAGTTTTAGCAAATTTAATTCTATTCAAATTAGCTTGAGTAGTCTTTTGGCGTAAGCGCCAAGATTAAAAAGTCGCCAACTATAGAAGCTCAAAATTTGTGATATTTCGCCGTACATGGCCGACATTCAGTAATCTCCGAAACGGAAAAAAAATTAAAACTCTGATGGCAGCAAAAGATTCGTAGTGGAAAATACTCACTTGACATTATTTTTTATTTCGAGCTAACTCCCACCGTTTCGGAGACATCTGCGTAGAATAGCAAAAACAGCTTATATATTTCGTAGCCGAAAAAATTGCAAAAACATGCAATCTTGACACTTTCATATTTTTCGAAAAACGCCATTGGGATGGCCATACGATGTCGCGACGTAAAGAGGAAGTCTTCCAGATAAACCTGACCGTAAATTGCCCAGCGAAATTCGAAAATTCGGCTCAGCACGAACGAATCAAAAGTAGCATTTTGTGACATTTCAGAATATTGAAGATGATTTTCCAACGAATACGTTTAAATTTTAGGTTAGGTTGTGTTCACTGCTAGTTGTTTCTGGTAAATGCGCATGCGCATGCGGAATTATCAAAGCCAAATCAGATCGGTGTCACCTGATGCCGTCATTCGACTTTCTCCATCTGACGTCATGTTTCAGGAGTGGGTAAAATCCGGCAGATTTTAATCGCCTATATTTCTGGAAGAGATTTGTTTTTTTAAATTTTTTGTTGTCTATGGGGTTTTTAATGACGTTAGTTTACGATTTTGAGTATTTCAAATTAATTTTATTTTTTGGGCAAGTTCCCTATTAAAGTTATAGAGCTATGAACATTTTAGTGACCTATTTCATACAGTCTGAAAGTGTATTAGCTTCGCACTAATGACAGAATAAAAGGCAGACGTTCTGAACCTGCAAAATTTTTACAGGATTAATACTTAAATTATACAAGCCGATTTTCTCAAAATTACTTAATCGCTCCCCAACGACCTCAATAGTTCAACATTATTTAAAATTGCAAAATGATTACTTTCTATGCAATATGTTGATATGCCTGTATTACATACATTGTTCAAAATTGGACTTCTTGTACTTCTGAAGTCGTTTCTTTATATTTCATTGCGTTTGACCAATGTAATCCCCACGGCATATATCACAGTCATTACAACTCAACTGGTATATACCTTTTTGCAATGTTCTTATTTTCTTTTTATTATAATTGTTTTATTTAATCATATACTTAAGTATACCGGGTGGCCACGAGCCAATGTACGACCCCAGTTTTTCATTGTTTTTGAATTTAAAAATTTCGATTTCGGTATACATAAATTAGGCAAAAGTGAGCTACTTTTAGACTAACGGAAATGAAAATATGACTTCCGATTGAACCGGAAGTGCCGTCAACTTTTTTTTCTTAAATAAAATAACTATATTTTTTATGGTTTCTCATTAAGCATACAATTCTAAGTGCAACAGTTTTTTTCGATTTATAAAAATTCAAAACAAAAGTGAGATACGAACAATTTTTTTTTCAAAATGGCCGCATCAGATAAATGCGACGTAAGAAAAGGACTAAGTAGGCTATGGAAATTATACAAGCACACAAAATAAAAAAAAAGAAAGTCGAAACCCAGAGGGTAGGCCACCATACCTTTATGTATTTTGGGATGCTGAAACCGAATATGATAATAAAAAAATGTTTTAATTAGGAAGTTTCCCATTTTAGAAATATCATGTACATTCAGCCTCATTTAGTAGTCTTTCAGATAACTGGTCAAACAAAAAAAAAATTATCTCGATATCTGAAAAACTCACGAACTTATTCAATTTCTTATTTGAATACTTCGCCTCGGCTGAAGTCCACCGTGACGTCACAATACATAACGCGCTGACTTGCCATGCCGGCGGCGCGCTGTATGTTCCCTTTATTTAGTGTATGTGCTCGATTTTCTGAAATGTCACAAAATGTCACTTTTGATTCGTTCGTGCCGAGCCGAATTTTCGAATTTCGCCGTACAATTTACGATCAGGTTTATCTGGAAGACTTCCTCTTCACGTCGCGACATCATACGGCCGTCCCAATGGTGTTTTTCGAAAAATATGAACGTGCCAAAATTGCATGTTTCAGCAATTTTTTCGGCTCTCAAATGCAAGCTGGCTATAAACTGCCGGTGCCTGCCAGCGAGTATAAAGGTGCCCGCGCCCGCTCGCTGTTGGCGGAATCATGTATTGTGAAGTAATCGAGCCTCAGCCCAGATGATCGCAGCATTTTAAACTTGGAAGGACCATAACTTTTTTATTTATAGAGATAATTTGAAAAAAAATTTACAGATATCTTACGATTTTTACGACTATTTATTACGAGAAAATGAGAAAAATGGAAACTTCCTAATTACCCAATTTTCCCCTAGCACCTCCTTACAACCTTCCTGGTGGATTGAAATTACATTTGTTCTAACAATTTGAAAAGCAAGTTTTTAGTGTGCTGAAACCAAATATGACGATAAAAACTGATTTGAACCACACAATCACCCCCTTACCACCCGAGGGAGGGGGGATTAAAATTTCACTTGTTATGAAAATTGAAAATGTATGTATATTCTTAAGTATTTTGGTGCGGTGAAACCGAATATGACGATAACAAGTGATTTTAACCCCCTAGAATCCCCTTACAGTTTTTATCGTCATACCTATTCGGTTTTAGCGCACCAAAAAAATCTAAAAATAAACATACTTTTTAAATGTTCAGCCCTCAAAAAAAATCGGGCCGATGGGTTTGTTGCCAATTATTTCACATCACACGTTGACAGACCAAGAACGCTGCTATTCAACTTTGTGAAGCCAGTGCGGATTTTCAACACTCCAGTAATGTATGTTGTGTATACGTAACGAAAAAAATTGAGGTTTTGTTGTATTTGTTCACGTGCTCACTGATAAAAAGTTACCCGATTTTGGAAATCAACGCTATAAAGATCTTTGTGAAAAGACACATGATACGGATGATATTTATAACGTTTTAAATTCTTCCAAACACTGCTCTGGGGCAATCCGGAATCGCGAGCCATTTCTCGTGTACTAACATGAGGATTAACAGCCACTACAGCTGATACTGCAATTTAATCATTTTCTCCAGTGACTGTTGCTCGACGGGTTCTTTTTCAGTTAAACAGTTCCCTCAGTAGTAAATTGTTTGAGAGTACGATAAAATGAAGCACGTGACCGAGTATTATCCGCAAAACACTGAGCATGGACATCAACAGCATCTTCAAGACTCCTTCCAGCTTCTCCAGAACCATTTCGATTTTCTCTTGTACAGTTAAATACTCCATTCCAAAGTAGTATCAATAGCCTAACGGAAATAGGTCTTTTTGTTTGCGAAATAATCTTCGAACTGAGTAGAATGAGTTGTTTCTTAAAGTTATTTCTTTTTTTTCTACGTTTATTTACAAAAAAAAAAACAAAACAAACACATAAAAAACACGAAGAGAAGAAATAACAGAAACGTTAAATGTAAACATTATAAAACATTTTTACAATAAGAAATGGTATTTTTAAAACAAACTACAAAAAAATAATTAATATAAAAGCAGATTTAATCAAGCACTTCGATAAGTCATAAGCGAAGGAAATCGCGTTGACCAAGTATCCCAAAAAGGACGACTGTTTCTTGGTTACGATAATAGTAGTTTCTTGACAAGCCATTTAAAGTAATTGAAAATTTGAGAAATAAAATTTGTTTAAGACTAATTTTGACTATTTACAATGAAAACGTGGTATTTTTTATTGCAAGCGTATTGCAAAATCGTATAGATAGGTTCTGAGTATAGTCCGGTGATATTAGGAAAATGTCTCGGAAAGTTTTGGGACAAGCCAAAAAGTCTACCCCCTACAGAATTTCCCCAGGAATCCGAAAAAAATAGTGTTGACCACTCAAAATGGCGGCTTTAATTATTATTCAACTTTTTGTAAACATTATGAATTTTGCAACTTACTTGTTTGCTTATATCTTCGCTTCTAAAGGTCATAGAAAAACGTTCGACCCGACAATTTCTTCGCCATGGGTTCCCCTATAAGGTAGGTATATGCAAAGAACTAATTTTTGATTGTTAATAACATTTTATGGCAAAAAACTGAAAAAATTGGATTTTTCGATCCTCGAACTTTGAAGTACTGTAGAAACAAATATAAAATCTGCATGTTAACGATATTATGAGAAATAGTACATATTTTTACCCTTAATGAAATACACTTTGTTCCGTTGCAAAATATTAATTATTTTTTTTGCAATTAATTTATAAAAAAAAATTCAAACTATTATACTAAAAGATCATATTAATATTTTACAGTTTTGTTTCGGTAAAAACATTGTATTTGACGTACATTTACATAATCAAAATGAATATTGCAAAAAAAATTTAATTTGCGGCTTTTTTACGCAAAAAATCAATTTTGCAACTTAAACAAATGTAAATATCTCAGTGGATTTTGCATAAAATTTACTGCAACTAACGGCATTTTAATTGTCATAAAGAAACACGAATTTAAGAAAACAAAATTTTTGCTCCGATGCTTTGGAGCCGAGATATGAAGATTTCACGTTTTTTTTGATTACGGCGAAATTTGAAAATATTTTTACTTGAAAATTTAACTGAATATACCTCAGAGTGTATGTTATCAGTTACATGAAGTGCCATGTCTATATATCTAGATGGGCCATGGAAAAAAAAATCGAGAAAATTGCATCTTTGGCGCTCGCGCTCACCCTAGAAGCCAGATCCCCTCCCCTTTTACCGCTAGTGGCGTACTTGGATAGTTTTACCGCGGCGGCAGCTTCATTTCTCTTTTTCTCGGCTTCAGGAGTGGCTAGATGGACGTTTTTTTTTTAATTCAACTTTTTTTTCTCAGCTTTCCTATTATTCGATCATTTTTCAATCATTCAATTACGTTGCTTCATAAAATAAATATGTAAAGATTACATACAATTTATTTGATAAGACATTGATGAGTGACTAGTTTTTACTCTTATTGTGGATAAAAAAGGTATACATTTTGTATTTAAAAATTAATTTATTGAATGTACAAACAAAGCTAATTTTTCTGTCCTCGTTTTTTTTTAGGGAGATTTCCTGTGTCGGACTCGCTGTCCGTTTCGTCTCGCATTTCTGCGTACAGACAATCATTGTCATCATCGTCATTATTTATATCAACATTTCCAATAACTTCCTCATTTTCTTGCATTTCATTTAATTTAAACTGACAGACATCAATACTGATTTAATTTGTTTTAGACAGCGAAATAAACATCTAATTCGTAACATAAAAATAATGCGTGATTGCTTAAATTATAGAATGTTTGTAAAATTGTAAAAAACCGCTGCCCAAGGAATCACTACTTCCACATCCAGATTTTCTATCCAAGTCTCTCACAACGAAAAAAAAAACAATAGAACGATATGTCACATCGGTAGTGGGGATAGGAACGGTGGTAGTGGGGTGGATGAATTAAAAAACAAAATTGAGGCCATTGCTTCTTGTAAACACTAAATCACAATTTTATTTTTATCACCCCCTTTAATAATGAGGTGGGGGTGGCTAATACCAAAACATTTTTTGGGACCTTAGCTTCTCTTATTTATATTAAATACCAATTTTATGGACTCTTCCTTGCTTAATTTACCCATTTACACTCATTTCCCCCTACCCTTCAACTAGGGTGACCATACGTCCGGAATTTCGCTGGACAGTCCATTATTTTGGAGTACTATCTGTGATCAAAAAAATTTTTCCTCTCGGTCATCAAAAAATGTTGGGATCAAGAAATGATTTTTCGGATTTCTGCTCCCCCCGCTCATCAATTTTTTTCCCAGCAGAAGTGTCCAGCACAAAAATCTGGTCACTCTACCTTCAACGGAATAAGATCAAAATATAATCTTCCAGATCTCGTTAAAATACATACATGTAGCAAATTTCAAGTCAATATATTAAACGGTTCCAGAGTAATCGTGCGCACAAAAAAGTTACAGATGGACCGACCGACAGAGCGACAGACTTTTTTGCTTAAACGTAAAATCTCGACATTTCATAACATTCTAAGCCTATTTAAAAAATAAAAATTTTTACAATTTTGTTTTTGCGTTACTCTACTTCCACTGGATGTGGAAATAATTATAAGATGTTTGATTATAAACTACTGACATTATTTTATCTATAATAATAAAATAATAAAGCCGTTGTATTACAAATTCTTTTTGCGGAGCAACGTAATTGAATAATTGAAAAATAATCGAATAATCGGAAAGCTGAGAAAAAAAATAAGTTGAATGAAAAAAAAAAACGTCCATCTAGCCACTCTTGAAGCCGAGACAAAGAGAAATGAAGCTGCCGCCGCGGTAAAACTGTCCAAGTACGCCACTAGCAGTAAAGGGGGAGGGGGATCTGGCTTCTAGTGTGAGCGCGAGCGCCAAGGATGTAATTTTCTCGATTTTTTTTCCATGGCCCATCTAGATATATAGACATGGCACATCATGTAAGTGATAACACACACTCTGAGGTATATTCGTATGTAATATCACTAGTGCTTAAAATTTTATCGAAAATTTTTTCGAAAGCGTGTTGCCTGGTAATATAAAGAGTGCAAATTGGCAGTTTATTATCTGATTAAATCCCGACCGTTTTAGCGGGAGGGATTTAATCTTTGATAATAAACTGCCAATTTGCACGAGTTATATTAACTAGGGGCAACTTAGCTTGAGAAAAAATTTTTAGATAAAATTTAAAGCACGAGTGGTATTTGTGGAGAATATTTCACGAATAAATAATTCATTAAATAATAATTCATAAATAATTCATTCTTCAATATTATGTTCAGTAATTAATTGCCTTCAGACGTTTCCTTGTTGCTTTTTAGAGATTACTCACCTTTATCTTCAATTTCATCATTTACGTCACATAAAAGTGCATTTCCAAAGCGACTCATCTAATAAAAAAGAAAGTAGATTTAAATTATGACAATCAAGAAAAACAATATACGTTAAACCATAGGTACTGTAACTTATAAGACTAGTCATCACAACAAAGCACGCTTCGACCAATCACATTACCGGTGAAATCACACAAATTGCATATTACCAATCTATCCCTTTTACGTTCTAAGGCTGCCGGCTCAGATGGTATGGTACCGCCATCTAGTAACGCTAGCTTAACTTAGTTACTAGCCTAAACAGTGAATTGGATTATTATATTAAAGTGTTTATTAATATATATTTATGTATTTAATCCTTGATTCTAATTTGAGAAGTTTAATAGTTAAGTTAAGATTTACTTGTTTCAGTAGAGAGACTTATTACGAATTATAATGTATATAGTGATACTGCAGAGTTTTTATTTTCCAAATAAGTGTTAGCTGCTTTGTAATGATTGATGAATTACCATACGTAAGTACCTACATTTGTGTATTTATCATGAAATAACTGATTTGTCTGCTTCGTAGATATTCATATTTAATTTTAGTTGTGAAAATTATTTTGTAATTATGTTAGGTATTAAGCCATTGAAAGCTGTGTACCTATAACTTGTCCCGAACCTATATAAGTTCCACACAGCATTGGCTTTTTAGGTTATTAATACAATACTACAATTTACAATTTACGTTAACAATTAGTAATAAGCTAGAGAAGATATTTATAGATAACATTTAAAAGCACGATTTTTCCTATTTGCCGAAAACATGTCATTACACAAAACGTCAAAAAATTTTCGCAATATTTGCCGCTGCAGCGACCTAAAAAATTAGAGCGATAAATTTTGCATGTTGGTCCTGTCAAAAGCAGATCTAGCTTGAATTACCACTAATAATGACGTTTGATTGGTGCAATGTTGTGACAAAACGGGCTCTCATTGGCTATAGCGTTAATGAGTGAAATAATCAGTTAAATTTTCAAGTAAAAATATTTTCAAATTTCGCCGTAATCACAAAAAACGTGAAATATTCATATCTCGGCTCTAAAGCATCGGAGCAAAATTTTTTTTTTCTTAAATTCGTGTTTTTTATGACAATTAAAATGCCGTTAGCTGCAATAAATTTTATTCAAAATCCACTGAGATATTTACATTTGTTTAAATTGAAAAATTTTTGCGTAAAAACGTCGCAAATTAAAATTTTTTTGAAGTATTCTTTTTGATTATGTAAATGTACGTCAAATACAATGTTTCTACCGAAACAGAACTGTAAAATATTAATATGATCTTTTAGTATAACAGTCTGAATTTTTTTTTATGAATTAATTGCAAAAAAAATAATTAATATTTTGCAACGGTACAAAGTGTATTTCATTAAGGGTAAAAATATGTACTACTTCTCATAATATCGTTAACATGCAGATTTTATATTTGTTTCTACAGTACTTCCAAGTTCGAGGATCGAGAAATTCAATTTTTTTAGTTTCTTGTCATAAAATGTTATTAACAATTAAAAATTCGTTCTTTGCATATACCTTCCTTATAGGGGAACCCGTAGCGAAGAAATTGACGGGTCGAACATTTTTATACAAGTAAGTTGCAAAATTCATTTTTTGTTTACAAAAAGTTGAATAACAATTAGAGCCGCCATTTTGAGTGGTCAACACTATTTTTTTCGGATTCCTGAGGAAATTCTGTAGGGGGTAGGCTAATTTTTGGCTTGTCCCAAAACTTTCCGAGAAATCGTTATTTTTGAATCTAAAATCACCGGACTAGTAGGAGAAATCGATTACAGCGCCATTCTATCATGATTCGAAAAAAATGTTTCAGACAAATCCTATGTATTTTTAGTAGAATCCGAATCTGCAATAAAAAATTGGAGTTCCTATTTAAAATTTCAAGGAGGGGGCGGGGGAGGGTGACCAATTATAGCACTAATGTATTTCATCCGAGGAATGATTAAATTTTCATTATGGACATTTTTCTCGTAGAGTGCTTAGTATTCGAGATATTTGAAAGTTTCAGGTAAAAAAAATCACCCGGTATATGGTCACATATATGCACCTCCTTAAAACTTTCTAACAATATAGCAAACTGTATAATATTTGCATGATATGAGGAAAAATAATTCATACATATTCTTGGTGCTAAAAACAGCAGTCATAAGAATGACCTTTGATAGAAATACTGCTTTTTATGTGAACGGGAACACCTTTTTCCATTCCGCTACATTTATTGAATTTCAGCGTATTTTAAAATGTACAATTTAAGTATTTCACAAGAACAGGTCAGAAATTATGTTTTAAATTTATTGCAGCATAAAATATTCCTATTTCTCAAAGAAATATGTTCCAGTTTAACTTCCTTTTGGCTGTGGCATTTAGCTTGTATCTATTGACTATTGCATGACATTTAAGAATACCGTGGTCGATTGTAAATATACGTTCGGTTCGTTTGGAAAGTACATTCCTAGGTGTACTTAAATGTTAGAAAATTAAGATTATTTCGATTTCCAATCTTGAGTTAAATGCAAAATAAATTGCTTGTAAATGGGTATCGAATATGACCGGCGATGAAAATACTATATATGGATGCAATAGATGACTAAATGAGATCAGTAAAAGTAATCAACAAGATATAAGGTATTATTTTCACCCTACAGCTGTCGTTATGTTTTACTATGCTACTTAAATGCACACCTAATTTATATCATTAGATACAAGTATTAGTCTGAAGTACTGGCACATATTACATATCCGGCGGTGGTTTTAAATCTGATTTATCTTTTAAGTTCGACAAACGAGTTTACAGTCTGAAATCCACACTGTAAAAAATTTATAAACTCTTAACTAAACATTAATCTGAGTTCTCTGCTGTAATGCTTATAAAATATTGTTTTTCCTTTGTCCTTTTAGTCGGGAGCCCAGCCTAGCTGTACATGCCCCCCCAGATCCTTGGGACAATGTTTTTCATAAAGATTAAAGCCTAAAGAACAATTTTAGACATGCCCCCCCCCCAAAAAAAAAAAACTGGCTGTACTTTCAAAATGGCGGCCATATGTTAAAAAAACTGTTGCCCTTGTTGTTTTTGTCATTTAACACAAAAACTAAAAAAGATGGATGAAAACTTTTTTCATAAAAAACAACGTGCATATTCTCTACAATTTTGTTCCTATACAGTATTTTGATGGGAGTTACCATTTTCCAGATAAATGAGTCCAAAATTAAGAAAACATGGAAATTCATATATCGGTAAACCATTTAGAGGAAATAACTTCGACAACTTAACTTTATATTACACAGCCCCACAAAAAAAAATAAAAGTTCAAAGCAGCGAACCAGACCCATGTATCTCTATGTATTTTCGGTCGCTGAATCCGAATCCGGAGTCAAAAAAAATCGTACACCCCCAAAATCATTAGCTATAGCCAAAAAACACCCCTGAAATGGGATAAGAAGAAGATTAAGCTACCAGAATAGTTGTTACTCCTTAATCAATCGAATTATACAAATTAAGGTTAAACAGCAGCGTACATACAATAGATATGAAACACACCCCCAGGGAAGGGCGAAAACTAGCCCCCATATATAAAAAAATCGATCCAAAACAGCAATGACTGCTGAAAAAGCTCGAAATGTCTAAGTTTTGTTAAATGTTAAAAAACTACATCAGGTCCGACGTAATATTCATAAACTGCCTCTAAAGGGTTGAGAACAACCACCTTCAAGTTCAAAGGACACCAGAAAAACAAGAAAAAACGTAAAATCCAACAGGATTTCTATTTTCATGGATGCTATGATTGGCTGAAATTGCGTAGTACTCTAAAATAGAACCAGAAACTTATGTACCATCAACATCCTACACTGTCAACCCTCAGAGAGTGTGAAAACTACCCCATATATGTAAGATTTAACTATAAAAAGTTACAGTGACTTCTATAAAAATTCAAAGCACCTGCGTTGTGTGGAAGAGAGAAGAAACTAGACTATGTTCGACGATGTGCTTGACCACCCCCACGAGATACCACCCCTATATCTGTAGGATGCTGGAAAAACAGAAAGAAGCTAATTTTTATGGATGCTATGATTGGCAAAAGTCGGCGTTGCACACTTAGATTTTGAAACTCATGTCCTATAAATGTTATTAAATAACACCCCCAGAAAGAATGTAAACTACCGTAATTCAAGATGTAACGAAAAAGCTATACTGTTGCTTATTCGTTTCATTTCCATAGTTTTTTTTTTATATAGGGATGGCGGGTGGTTTTCAAACACAGCGTCGAACATAGTTTAGTTTCTTCTCTCTTCCACACAACGCAGATGTTTTGAATTTTTATAGAAGTCACTGTAACTTTTTATAGTCAGACCTTACATGGGGGGTAGTTTTCACACCCTCTGAGGGTTGACACTGTAGAATGTTGATGTTACGTAAATTTCTAATTCTATTTTAGAGTACTACGCAATTTCAGCCAATCATAGCATCCATGAAAATAGAAATCCTGTTGCATTTTACGTTTTTTCTTGTTTTTCTCGTGTCTTTTAAACTTGAGAGTGGTTGTTCTCAACTCTATAGGGGCAGTTTATGAAGATTACGTCGGACCTGATGCAGTTTCTTATCACTTTAACAAAACTTAGACATTTTGAGCTTTTTCAGCAGTCATTGCTGTTTTGGATCGATTTCTTTATATATGGGGGCTAGTTTTCGCCTCTCCCTGGGGATGTGTTTCATATCTATTGTATGTACGCTGCTGTTTAACCTTGATTTGTATAATTCGATTGATTAAGATGTAACAACTATTCTCGTAGCTGAATATTCTTTTTACCCCATTTCAGGGGTGTTTTTTGGCTCTAGCTAATGATTTTGGGGGTGTACGATTTTTTTTGACCCCGGATTCGGATTCAGCGACCGAAAATACATGGGGATACATGGGTCTAGTTCGCTGCTTTGAACTTTTATTTTTTTTCTGTGGGGCAGTGTTATTAACTTAACAAAAAATAAAATAAACTGAAAAAAATTAATAATAATAATATTATAATTAGAGAATATTATTTAGGTATTATGCAAATCTTAACTTACACACTTTTTTTATTTATTATGAAAATACCTACTTTCTATATATTGTTGCCCTAATCTGGGCACGCTAATATACTAGTTAGGTAAATACTTTAAAACACTTATTATTGGAGAACCAATCAAAACAACTACTCTCCTAGCTAATACTAACGAAGTATTGAATTACATGATAGGATTCTTAGCATTTTAAAGAAAAAAATATTGAAAATACTTAAATCATTTATTTACATTTAGTCATTCACACTTTTTTTATTTAATGTGAAATTATCTACTTTCTGTATATTGGTACCTTATCCGGGTCACACTAATATACTACTTAGGCAAACACTTTAAAACACTCATTATTGGAAAACCAATCAAAACAACTACTCTTCTAGCTAATACTGACGAAGTATTGAATTACATGATAGGATTCCTGGCATTTTAAGGCAAAAAAATATATTGAAAATGCTTAAATTAAATATTGAAATTCAGTCATTCACAACAATTATTATTGAACCTTACATTCTATGTCAACTCTAGAAAAGTTGTACAAGTTTTTTCGAACTCGTTAGTTCTCATCAGTAGAGTATAGAAACATTCATTCATTATTTACAAGCCTATTCTTGATTTATTTTTTACAATCAATTATTTTTTATTTATTTGCTTTTATTATGATTAGAGAATATTATTTAGGTATTATGCAAATTATAACTTACACACTTTTTTATTTATTATGAAAATACCTACTTTCTATAGGCTTGTAAATAATGAATGAATGTTTCTATACTCTACTGATGAGAACTAACGAGTTCGAAAAAACTTATACAACTTTTCTAGAGTTGAAATAAAATGTAAGGTTCGATAATAATTGTTGTGAATGACTGAATTTCAACATATAATTTAAGCACTTTCAATATATTTTTTTGCCTTAAAATGCCAGGAATCCTATCATGTAATTCAATACTTCGTCAGTATTAGCTAGAAGAGTAGTTGTTTTGATTGGTTTTCCAATAATGAGTGTTTTAAAGTGTTTGCCTAAGTAGTATATTAGTGTGACTCGGTTAAGGTACCAATATACAGAAAGTAGATAATTTCATATTAAATAAAAAAAGTGTGAATGACTAAATGTAAATAAATAATTTAAGTATTTTCAATATTTTTTTCTTTAAAATGCTAAGAATCCTATCATGTAATTCAATACTTCGTCAGTATTAGCTAGGAGAGTAGTTGTTTTGATTGGATCTCCAATAATAAGTGTTTTAAAGTATTTACCTAACTAGTATATTAGCGTGCCCAGATTAGGGCAACAATGTATAGAAAGTAGTTATTTTCATAATAAATAAAAAAGTGTGTAAGTTATGATTTGCATAATACCTAAATAATATTCTCTAATCATAATAAAAGCAAATAAATAAAAAAAAAAATTAATTGTAAAAAATAATATTATAATTTGCAGACATTTATCTCGAAAACGGTAACAATAGGTTATGAACAGATTAGGGTTAAAAGTGTTGATAGTGACATCTTTTGGATTCTGCTGGTTTATTCCAATGAAATTAAATGTAAATTACTCTTTGATAGCGGGTTGGGAAATAAAAGAAGGCTTATTAACATTCGCATTAGCAGAAGAGTAGGGACCTCAAAAATGTTCGGCATTGTTGGGCCTTCATTCATTTACTGGATGCGACTCAGTCAGCGCCTTTAAGGGAAAAGGAAAGATAAAATCCCTAAAAATGTTACTTTCTCCCAAATATACCTATATCCGAACATTTCAAGATTTGGGGAGCAGCTGGAATATTGATGATAAATTAGTCGCATCATTAGAGGAGTTTACATGTGCCATATATGGATCAAAGAAATGCGCTAGCGTGGACGAGCTTCGCCTAATTGCCATTACTTAGAAATGTGGTGATAAAGATTTGTCATTTTCAATTAACATTAAAGTTGATTTTTCTTCGATTCCACCATCAAGAGTTTGCCTTATTGAGCATATTAAAAGGTGTGTTTACCAAACGCGTATTTGGCGATTAGCCGACGAAAGTATTCACAATATTCTAAAGCCTTGGAATGATTATGGATGGCAAGAAAATGGAGAACCTCTTTGGTGTTCAGCAGATAAAGTACTGCCGCAATCGCTTACTGAAATTCTTCAGAAGATGATTCCAAATCAAATCATAGTAGACGAAACTGAGGATGATAATGATATCATAAATGAAGCAATAGAGGAAGAAGACTTGGAAGGAATATTCAATGTATCGGGAGACAGCGATAGTGAGTCTGAAAGCGATATATATTGAATTTTATATTTTATTTTAAGAGCTGAATCATTTATCTGGAAAATTGTAACTAATGTCCAAATATTGTATAGGAACAGAATTGTAGAACATTTTATACACTTTGTTTTTTGTCCAGAAAGTTTTTATCCATCTTTTTTAGTTTTTGTGTTAAATCACAAAAACAATATTTGCATTTTTTTTTACAAACGGACGCCATTTTGAAAGTACAGCCAGTTTTTTTTGGGCATGTCTAAAATTGTTCCTTAGGCTTTAATATTTATGAAAAACATTGTCCCCAAGGATCGGGGGGGGGGGATTCACGTACAGTTAGGGTGGGCTCCCGTAGTATTTTAATATGTCAAAACGAATTTTAATTTTCTATCCATTTTGCTCATACTTAATTATCTCAAAAATTGTTTTCTAATTAAATGGTATACATTAATAACTGGTATTATGATAATAAATATTTAAAATAAAAAAATCATAATTAATAATACGTATTAAATATTAATTAGTTTATAAATTAGACACATTCTTTTGATAGAAACCTGTATTGCGAATAAATAAAAACATAAACAAATATTTCTCCTACTCAAACTTTTGGCAACCTTGCGTTTGGATAAACAAATTGACTGATTTCTGTACGTATTGTCAAGGATGTATATTTATAAACTGTGGTTTATTGTCAAAGAAATGTATTTTGATAAACTTATTTCAATTTTATGAATTGAAATATGAATTTCATTAGTCGATTTTCCTGTAGGAAGCTTAATTTAAATTATATGAACAATCTCCTCCGAAACGATTAATACACACATGTGATTTTCGTCTCTTGAATGATTGAGACATAATGTTTAAAATGAGTTGTTTCTCTCTATATTCTCTCGTACTCCTCACCGTCCAAGCACTGGTGTTATCACTTCTGTTGTGATGAAGTAGATATCTGGAAACAGGTTTGTAGGGGATGTAATTATTTCGGAGCAGATTGTTCATATAGTTTAAACTTTATTTCTATAGGTAAATCGATTATTTTTTAGTTATATTTCACAATTTCCTCCTCATGATTACATATACACATGCAGATGTTTAAATTAAGGTGATCTGTGATACTAGTGAATATATTAGTCAAGTATGTAAAAAACCAGATGGGTAAAGGAAACTATCCATATAAAAGTTTCCGGAACGATGTTTTGATAAAGTTGAAAGTTTCCAATAAAATATTTGAAAATTCCGAAAGTTTCCAAAGGAAACTTCTCCTGAATTTTGGAAACTTTCAAATATTCAAGTATTTTATTGAAAATTTGCATTTTTATCAGAATTTCGTTTCGGAAACTTTCAAATGGAAAGTTTCCTTTACCCATCTCTGGTAGAAACTTTACAGATACATGAGCTTCTTATTTATAAACTATGAATCACACAATATATGATTACAGTATTTAACGTTAACATGATATATTATAAATAATAGCAATAATAATAACACAGAATAATCTTCTTAAAGTATTATTAATCATAGCAGTGAATCTTATCTAAGTCTCTATTGGAGCCTTTGAAATTTCTTCAGTGAAGTTTTCTATTCGCTTCACAAGGTCTGTTAAAAAAATTAGTGAACTTGTTTAAGTATTTTGGGTCTGCAGACAATTCCGAACACCTTTTATTAATAAAACTTTCAGATTAAAAAATGCCCAATATAATTTTTTGATTTTTTCGTCTTATTTTGGTACCGCAGGTGGCTTTGCATTTGTAGGACGCTAATGTTCTTTTGGTCATAACTAGATCCTAATTTTGTCTATTCTTGAGTAAAATTAGGTTTAAATCGAAAAAAAAAAAAATAAAAAGTGATAAGCCATACACTGTATATTGTAACTCTGTATTATAATAAATTAAGTCGTTCTTCTTAGTACCAAAAAGTACATATACAAAGCGGTGCAGACATGGAAACTACCCTCTGTGTTTCCCCCTTAAACCTATAGAGGAGGTGGCGCTGAGGATTGCTCTGAGATGGCAATCTGTAGGCCAACTAGAAAAGGCTACAACATATCTTCCTTTTCTAGAGGTGGGGACCGATCGTATCCTTCCTTTAAGTATATAATTTTAACAAGAACTTTGAAGTATGATTGAACTCGTCAGAAAACGATGAGCCAAATGTGTTAATCTATCGTGATGGTCAAAATGTCTAAATGGGCTGGATTAGGAGCTAGGGTTTACTCAGAATAACTAGATCTACATTCGATAATACCGCTAGGCATACATACCACTAGATTCTAGGTGGAACTAGTGGAAATTATGCTAGCGGTAATAGAAGTCCCAAACAGGAATATCAGTGGCAAAACAGCACGTATATTAACGGCCAGCAGAGCAGCCCTACTTGCTCTAAACAATTATGGGGCAAATTCTAGGCTGGTTCTACAAACTAGAAACGCTCTAGATGTGCTCCGCGATTGTCCAACTCTGCTGGAACACAATGGAATTCAGGGTAATGAGGAAGCGAATGCTCTAGCTCGTAAGGGATCTGAGAGCATGTTGCTGATCTGAAACCTGCAATAGCTATCTCGGATCCAGTCTACAGTTTCTTGTTGAAGCTTAAACGACACGGAGATTGGCGGAGTGGTCTAAGCAGCTGCAGGCATAGCAGAATGGTTTTGGCCACAGCCAGTAGTAAGTTAGGCAAGCACTGTCTTCCGAGGTCCATGAATAACCTCTATGTTTATGAGGGATTACTGACAGATCAATGCAGACTGTACAAACACCTTCATACACTGGGAGTTATAGATAACCTCAAGGGTGCAATCTGGAAGACGAAAATGTGGTGTGTTACTGCCCTGTTCTCTCAACGAAAAGATGATCTATACTTGGGGACTTCTAGCTTGTATGGATAGTATAGGTGGCACCACGCCGGGTCTCCTCCTCAAGTAAATCACAAGTTTTGGTTGGCTTGAGGATTGATGATTTCCTCAAGGCAGCTACAGGGGTAGCACAATGGGCCCATCTATGAGGCCTAAGTATACCTGAGTGTAAGCCCACCCTTCTCCAACGAATTTAGAATCCAGCGGTGCAGACGATTTGAAATAATTTTAGAATGGAATAGAATATTTATTTATTTATTTATATAGGTTAACAAAAAAAATACAATGATTAATTTTAATATCTATAAATATCTAGAAATAAATAAATGAGTGATTGCTTAGACTCGTTAGAGTTTGTGAGCAATGGGTAGTTTGATAAGAGTGTGCGTACAACTGCGAACTAAAGATTCCATTTCTTTCGAAGGGTCCTAAGAACCTGAATACAAAGGCAATATACCAGTGTTACGTATTATAAATATATGCTTTGATGGATTTTATATATTTTATATATTTACATTTATTTATAAAAGAGATTGATGTGGGTGAATTTTTAGATATTAATACTAATATGGAAAATATTAAAAGTTAACTTAAAAAACGAAAATTTACAAATAAAAAAAGTCATAGAAATTTGAGGAATTGGAAAACTTAAAGACTTAAAGGAAACTTAAAGATTTCCAGTATTAATGAATGTATCCATTTCTGCGTAAATATTCAGCAGCCATTTTTTTACTTCTCTTTTATATTTTGTTACAGATCTGATTTGTTTAAGATTTTCTAGGAGCTTATTGTATAATCTAGGACCTAAGTAGACAAAACATTTTGTTTTTACAGTTTTTGCAACGACTACCTTTATTTGTTTTTTATCTTTACCTCTTGTGTAGTAGATATGATCAACGAGTGTTGTTTCTGAGATATATTTTGTATTGGTATATTTATAAAAATTGATATAGCTTACGCACATTTAACAATTCTGATTCTTTGTATAACAGTTCAGTAGAATAAAAGTTGGATTTTCCATATTAAATCTTTAAATATATTTTTTGGATTAATATTTTAACGGTGTAATGTCAGTTTTGATTGCACCTCCCCATGCTATAATACCATATTTTAAAATCGATTCAACCCTTCCATAGTATATGATTTTAATGTGTTTTTTGCTTAATGTATCTTTTAATATTTTAAATCTGTAAGTTAAAGATCTTAGTTTTTTACGCTGTTGATGATATGTTGATTCCATTTTAAATGAGGGTCTAAAGTTATTCCCAGATAGTTAATTTTTTCAGAGGTAGTTATGACCAAATTGGTGTTAACAATATTTATTTCATTAAATAAAGGTAAATTGCTTCTATAGGAGTAACATGGAAAATATTTTGTTTTTGGGATACTAAGGATCAAGATATTTTCATCAAACCAATCACCTTTAAGTCCAATTCCGAAATTATTTTCACTTCCTCCCATGAATTTCCTCTAAAAAATATGGCAAATGATACTATATCTCCTGTAATATTTATGTCAAATATGTCATTTAGATACATAATAAATAAAATTGGGGCGAGAACCGTACCCTGTGGAAGACCATAGAGCACGGTTCTTGCTTTGCTTGTTTGGTTTTCTATTTTTACAACTTATGTCCTTTTATCTAAATAACTTTTCAATAAATCGTGGCAAAGACCTCTTACACCAAAATTTTCAAATTTTTTAAATATTTTATTATGACTAATTGTGTCAAAAGCTTTTTCCAGATCTATAAAAACACAAAGGAATGGTGATCTATTATCCAAACATTCATACATCTTTAGTCAGGCAGGCTATAGTATTACTTGTTGATGTTTTTCTCGAAACCCAAATTGATTTTTTGATAATAAATTAAAGTTGAGGTATTGCACTAATCTTTTTTAACGCTTTTTTAAAAATTTTTGCAATATTAGAAGTCAAAGATATAGGTCGGTAATTTTCCATCAAATTTTGACGACATAAGGATGTTCATCTTGTTAATTTTATTGATGCTCTTAGAGATCTAAAAATCTATAAAATCTATAAAGTGTCAGACTCTCTAAAATTGTCAATATATTTTTTTAAGGAATCGAATTCCTTATAACAATAGTGCCAATAAAAGACAAGTGAAAATTCGAGCTAACGAATTAACAAGTTGTAACATACAAACAATACTCAACAGTAATTATCCGGATACAACAATACCTATGATATTTACCGAAGAGCTCTCGAAAGTAGTACAAGAACACCCACACCAATTCAATCTCGTCTGATGGAATGGTTAACTGACCTATGCCATTCAACGGCGTTTACAACGATCTAAGTCGTTCTTTTCGGAAGTGTTAGTAGGTCAACGTGTTACCGGCGGAATACTATGCCCTATAATCTCATAACGCCGTTATATTCTTCGTATAATGGTTTTGTTAAACTTGTAAATGGCAGTTTCGAAAAGTACAAGTATTTCACTGTTACTGTACTTTTTCATAAGCAATTTTTATTATAAATACTTTTGTCATGATTGAAATGTAAGTAAATAGTTCTTCTGCTGTTGTGAAAGTTGATAGGAAATATAAGAGTCAAGGCTGCAGTTTATTTTTTTTACTGTTAGTCATCATTCAGGAATATTCAATGAGTTAAGAGAGAGAGAGAGACTTCGGTAAAACCTTTCAGGGTTTTTAAAAATAGTTTTATATTGGTATATTAAACGCATATTTTTTCTTAATTAATATTCTGAATGTTTTAGATTATTTAAGTTAAGTTATTTCGGTTGAACAATTTTATGATTATAGAATTTTTCATTTAAACCTTTCCACTATTCAATGAAACTACAGTTATATGAGAAGTAATTAGCAAATAGAGAATTAGAAAGCTGACAGTTCTCCGGAATTCAAAAGTCTTCTGAAAGTTAAGAAACATACGAAATCCCATGAGAGGGTTATAGGAAAAACCAACAGACCGACAAGTGTAAGAAAGGAGAATATGCAAATTCAGTACGAAAAGAGGAGATAACATCGCCCCTAGAACAGTATGTAACAACAACAGAACACAAGATTGATTTCGAAACCATCAGAATAATGGCCAATAATATCGAGTATTAGATATTGAACGTTTCGAACACATTTCATTAAAGAGATATTACTCACTAATTTTTCGTTAATTCGGTAGGCGAATCCGAAATTTCAGAATTTTACTTAGTTATTTTGATTTATAGTGTAGTGGCTTAGAGCGAATACGTGACCTGCTGTATTAAAGCGCCAAATTTTGCAGAGTTCTTATATACCCTCAGTACTATCAATTCAGGGGGGAGGGGGGTAGTGCCGTCCGATTTCAGTGTCCGCCATCTTGAAATACGACTCTATCTTTGTTTTCTTTGGACTGTAACTGTAAATTTTGACTTTTATTTGGTTTTTACTAAATATCTCCCCAACTGCTGGGGTTGTAGCAAAAAGGATTTAATTTAAACTAAACTTGCTACAATTTGAGACCAGAGCTGCTTTTGTAACTTTAATATCTTGCGAGATAGAAGCTTCCAAAGTTTTGGACATTTTTCAGGTTATTACGAAAATTGGTTGGGTTTAGCAACACTATTCGAATCAATTCTAATCTAGACTAAATTTGCTACAACTTTAGACTAGATCTGCTTTTGTAACTTTAATATTTTGCGAGATACAAGCATCCAGACTTTCTAAATATAGTGATATAGTCTTCTTACCATGGATCAAGAGACAACTTCAGGATTACCTAACGATCGATGTTGTATGCGACATATACAAGCCAGACAGTCTGAAGGAAACTACACGTGTGAAGAGAGGGAAGGGAGAAAGGAGAAAAATCACAAGGGAAACCACACTCCCCAAAAACTTTGTTACAGACCTGAAATACTTACAGATTTTCATAATAACCTGAAAAAAGTCCAAAACTTTGGAAGTTTGTATCTCGCAAAATATTAAAGTTACAGAAGTGGCTCTGGTCTCAAATTGTAGCAAATTTAGTTTAAATTAAATCCTTTTTGCTACTAACCCAGAAGTTGGGGAGATATTTAGTAAACACCAAAGTGGAAAATTTACAGGTACAGTCCAAAGGAAACAAAGATGGCGTCGTATTTCAAGATGGCGGACACTGAAATCGCCCGCCCTCCTGAATTGATAGTACTGAGGGTATATAAGAAGTGTGCAAAATTTGGAGCTTTAATCCAGCAGGTCACGATCTCTTCGCTAAGCCACCACACTATTAAAAATCAATAGAACTTTTAAAATTAGTTCTATAATCACGAGCTTACTATGAATGAGTTTCATCAATTGTAAATCTGGACCCACAATGCACTAAACTGGGACTTCGCCAGAGAAGAAGATTGTGTTAAAGAGTTAGAGGTCAAAATTGCTCAAAACATACTAACAAAATACTATTCTAATTAGAGAGTACACACAGAGCAACCTCAAAATATCTAAGTTTAGCAGTGTCTAGAACAAACATTTCTACAAAATCCAAAGATTAAAAAGTTGCTGAGTAGCGATAAAATTTCCCACCCCCATTCAATTTTGTTGCATTTTGATCATTTTTTGTTATACCTATTTTTAAGCAGAGCACGAATAGTATATTTCTCACCCAGATACATAAACAGTATGCAACTAGATTTAGATTGTTGTGATCTGGCTACAATAAACTTTCTAACTCTTAGATAGTTGATCTCTCTAAGTTTATAAGCAATATCCCAATTCCGGCGACAGATATGTTGAAAACTTTCTTATTAAATAAATAAATTCTTTCAAACACCTAATAAATATTTATAAACGTGTTTTATACAAAATCTAATAACGCTGGTTTTCGCATTAAAATACTGCATTTTAATTTGAAAATCAACCTTAACATTTAATGTTCAAATTAAGTATTAGATGAGTTTCAAGGTGATTACTATTCATCAATAGTGCGGAACTTTCAAAAAAGTAATAACTAGTTATTATCTTTTAACGCACTGTTGTGACCGAATGGTTCTATTTTTGTTATTAAAATTTGGACTATGTTCAGATACATTAAACCTCATTTTTGCCTATGGATATGGTTAAAAAAATATCTTTGCTTCAAAGGGCAAATATAAAAATAAAAAAATGTGTATGTTATTAACATTACTATATTGCAATTAAAATTAATTATTATCAATTATAATTACTATTTTTCTGCCTTATTACAATAACTTTGTGCGCCACACACATATAACCGTATAGATTTCAAGATAGATTTTGGCAAACTTCTAATACAGATACAGGGTGTAATCAGTTTCATGTTATTAAAAAAAAATTGTGGTGGGGAACGACTAAACGAACAAACCTTATATAACATGGGGTCTAAAACCCATAGTTAAAAAAAAAACCACACATGTAAAGAAATGCTGTGTTTAAACCTCTACACCTATCATTTGCTTGCATTTCTTCAAAAATTATTTACATTTTTATAATTATTTACATTTTTATAATTGGTTCCGTTGAGGCGGTCATCAAAGGTGCCGCCCTTCTTTGCTTTGAAACCGCGGGCCGCCGCGTACCGGCGAGAACGAGTCGGTCGGTAATCTTTGCACTTTTTTATGCCAATTTAAAGGGGACGTCCGTTGACCCAGAAAGGCAGGTTCTCAAACGTTTCCTACTCTAATATTCAAATTGTTGACCCTAGTATAGAGGAAAAAGTCATAAAGGTTTTTTGTTTGTCTAGTCGGTCCCCATTACCAGTTTTTTTAATGACATGAAACTAATTACACCCTGTATTTTGCGAAGAAAATGAAGCATACAAAATTGTAAATAATAAATATTAATCGTTAATTATAGAGGTTTATTAATGATATTAATTGTAATAAATTAACTTAAAGTTAATATTTTGCTAAAGCTAGTACCACCTAAGTGTTTAAGTTGTTCTGACTTAAACACGACCATAAAGAGTTTCAGTTCACTATATTACATCTGAACTGCTTGCGCCTTATGCGGACGCAAACTATAGTAAAAATATGCATGTACTATAATAGAATTAAAGAATGTTCCAAAAGTAAGACAAAGTAAAAAATCTCCTTCTGGATCTGGCATAGTCTGTTTGGTTATAATAGCTCGAAGCTGTATGTTTTTATTTGTGATCAGCATCTCAATGAAGTGTACATATTTTTCTTCTTGATCACAACGTCTTGGCAGACGTTTTGTCAACCATGTTGACGATTAAAACTTTAAAACTTCAGTTTTAATCGTCTCCAGTTGATGCCAACATGGTTAGTGCAACGCGCGACGAGTAATAGTATTCAAGTGTGTTGTGAAACCACTTCAGAGGCATTACATTATCTGTCGCTGTTGTCCGTTAAGTGCCCGGCCTCAAGAAAGTTTTTTCCTATCAGCTTTTTGGTGACATCAGCACAGTGTTTAGGAGGACGTCCTCTTCGCCTGCCATTTGGTTGTCCCTGAATTATCAGCCATTCTACATTGTCATCTCATCTAGTAAGAAGGTTTGAAAGAACATGATGCTGGAGAGTCGCTTTGAAATATTTCTTTGTGAAGAGAACTGTTGGTGCGATGGGCTGTCCAAACGTCTCCGGACAAATCTCGAAAGCTTAAAGAAAGAAGAATGAAACTAGGACGTTAGCAAGTCTGATAGGATTACTGTTAATTCTATTTCACAATCTCCTTCCCATGATTACATGTACATATGTAATTTCCGTCTCTTGAGAGATTGAGTCACAATGTTTAAGGTGAGTTTTCTCTCTATAACCTCCTGCACTCCTCACTGCCCGAGCTCATTACTTTGTTTTCTTATGTCGTACAAGACACATGTGTATCAATTAACTAAGTGTATTTGTGCATTCTGTGGATTCTGTATATCAATTACAATGGTGGAGGGTAAAAAGCGTATTCTTGAACTCCTAAATGGGAAATTGGAAAAGCTTCGGCCATTGGCAGCGTACCGCAACTGTCAAATTGACTTATGAAACATTATGTAATTATACATATAATTATACAGCATAATTAGTAGCCTCTATTGCCCCTGAGCTTTGGCCAGTGAAGGATTACGCATGTGCCTGCTAACGTCGTCAGTCGCCATTGGCAGCGTTATGACATTTATGTCAACTGTAAAAATAAAGTTACTGGTAGAGGATAAAATGACCTTTAATTTGAGAAAAGAGTCAATAGACGGTTTAAGATTTTTTTTGCAAATAGAATTATTATGACAGGTGACAGCTGACATAGCGATGTCAATTAAACGAGTAAAACCTTGGGAATGTATATAGAGGCTCTTTAGTTGATTGAAGCGTAGGGTTTATTGATACCATGAATTCTGCTGTATTAGAAGTATTTTTTCATGAACAAAATAATGTTATCCTTGCAGTACTACATCATCCAATCCCTGTCAAAAAATCCTATTTCAAACTTATAGATAATTATACATTTTTTATGGGTAATCATAAGAGCCTATCTGGTTTATAAGGTTTTATACAGTACATTAATTTTGCTATATAGAAATTATATTGGGATGAATAAGTATCCAAAGGAGTCTTAATTGAGTTGGAATACCCATGTTGTTATTGGTACGTTTCCATAAGTGTTTATACTAAAAACAGGTTTTATATGGCATTACAACTTTTAATTTGATAAGTACTCATGGGATCTGAATAGTGTTGAAACTGAAAAGGTTTCATCAGTAAAATCAAATATGAGTTCTGTAATCTTTTATAAGAAACAATTAGTATATGGTTTTTGTAAGATCTGAGGGATTGTTATCAGTTCAGTTTATATAATAATTTAATGAGGATTTATAAGGATACGTATTAAAAAGTGTTAATAAGGTATTACATCGAATATTTTTGTGGCTTTTTATGGGATCTAAAGAGTAATGAAATTGAAAAGATATATTGAGGAGTAGCAGACATTTTATACATTTTTATAAGGATATATTTGTACTTATTTTTATAAGACTTATAGGGTATATAGTTTAGTTTATATAAGAATTTAATGGAAACGTGTAAGGATGCATGTTAAAGAGTATAAGGTATTATCGAATACTTTTGTGAGTTTTTTTGGAATCTGAAGAGTATTGAAATTGAAAAGATAACCAAGGAGTTCCTAGTAGGAATTTTATACATTTTTATAAGGATATATTTGTACTTATTTTTATAAGACTTCATGGGTCCATATCAGTTTAGTTTATATAAGAATTTAATAAGGATTTATAGGGACATCTATTAAAAAGTATTAATAATGATTTACAACTATTAATTTGATAAGTGTTCATGAAGTTCCAATAGTAGTAAAACTAATAATGTTTCATCAGAAAACGAGGGATGAATTTTATAACATTTAATAAGAAATAATTAGTATATATAAGATTTAAAGGGTTATTATTAGTTTAGTTTTATATAAGACTTTAATAAGGATTTCTCAGTGCACCCATTGAACAGTATTATTTACAACAATTAATTTGAAAAGTTTTCATGGGATTTCAATAGTAGTCAACCTAAAAAAGTTACAATACTTACTAAACTAAACTTACTAATACAATAGATTTCATATAATTTACATTAAAATCCATTGTAAGATTAAAATCCATTGTAAGTATATACACATTATATTTTAGAAAACCCTCTTATTCCCATAAAAGCATAAAAGTTTTACAATAGACCTCAAGCGAGGAATATACATTAAAAACTCACAGAATCTAAAAATGTTCGTGTTTCAAACGCCATAAAACTTATAAATACTTATAGGCCTCGTACTGAGAGTTTACATTAATATCTTTCAAATTCATATAAAAACCTCAGCAATTTAATTACCATAAATACTTATAAATATACTGACAGACTTCATTCGGAGAATTGATATTTGAAATATTAATAGTAAGTATATAATATTTACTTACCTATGTAAGTTTATGGGATTTGGCATTAAAAATATATTTCAAATCACAACCAAAATCTGTAAAAAAACCTATTAATCCTAATAGAATTTCTATGGGAAATTTACATTCACAACACTATACAAACCTGTAAAAACCTATAGAAACATTTAATTACATGTACTATAAAAACTCATCAATACTAATAGATATCATATGGGAATTTATATTCAAAACACTATAAAAACCCATCAAAACTTTTAATTAAATATACTATAACAACTCATCAATACTGGTAGATACCATATGAGAATTTACAGTTAAAACACATTTCAAATACACACATCAAAAATTATAAAAACTTATACATTTTTTTTTATAAGATTTTATAAGGATTTTTTGACGGGGATGTCAAAAGTAACTATTGACAGTTGACATATGTCAAATACCCCGTTTGAGTGGTTTAAAAATCAGTATTGTCATTTAACTGTTAGCAAAGAGTCACTGACAGTTAAAAACTGCCGAATTGACCATTTCCCATCATTTTCGATACACTTCAATGCCATAATCGTATTCAAGCGACATAAAATTAGTCGAAAAAGACTATTTCGGCACTTTTGTCTGAATGGACAGAAAATGCCTATTTTTTAACATTGTTCTTTAAAAAAATTTTCAGAAAATCAAAATGCATACTAAATTATTCGTGTTTCTTTTGTAGATTAATGGACGGAGGAAAAAGTTCTGTGAACTTTTAAAGGTGAATCCTAATAAATTTTTTGCAGAGCTGTGTCTTCTCAGGGATGCAACTTAGTATAGAAATGAGTAAGGTTAAATCGTCATAGTTTGGACTAATCTATGCAAAGTTATATTCTTAAACAAGCTATATAGAGTATAATAGATTAAATTTGTTTTTTAGGTGTTTAAAGAAATCCGATATAAGGTGTAGGGCTGCAGCAGTTATAGTAAAAACGAAATTATTTACTACTATAATTATTCATAAATGTGAGCATGACGGTCACCTAAACCCAATTATTATCGAGCTTTACACCGATTTGTTATTGTTGGCGCCAAATTCATGCGTAGAAAATACAAACTTTTTATAAACTTAGCTATATATTGATTAAATATGCTAGACTGGAAAACAAATGCTTACACAAAACGGGGATGTATTGGAATAAATATCATCTCTCTACAACGACAGGTAAAAAACCGCTGCCCAAGGAATCACTAATTCCACATCCAAGTCACTCACAGCGAAAAAATTTTGTTTGTGGAAATAATTATTTATGGAACTTTAATAATATAATATTTGAAATCCTCTACCCCAAAAACCCATAAAACGATACCCCACATCGGTAGTGGGGCGGGGGTGGCGATAGGGGGTGGTAGTGGGGGGTGGATGAAGTAAAAAAATATTTTGAGGTTTCTAGTTCTTGTACACACACTAAATCACAATTTTTTTCATCCCCTTTAATAATGGGGTGGCTAATGTCAAATTTTTTTTTAAGACCTTAGCTTCTCTTATATATACTAAATACCAATTTTATGGACTCTTACCTGCTTGATTTACCTATTTACTCCAAATTTACCCCAATTTACCCCCCAACCCTTCGACAGAACAAGATGAAAATATAATCTAGTACTAGATCTTGTTAAAGTACATATGTGTACCAAATTTCAAGTCAATATCCTGTCGGTTCGTGAGTAAACGTGCGCACAAAAAAAAGTTACAGACAGACAGACCGACAGACAGACAGAAATTTTTTTTCGCTCAAACTTAAAATCTCGACGTTTCATGACATTCTAAGCCTATTTGAACAATAAAAATTTTTAAAAATTTTTTGTCGTTACTATACTTCCACTGGATGTGGAAGTAATTAATACATGAGAATAAGAAATAATTAATTTCTCACGATGCTCCTTTATTTAATGTGTCACCGGTTTCGTGATCAAAAATACATCTTCAGACAAATTTTACAATAGGCATGTCTACAAAATTTTAATATTTCAACTGGAAATAATAGATTTATCGGTATTGTAAACTAATGTAACCATAAAAAAATACATGTATATTTTTATTTTGCCAGTTATTCGTATTAGAAATCATCCCAACGTAGCGAGGCTAAGAAATGTGTCCAAAGTAGAGGCTAGTGACATGACGTTACCTCCTTGCAGACACGCCGGCCTGTGTGTGTTGCGGGCCCGTTGTTTTTATTGAAATATTATTGTAATATAATAGATCAGCATGCTTTACAACCCCTATATACAAAATTTAGAGACATTTTGATTTAAGATTTTCGAATTACGGCCCTCTAAAATTATATTTTTCAAATGTTAAATAATTAATAACTTTTAAACGCATTGTATTTCGAAAAAAATGTCATTCTTCATTTTCTTTTTAAATTTACTTTTTCTATAACCCAGTGTCATCTATACTTCCAAATTTCATAGGCTAAGAATTTTCCTTGAAAAATTAGCAAACAAGATGTTTGCTAATTTTTCAAGGAACCAGTGCACTGCAAATTATTCGTGCATTAAGGATTGCAGAATTTGAAAATATGAATGACAGTGGGTAATAGAAAAAGTGATTTTAAATAGAAAATGACTAATGACTTTTTCGAAAAAAAAAAAATTCGTTTCCAAGTTATACATTATTTGATATTATTTTTGGTAATTTTTCAATGAATAGTACCAACTACATTTCAAATATTATTTTCCCCCGCTCTTTCCTCCCTGAATATTCACTAAACGTCTAGCAGGTTTCTTTCTCGAGAGTTTTGTTAACTGCATGCCAAATATAATTATCCTCCGTCACAATTTTTTCCATTAGATAGTTTGGTACGATTATAATAGTTCCTTCGGTATGAGCGTTGATTGAAGAGTCTATTTTTCACTCAACGGTATGAGAGGGAAGTAAAACTATCATTATAAATCAAAAATTCTTGATTTATTCCCATTTTATCACTGGGGCGTTCGCCAGATGTGCGAATTTGCTATTAATATAAAAAAATCGTTCTCTTTAAGAATAATAAAGCTACAGAAATCTCTAATAACTGATACGACCAAAAATAATTTCCTAATTTCCCCTCTGGGATACATAAATCGCGTACGAATTATTATTTCCGCTAACAAAAAACTCCTGTTTAAAAATCGACACCTAATATGTTTTTAGTTTTCATCTCGGTAGATCTTAAGGGAGCTGCACGTCGTCAGTAAAGAGGTAATTATGTATCGGGGGTTTTAAAATTTGTAACTTAATTGCATTTCTTTTAATATCAACTTTCGGACTAAGGTAAATTTTGCTGAATGGCAATATTTTGATGCGATATCTACTATTGGTCTGCATTTATTATTTTGTATATAAGGACCCCCTTAAATACAAAATAATAATTCAAGATATATATGTAATGTGTTGTAAACAACTACATTCTGCTAACAAATACTTATTCTATTAGGAAATGTGGGAATAAAATGACATTTAATCACTCACGTGTTAAGGCATTTGCAGTTATCTACCTACAGAAAAATGTAAATAAAATAACACCTTACTTCCGCGATATTCTTGTAAGATTTATAAGCTTAAAATATATAAAAAGTTTACAATTTCGTTTAGAACAAATCAACATTGTTTTGCAAGAAGATAAGACAGGATGGACTTCATATTACATTTTTAAATAATTTACCTTTTTTGAGTGATTTAAATATACAGTATTCAGAAATTTTAATTTTTGTTTAAATTGTTAAGTTCGGAAAATATGCCTATTAGCCCTGTCGATGAACGTTCAATAAGGGGGTCTAGAGGGAAATGTCGAGATCACAATTTTTGACTAAAGAGGGCTGTGTTTGGACTACTTAGGACTAGGGCTATTTAGGAAGTCTCCAAAAGTCCTCGAAAAATGCAAAATGTAAAATTAAAGCTGACTAAATTTTCTACAATAATGTTTCTATTAATTTTTTTTCGTATCTGTTATGGTTCAGCAATAGGGATTGCATTACCGGTTAACCGGTTAACCGGTTATCAGGACAAAAAACACATGACGATAATTACCGGTTATTTCGGTAAACTCTGAACTTACGATATGTCACGTATTCAACGTTTCTATTTATGTCACTGACTAGTATTCACTAAATACAGAGTGACTGTCCCAACACCGAGCACTTTTAACAATAAATAAATAATATTATAAAAAGTAAACTCCAAACACCAAGCCCTAAGAAATACAAGAGAGACATTGACAATATCTTACTATAGAAAATTGAATATTTCACTGCCGCAAATATCTGTGGAATACATTTAGAAGTATGTTATTACCAATTCTTATTAACTTATCGACCCACCAATATCGATTGAGGAATGGCATCTTCAGCTGGTGGTATTCTATGTACAAATATCAGACGACTAACAGATATAGCTTTGAAAAACTAACCCCTTTAACAGGCTATTTTTAAAAAATATTGTATTTTTAGCTTAGGTATTCAGGAAATGCCCTATTTGAGTTTATGTTTATAATTTTTGTTATTTTATTTAAGTGGATATGTTTGTTATTTACAGAATAATTGTTTATTTAAATTTATTTCATTCATATCTTTTCCTTTTGATAAATTAACTCCTATATAAAAAAGTCTATTTGACAGTCACATTTTTGTCACTTTGACAGCGATAAAAAGAGGTGCATCGTTTTTTATCACCGATAAAAAATGTCTGTTCTTCAAAAGCAGAGTACATCTAGTAGTCGCACGTCACTTTAAAATCTGTACTGTGAGCTATAATTTTTAAGTATTGTGGAAACTATACTGTACAATATGGGAAAATTATAATTATTTTTAATAAATCATTGTTGTTGTTCGTTCACATATTCTGTCGTTAATTTATCTTGCCAAAAAGCACTCGAGCTTTTCTTTTACGGATAAATTTCTTTTTAACTCAAAATTTTTCCAATCAGTAATTTTGCTCGAAAAACTGACATTTGACAAAATCGCTCGACCTCCGGTCTCGCAATTTTTTCATGTCAGTTTTTCTGTTTTTTCTGTCAGTTTTTTGGCTAAATTATTTCGTTACAAAGAGAAATTTATCCGATAAAAAAAAGCTTTTGTGATTTTACTGTTGATAAAAAACCTTGTGTTTGTTCATTATATTAAATATACGTATATAAAAATGTTTTTTGTTAAATTTAGATAATTTTGTACATGGAAAAAGACAATTGCCATTTTCGCCACCCTAATCATCCATTCTAAAAATTACCGGTAAATACCGGTTAACCGGTTATTTACATTTTCATTTACCGATTTACCGATTATTAAAACTTCCGGTAAATTGCAATCTCTATTCAGCAATGAATTAGATATCTTTTAACTGTATTCTAACTTTAATATAAAATTATAAATTGAATAAACATTTTAATAATCATCGTAGAAAAAAAAATTCTTGTACAGAAATCCGTTTCACAGCAGACTGAACTCAAATATCGAATACAAAACTTTGCGTCTGTAAGTGTGTGTGTGTGTGTGCATGTATATGTATGTGTGCGTGTATACCGTTTCTTGGAAACACGATAACTTTCGTTAGACTTAAAATATTTAATTACAGTTTGGAACATATGTAAAACAGCAGATTACATTAATCCCTATTGAAATTGTGCCATGTCTGTAATACATGGTGATAACCATGTATTACAAACTCTCATACGTAAAATGGGTTTTATTTTAATTTTATAGCAAATATTACTGAGGTTTTGATTAAGCATACAAAAATAAGAAGATGTATAAGATTTATAAACCGCAATATACCGGGTGTATGTTAGGCAAACCAACTTTGTTTAAATTAGATGATATATCAATGTTATCCCAAAATATGGACATGGTATTTTTAATAAAATTATTATGGAGTGAGAGTTTGTAGGCCTCTGGTTATCACTATGTATTACAGATATGGCCCAATTTCAATAAGGATTATTGTAATATACTATTTTACAGATGTTCCAAATTGTAATTAAATATTTTAAGTCTAACAGAAGTTATCGTGTGTGTTTACAAGAAACGGCATATACGCATACATACATATACACGTTCACACATACTTACGGACGCAAAGACATTTTTTATTCGATATTTGAGTTCAGTCTACTATGAAACGAATATCTGTACAAGACATTTTTTTCTACGATTATTAAAATTTTTATTCAGTTTATAATAAATTTATAATAAAGGTAGAATACAGTCAAAAGATATAAAATTCATTACTGAACCATAATAGAATACGAAAAAAATCAACAGAAACATTATTAGAAAATTTAGTCAGCTTTGATTTTGCATATAGCCACATTTTAATAAGGGCTAACCGTTCTCGAGATATGAGCGAAAAACAAAAAACCGGGACCTTCTTCGTGCCCCCCTGCACCCCCCCCCCCCTCCACCTCCTACGTTCGGGGACTTTGGGTATGTTTACCTCCTAAATAGTCCAAACAGCTCTCAAGTCAAAAATTGTGATCTCGGCATTTCCCTTTAGAAACCATTCATTGACAGGACTATATGTAAAGTTACTACACAATTCTTAGGCATGTAAAAAATGTCGGCATCTTTGATTTTTGTTTTAATAAAATTTTAAAAAGATTATTCTTTATCCTAATAGTTTCGGTTCCAATAAAAAAATATTACATTACATTACATCACTACTGAACTACGTTCATAAAAAAAATCATGCCGCTAGTACGAAAAGTTAAGCCGTCGAAGTAGGGAACTGTTATTTATTATAGAGGAAAAAGAAAAAGAAGTTACAAAAATATTAGAAATGCAGTAAGTAACACAAATTTTCTTTTCAACACACGCGTCTATTTGTAGTCCTTATACTGTAGTGCTCAGAAATAATAAATGAGAAAAATTTTTAATTTTCAGTTTTTGTGCCTTTGGTACAACCGAGTATCACAGGGCAGCAGAATCTCGTCACTAGGCGGCAATAGTGCCGCCTACTTTATTTTACGCTTTGTCCTGGTCCATTTCTCCTGTTTTCAGCATCTATTGCATAAATGTGATTAAAAATGAAACAATTATTTTTTCTCTTAACTTGCTCCAATTCACAAGGAGTTGTGAGTTATTGTAAAAGTCTCCACCGTCTAAACGACATGACAAGAATTTGTTTGCTGCATGCATTCCTCAACGCACAATGGTTTATGTGTACTCCCATAGGTTCTTATAACTCCAAAAAAGACAGATATGAATTCTTACTTACCGTGGATTGCTTAACTACTTCCCAGGCTTGTAGCTAGAAAATGCTTTAAGGGTGGGCAAACAATTTTTCAGAGGGGGTCCGTGGGCCAAAAATTCATTTTTTCCATTTAAAAATTATTTTCTGCGGTCGCCGTAGGTCGGGCGAAAATTATTCCAAGACGGGCTATGCCCGTCCTGGCCTACCCCTAGCTACAGGCCTGCTACTTCCTCAAATGTCTCTGCCACTTTATCTGATATCAGTCTCATTTCTAATTACTTCTTAATTTATAATCACTTTATAAAAAAAGCGACCATTCAAATAGTACCATTTATTGTACAAAAGTTCAAAGAGTATACATTATCAATATACAATATTGATAAATCGCCTATTTAATTATTATACATAAGAATTGTCAGATCTGCACATCAAATATGGTAAGGATGGACAGATCTCATAAAGGATGTTTGATCACAGCTACATGCAGGGTTAGAGTATATCAATCGATTGACTCAAAAAGATTCAATAATATGTTTTATAATTTCGCATTTTTGTGCGTGAAATATCAAATAACCTTAGCAATATTTTGCTTTAAAATTATAATATACTACAGTTTATACCGGATGATATTTTTAGTTGGTACAACACCTTTTCCTCGCTTATTATTAAAGATATAGTTTTGAAATTTTGCAGGCATACTTAGTGACATTTTTTGCATCTAATGCACTTTTTAAAATTTTTCTGCTGTTTCCCGTCTAACCGCAAGTGATGTCAACTTTCAATTTTCAAATGAAACACTATAGTTTTTCTTTTGGATTTCAAAACTAGATTTTTTTATGAGTTAGAATATGTAAAAAAAGTATTAGGTTAGAGAGGAAAGTTCTTGAGATTATGCGATTTTGAGGGTTCAGGTGTTGAACCCTAAAAATCGAGTTACCTATGGAATGATTTTGTGGCAGATTAAAATCACCGTCAAAACGCGTAGTAGGTGCATGTCAAGTCAATAGAAGTTTGCGTTGTCTTCTTTGAATTTAGCATTTCAAAGTTTTCTGGCGCCAGTTCACAAAAAATTAGTGAAAAATGATTATACAAATGAAAATTTCTTTAACGATTTTTAACCAAAATGATCAAAGATATTTACCAACTTGTCGTAGTTTCAATGCGGAATATTCCGAGAAAAGAAGACTTAATCGTCGATTTAAAAAAAAAAATAATTACAAATTTAAGAACTTCAGGACAATTTAAAGTGAAACGAAACAGAATTTGCTATGTGACGAGGCAAAAGGATAATGAATTAAATATTCTATTGGCCGTTACGGAAAATTCAGGAATTTCAATTCGTCAACTAGAAGTGCAGTTTGACATATCATATTCCTCCATCCAGAAAATATTGAAACGAGGCAGCATCCTTACACATACTCGATACATCAAAAGTTACTTCCTGGAGATTTTTCCAGACGAACTGTGTTCTGCGAATGGTTCATGATAAAAAATCATGAAGATCCGGGGTTTTGGCGCAAAGTAATTTGGAGTGACGGGGCCAGTTTTACCAATAACGGCATTTTCAGTCAACATAACGCACACGGTTAACTTACACTTAACTAAATCCACCAACTTTCAGATAGTTTGGAAGTTCAATGTTTGGGTTGGACTTGTTAACAACCAACTGATTGGACCTGTTGTTTATGATCAAAATCTCAATGCAGCGTTTTATTCCCAAAACATATTGTCTTTCTTGGAAAAAAATTATCTAGATAATTTACCTTTGGCAGCACTTAGAGAAATTTATTTTATGCAAGACGGAGTCCCACTTCACAATGCCGGGGTGGTGGACGGTCTTCTAACAGTTATTTTTGAGGACAGGTAGATCGGAATCTCCGGGCCGATTAGGTGGCCAGCGAGGTCCCCTGATCTCAATCCAGTGGATTTTCTTTATGGGGTCACATTAAAGATAATGTTTATGAATTAGAACGTGAAACAAGAGCGGCTTTGGAAGCACGTGTTCGTGAAATCTGCCAAGAGATGAACCCCCAGTTTATTGAAAACATAACAGAAAGTGTCAAGAGAAGAGTTGAAAAGTGTTTAGATCAAAATGGTGGCTTATTTAAAAAATATTTGTGATAATTTCCTTGTTGTTGCAGCTTCATGTTTAAATTTTTAACACTGTTTGAAATAAAAATGTTTCTTGTTTTGTTTGTTTTTTATTGTTTGAAATACTAAATTCAAAGACGACAACGCAAACTTCTATTGACTTGACATGCGCCTACTATGCGTTTTGATGGCATTTTTAATCTGCCACAAAATCATTCCATAGGTAACTCGATTTTTAGTGCTTCTCAACACCTGAAACCTTAAAATCGCATTATCTCAAAAACTTTCCTCTCTAACCTAATACTTTTTTTACATATTCTAACTCAGAAAAAAATCTAGTTTTGAAATTCAAAAGAAAAACTATAGTGTTTCATTTGAAAATCAAAAGTTGACGTCACTTCCGGTTAGACGAGAAACAGCAGAAAAATTTTAAAAAGTGCCATAGATGCAAAAAATTTCACTAAGTATGGCTGCAAAATTTCAAAACTCTATCTTTAATAATAAGCGATTGAAACATCCTGTACCAACTAAAAAAATCACCCAGTATAAAGCATGATAGCTTATGTTTTATATAAACTGTGTTACATTATATTAAACAATATCTCAAGCATGATAGTTTGCACATCTCTGATGATGTATGACGGATATGGCCCAATTTCAATATAAAGTATCCTAGAATGCTATTTTAAACATGAGCGAAATTTGAAACGGAAATTTGAAGTCTTAAAAAAGTTATCCTATTTACAAGAATCGGTCTACACAAATACATACACACATACAGGTACACAGACTGTTGCATTCGATATTTGAGATCAGCGTGTTATGAAAGAGATTTCTATACAAATTTTTTTTCCACGATGGTTATTAATATATGTATTTGATAAAATCAAATATGTCTTACAAAGAAGTACCTTGTAGAAGTATATTCTTTTCTGTTTTGTTTTTTTTTTCTTTTCAATGTTTTTCTCTTTATGTGCCAATAAAATTCAGTAGAAGTTTGAATTTTAAATGCTTTATATGTAGTTAAGTATAAGTGTAGTCTTCTCCGTGTCTAAAATTCGCTCTGTATAGTATTTTCTCTTAGTAAAGGCGTTTATTTTTATTTTTCGTTAATAATATTCAGTTTCCGTTCTGTTAGTACAGTAGGTGTTATTACTTAACGATGGACCATGAAGAAGAATAAATTGTCTAATTTTAGATAAGTCTTCCCCACACATACTCCTTTAGCTACAAATAAGGATAAAAAAAAAATATTAATAACGCAATCGATTCAAGTGGACGTTTTGCAATTCGACTTCCACACATGAATTTATTTAATTGATGGCATGTACATCTGGTGATGTTTAGTTTCTATTTGTACGTCTTATTGGCAATATGTTAGCAAGTGTTTGTTTATTTTACCACTTTTAAAATTTAATTCCAACAAATGAAAGTAATACCAACAGCACTTTCCTTAAAGGTAATTGATTTTTTGTTCAGGCAATATTGTTCCGTAATGCTAGACTTTCGGTTTTGTTATAAATTGGACTGTGTCTGGTTTTTATTTCGATGAAAACTGGATTGTAATAAATAAATTCATGGCCAACTTATAGGAAAGGCTTTGGATATTGAAACTAGAGTACATATACTCCTCGCCGATTTATTAAACTTTTTATATAACGGTTGCGTATTCTGTAGGATATTCTTTATAGTTTTGGTAAAAATGTTAGTTTTAAAAATTTTTAATTTTCTGATGCCAACTTAGTGAAACATTCGTCAGTATATAATGAAGAAAAAAAGGAACTACATTTATCTTATTTGAGTCATGGACCCCCAACCATTCGCGACTAAAGCGCAAATCATTCATTACTTTCATAGGCGTTAATGTCTATAATATGTCTATTGTAGGTATGCACAATTTTGATGGTTAGATATTATATTATTATGAAATGTAGCTTAGTAAAATATAATGATAGGAAATGTTCTATTCAAATGCAAACCTAAATTAAGAATTTTTCAAAATTTAAATTAATAAAATTTTTTTTGTTTACTGATGGGCGGAAAGACGGATGATCATTTTGAAAGTAAAATAAAATTCAGTAACCAACACAACGAAATGGAAATTTATGTTCTACAATCGATATTTACGATTTTAGAAATGTGCCGATCAAATGCAAAATACTCCTTATTTTCGTATTTGAGAAGAGTGCACTACTGCTTCTATACTAAATGAAGAGCTAAGTGGATAAACGTGTTATGTCATAAAAACACGTTATTGAGTAATTTAACTCGAAAGTTTTTAGGCGAGAACTTTTTTGTTATAATGACTATATAGCTTGCATTTTGCGATGATATTGACATTTGATGTACTTTTCAGAGACAAATAACTAAAGTTGTCAGTTGTCATTATTTTCGAAAATTTTAAAAAATTAATGTACATAACACCTTTATCCATTCATAAGTTTCTCTGAAATGAATAAGGAATCAGTGAATAAAAGTGTTAAGAAATTAAACATATTTTATTATTATTAAAACATTGTACAATTTTTAGGTAGTCGGACAGTTCTACGGTTTTGAGCCACAGTTTGGTCATTTCCAAGTATGTTGTGATAATACGGCCTTACCATTCATTTATGAATGGTAATTGTTCTTTAAGACTGGTCAGTTTTCCTACACTCAGGCTGCCCTTGTTTTCATTAAACACCGTTAGAGCAATACTGTCGGAATATATCTTATGCATATTCCTTTTCTTTAAAATATCGACTTTGTAGAATGGAGTCATTTCATCTAATGATGTAATAGTAGCACCCATAGGTGCCATTTTATACCGTCGCGAAAATAAACCTTTTCATTGTTCAAGTTTTTCTTCCTGTTGTACAAATTGAGTTTTGAGGCAATTCCATCAATATCCTTGAAATTATTCTTCATATCTATGACAACGGCGTTTTTGGGAGTTCTTAAAATTTCTCGATACTGGTCCGGAACGTAGATGTTTTGATGTTTCCTTAAAATTTTCTCGACTCTGCCAAAGTCTCTGTCTGAATCTAAATATGAATGTCCCACCTCCGAAAATTTATGGTCGATAACTTTAAATTCTCTCTTTAAAATCAACAACTGGTAAAGTGTAATGATATTGAAGTTTTTATTTTGTCCACCATAGGAGTCGGGCCATATTATAATGTGATCGATCTTTTCTTGGAAATATTCATTGTAAATTTGTGAAAAGGTATGTAAGCAACTAGCAATTTCTAGGCTTTCACGGCTGGCCATATCTTCAGTCCATGTGAAAAAGACCGTTTTTTTTTTTCAGTATTCCTCAATGTATGTATGCCAAGATTGTAAAACCACATTTGACGAAGGTCAAATGCTTTCGATGTACTTAATTTTGGCAGCGGCATGGTTTGCTGAAGATCTAAAGTAAGAAAGCAAATCGTTCTATGTACTGTAACTTTTGCTCCGTCACGCTTTTGTTGTTCGAAAGCTAGTTTGTAATTTTCTCCGTATTCTTTAGTATTATTTCCAGCATCACATTTGGGAAAAAATGTGAGTCATTTCATGATCTCAATTAAACAATTTTGAATACCATGGACCTAATTTCAGCATTTTTATTGGGTAGGCAGGGATTTTCCACAGATAACCCAATAGATGTAAGCATATCGAATCCTGTAATTCTTAAACGATAACCTTACAAACCCAAATGACCTTTGACTTGATTGGCGTATTTATCATACTTATTATTTTTTCCGCAAGAATTTCGGAATTCGCCAGATTTGCCTTGAACAATTTAATGCTCTTTCAAAATATTGGGTGGGCAGAAGCCATACCAGATATCAGTTTTGCTCTTGTCATAAAAATTTCTACTGTCCAGCCCTCTTCTACTTGTCAGCATAAAAATGTTTGTACAAAAATCAACACCGCAAAGCGTCACTTTCCAGTATTTCTGATTTACAGACTAATTTGCTAGAATACGTTGGTAAATTCGTATTTTATTATTGCATTTTATATTGATAATGTTTTGTTTTTAAAACATTATTAAAACTTGCCTGGGAAGAAATTGCCACTATGTGACTGATTTCTGCTGAATTGCCAAAAGGTATAAATGTGTTTACAGCAATTAGATACTCAAGTACCATCTCGACTCTTGTACCATCTCATACCATTTCGAAATTGAACGAAATGAATATATGGATTAAAACACTATAAGCACTATTTCCAAATATCAGCCAATTTATAAACATCTTACATGATTCATGTAATCGTTTATTCATTGCCATTTTTTGTAATATCAGTTTACTACGACTGGCCATTTTCACTATAATAGTAAGAAACACTTAACACAACTTGTCACATTAATGTCAATATAAGATAACTTTAAAAGCAAAGTGTTTTGGATTAAAACAATTTAATATCGCACAGTAATGGATAAAGGTGGTATGTGATCATGACACCTTTATCCATTAAATTATATAAAAACCATATGTACATAACACCTTTATCAAACATTAAAACGCATTTAGGAAAGGTTTATTATCCCAAAAACTTATTGAAATGATAGATTATAAGTTAAAATAGTTGTCTGTGTAGAAATCTCAAAATTTTCAAAAATGTCACATAACACCTTTATCCACTTAGCTCTTCAAATCATAATAAGAGGATAGTAGTAAACGCACTCGATCAACGCTCGCAACGAATTCTATTGTCATCTGGATCTACTTTAATCATTAAAATTTTAGGAATTAGGTGAATCCTAACTAGATTAATACATGTCATTGATTGTTTGATTTTATTTACATGTTTTTAATTCATATTTTTATGATATAATTTATTTACGGAATACATAATTTACTTATTTTTGAAAATAGGTCTAGTTTTTTGTTGAGTATATTATTTGGTAATTTCGTAAGTTTCTTATTTTATGTTAGTTCAAAAAGAAAAGTGGTCTTTAAAATTACTAGTTTGTAATTTTTGTTTATTTGGATCGTTATTCTTGATCCCATCTGAAATCAGAAATTGTTTTAAATGCTACTTTTTTCACAAATTAATTACTAATTGAGGAAAAGACTGATATTCTATCTCTGTAATCTCACCATTTCAAAATTAATAACATAATATAATTAAAATATTATTAATATTATCAATTTTTATACTTACCAATGAATTGCCTTCAATAAAATTATGATCATTTTATTATTATTACGTTGGTACGTTTTGTGAAGGATAATTACGTTTAAATGTTACTATAAAATAAACAATGTTGGCCTATATTGGGTACTTAATCTTTACATTTATATTTAAAAATTTGGATTGTCACTTTTGGATTTTTGTCAGATAGGCATGCACATTTTTAGAATATAAAAATATTCTCACATGCCCCTTTTAACCTCCCCACAATAAAATTGTGGGAGGTTACTACAATTAGTCCAAAATCGAAAATTGAGATAACATCAAATCTTTACGTTTTGAGGTCCCAGGAACCCAAAAAAGTTGTTTTTGAAAAATGTCTGTGTGTGTGTGTGTGTGTGTGTGTGTGTGTGTGTGTGTGTGTGTGTGTGTGTGTGTGTGTGTGTGTGTGTGTGTGTGTGTGTGTGTGTGTGTGTGTGTGTGTGTGTGTGTGTGTGTGTGTGTGTGTGTGTGTGTGTGTGTGTGTGTGTGTGTGTGTGTGTGTGTGTGTGTGTGTGTGTGTGTGTGTGTGTGTGTGTGTGTGTGTGTGTGTGTGTGTGTGTGTGTGTGTGTGTGTGTGTGTGTGTGTGTGTGTGTGTGTGTGTGTGTGTGTGTGTGTGTGTGTGTGTGTGTGTGTGTGTGTGTGTGTGTGTGTGTGTGTGTGTGTGTGTGTGTGTGTGTGTGTGTGTGTGTGTGTGTGTGTGTGTGTGTGTGTGTGTGTGTGTGTGTGTGTGTGTGTGTGTGTGTGTGTGTGTGTGTGTGTGTGTGTGTGTGTGTGTGTGTGTGTGTGTGTGTGTATGTCTGTTAGCACGATAGCGGCGAAGCCACTAAACGGATATGGATGAAACTTTGCATGAGGGTTTCTTTAGTGCTCCAGAAGATCTGAAAAGGTTTTGGTTGAGATCGGATTACGTTTGTTGCTGTTTTGGCACAACAAGTTGTTTATTTTATGATTACTTACAATTTGTAATCGAACCATTGAAAAGCAGTAAAAATTCCGATTTCAACGATATATAACACTTGCACTCTTTAGCTTTGGTTTCCGTGAAAAAAATTAAAAACCAAATAACACGCTTCTTGTGTAAAATATATTTTATAGTGGAACCACAGAATACAGTAACTGCACAGAGGCGAAGTCTTTGGCGGTTCCTTTCAGTTTTGTTGGCTCGTTTTCTGTGACCTTGCGTACCAGTTGCGTCTACACCACGGTGTATTAAATAGGTGGTCCGGCACTTTCCTATTATAATAATGGCTTCGTAAGTGCATGGTTTCTATTTACTTTAATAGATGGCGCGAGCAATACGGTCCTACAATTACCTGAGCATGTGCATCGCATAACTAACATAACCTCAAATTTTAAGGTGTTTTCGTTTATTCTCATATTTAATGTTTGTAATCGAAATTTGAAACGTAGGTATAAATATTGTAGATGGACGGATTACGAGTGAATTAATAATACACCTACGTCACATTACGTCACAAATAAGAAAAATTCTTAGAAACTGGTGCAGATATCGACTTAACTATTGGAAACATCCAATTAAAGTTTGAAACGTAGATGGAAATATTGTAGATGGATGGAATACGAGTGAATTAAAAATACACCTACGTTCTGATGACGTCGTAAAAGCATAAAATTCTTATAACAGGCGAACTGATGATGATATCAAAAAAATATTTCTACAAGACGAGTCACGAAATTTTTTTTTTTAATTTCCAAGAAATATCAAATTTTCGGAGAAATGTCACTTTTCAGAAAAATGTCAGATTTTTAAAAAATGTCAAATTTTCAGGAAAACGTCAAATTTTCGGAGAAATGTCACTTTTCAGAAAAATGTCAAATTTTCGAAAAAATGTTAAATTTTCAGGGAAATGTCACTTTTCAGAAAAATGTCAAATTTTCAAAAAACGTCAAATTTTCGAAGAAATGTCACATTTCGGAAAAATACCAAATGTTTGAAAATTGTCAAATTTTCGGAGTAGTCATTTCAGAAAAATGTCAAATTTTCGAAAAAATGTCAAATTTTCGGAGAAATGTCACTTTTCAGAAAAATGTCAAATTTTCGAAAAAATGTTAAATTTTCAGGGAAATGTCACTTTTCAGAATTATGTCAAATTTTCAAAAAAATGTCAAATTTTCGAAAAAACGTCAAATTTTCGAAGAAATGTCACCTTTCAGAAAAATACCAAATGTTTGAAAATTGTCAAATTTTCGGAGTAATGTCATTTCAGGAAAATGTCAAATTTTCGAAAAAATGTCAAATTTTCAGAGAAATGTCACTTTTCAGAAAAATGTCAAAAATTCAGGAAAATGTCAAATTTTCGAAAAAACGTCAAATTTTCGAAGAAATGTCACTTCAGAAAAATGTCAAATTTTCAGAAAAATGTCAAATTTTATTAAATGGACTCAAAGGAAAATTCCCAAAAAATACTACGGGTCCATTTGTGGTATAAGTTCTCTGCTAGTGTGTTAAAGCGTGCAGACTGTATGCTGAGTATTTTTGACGTGTCAGGTGTATCGAGAGATTACAAGTTTTTTTCGATATTTATAAAGCCCACGGATGGTGTGAGAGTCCATCCTGAACCGCTTACAAGCTCTACAAGTGTAAGCAATCCCACCGGAACGCTTTCGGTGAGTTTTTTCCAATAAAACTTTAAAAGTGACAGTGACATATTTTAAAAACTATTTCCGCTGCTTCCGGCATACCGCCGGAAATTCTTCCGGCAACATAACCTAAAAATAGTACTACATAACCTAAAAACAATTTAAGACATTGGTACCAACCTAAACATTTTTCAAAAACCAAATTCCCCAGAGAAACATTGGAACCAAAAATTTGACAGCTATCACTTCCCCGACCGATTTAGTGAAAAATTGGTCGAGGCCAAAAGATAAAACAAAATATACCAACTCAAACTTAAACGATCCACCATGAACACTACCCTGGCTACATCTGGCAGGGAAGCTGTCCACCAAGAGTTATATGGTTTTTTCCAAAGATGGCCATCCCTGCCATCCATCCCATTACCAACGAACAGGTTTTTTCGTTTAGTTGTTTCCCGTATCAATAATCAAAATTATTAAGTGCTCTTGCCTACGAACGTTTTTATAGAATTGTGTTTATTTTCATATTAATTTTAGGGCCATGTGGACACATTATAATTTTAACCTAGTCTTTAAGCCTGCCTACAGAAGACAGGAGCTACTTTTCTATTTTTCTCCAAGCCAAACCGGACCTACCCCGTCCAGCTTCACACTCGCCACGGCGGTGTTCACCGTGGTTGTGGGGGCTAGGATCCGATGAAGCATATATTTGTATTAAAAACATTGAATAAAATATTAATGTTGTGCAGACTATAAATTTAACACTCAAGTTCTTAGGTCCAAATCCCACCGAACGCAAGACTTTTTTTCCCGTTGTAATACGAAAAAAATATTTCAACTTAATAAATATAATTAAATGAGATCGTTCATATTGTTTAGTGCTCTTTTCGGCTTCAAAGAATCACCGGGTGGGGAGGTTCCAGCCGCTTCCAGTAGCTGCCGATTTTTACTAGAAGTTATAACTTGATATGCATTATTTAGGACTTAGAGTCAGTTAAAAAGACACATCAAATTATTTGATATTAACGATCAAGAAAATGAGCAACTTGTTGAATGTTCCTTAGTTCTTCTGGTTTGCTTTCGTCGACACATATACGGAGTGTAATTAGTTTCATGTCGTTAAAAAAAAACTGGTAATTGGGACTAGAGAAACAAAAAACTTATATGACTTTCTTCTCTAGTGACACTTTGAAAAAACTGACCTAGGTCAAAATTTTGGATGTTATGGTAGGAAACATATGAGAACCACTGCTTTTCTGGGTCAATGGACGACGATGGTCGTAGTTTCGAATCATAGAAGTTTCTGACTTACTTTTAAAAAGTCAGAAAAATGTGTAACAAATCTGTTTTCGACATAACTTTGAATAACTATAAAACCAATAGCTTTCTCGATCTCACGTTTAAATTTCAGAAAGTTGATGAACTAACAGTATTAAAAATTACACAGGACCACAAACAAGTTTTTTTGTGAGCGAGAATTAAGACCCACTTTTCCTTATGTTTTTCGGGGCGCTGAACACAAATCTGAAGTCGGAATAATGTTTGTGGACAAATTTTCGAGGTAGATGTCAAAATTGGACGAAAATCATGAAAAATCGGGATTTTTCACAATTTTAGATTCGAAATGAATAGAAAAAATTTGGGAGACATGAAAATATAATTTTTGGGAGAAAATACAGTATTTTTCAATGTATTTCATTATTTGATAGAGCCTCAAGTACGGTGAGTTACGGTGTATTATACAAAATTTCCGAGGATATTGCTTCCAACGGTGGTTTATAAACATATTCATGTAGATTGATTCGGGATTGTACTTGTGTTCCCGGTACTGAGCAGAATTGCACACGCGGAAAGAACAATGAGAAAAGGCGGGAAATATATCTCGGGATTGTATTGAATAATCAGTCTGTGAGATTGGACCTTAGTCATCATCGACTTGCGATGAAACCTTTTGACGTTTACCTTGCACCCGTTAAAATCATCTTTTTATTTGAGCGTTTCAACATTTATCAGTCTGCATTTATCTTTCTATTTTCAATGTAGTACCCTAACTCGTTTATCAAAACGCATTCCTGTGTGCCTTACTGTTTTGTTAAATTTTGATTTATTTAGTTACATTTGGCTAAGAGCTTGTGGTATGCGCATTTTAATTGTGTTAAATTCAAATATTTAGAACCGTTTCTCCTTTTCAAGGTTGTCGCAATCAACGGGTCCTTTTCGAGGATGTCACATTCAACGGTGAAAGATGAACACATCGATTTAGAACCATTGAAAATACTGCACAAAATATCCGCATTGGATTCCGATCGGTTATTTTAAATATACCATATTATATCGATCCCTCACGGAAAAAACTGTTATTGTATTTCCGATGACAGTCCTATGTTTGAGGACCTTTCGTTCAAATTAATATTAATTAGCATTGATCTAAAACAGTGTTATCTAAACAATGAAATATCAAAATTTCTTTTAAGCACAAATTTTTAATTGAAAATCGATCATATTACAATTTGCTTTAAAAAAAAATAATCACATGAATGCTAAAACCACTGTTAATAACGATCTGAAGTATATAGTTATTTCAGAAATAGTTAGCTTTATTGAAGCAAACCTCTCAAATTTGTCCAATAAAAATAATGGGTATTCAGCAATAGTCTGTTTCTCTTTAATTAATAAAGAACGTCATCGATCTAAAATACTTATCATTTGCTTAAATTATAATAAATAATAGGTACAATGTTTTATATTTTCTTAGCTATCCATAATATTAATAAACTAAATGTTGCTCCCTTTATAAGAATTATATCCAGTATTAGCTTCATTAATCCTTATCGTTGAAGCGAACCTTTTATAAATGAAAACATTTGAATTCCCATTGTCGCTAAGAAAAAAGGCCATAGGTGGGGCATCCAACTAACACCGACGAGGGGTCTGTCGCAGAATTTGCAGCGCAGTAGTACCGCTTTGTTTCTAATTTGGTTGTGCACAATAATAGCTGGTGTAGGCATGGAAAAAATGTTGGAATTCTGGGAGGTACAGAAGTTAATCCCTGTATTTGATGGTAAGTACCTATTTATATAATATAATACACTATATCTAGGAAACAACGTGGAAATATGCAGTGCATGGGTGGGGTATATCAATTGTTATTGCGATCTGTTGGTAAACCAACGCAAGTATGGCAAACTTATTTGTGTACTTTTGTTAAAATTGGGTTGTCGATTTTCTGTGTATAGTCTCCGTTGAGGTACGGATGTTTAAAATCATTTTTAACTGATTGCATGTGCCCATGTACAGTTGTTATCTTTGAAAAGTTAAAAGTATTAGTTTGATATTGTATAACATGTGCCCCATGCAAATTTCATAAAGCGACTCTATATAATATCTCAAAAATATGCGTTTTTTTTTAAAATTTGAGCTATTGTCCCTCGTTCGAATTTATTTAAAGAGTAAAATTTGAGAGAATCACCATAGGCGTGCATTTAGTGAGGTAAACGTAAGGGTGGAGTTTCCGAAAATGTATATTAGCAATTTTTTTTAGAAAAATCTAGTGCGATATTCTCAATCAGCCTTTACCTCCCCTTCGTGTAAGATTACATATACAATACATTACATATATACTTAAGAATAACCCTGTACAATGTAGATATACCTACTTTACTAGTTTGATTTTGATTTGGTTTTACAACAAAATCCTTATTTATTTAATAATGCAAAAATACTAACAAAAACTAACTTAGATACATTTGACAATAAATTGCAGTAACTTTCGTTTTCATGACTTACTTTGGTCTTTATTGAACATGATCTGTTACAAAAATATCTGTTACAACCTGTACGTATTAGAATTTTTGTATATTATTTTAAATAAATAAGTATTTTATTGGAAAACATATACTGGTACTGGTATAATAAAAAATTACAATAATCAAACTTCCTCCTTTACAGAACAGTTACCAAAAACTTGTGAATCCCGATGTGCTACAGTGCTACAAGTTTTAAATTGTTTAAATGGGAAACAATAGTATCCAGCTGAAAACAAGTGTTTTTTTTTCGAAGTGAAAATTTCTGGCTACACGGTGTAACCAAAGTCTTGGGAATATATAATAATATTTTCTCTTTAACTTTTATTTTTGTTCATATGTATTTAGCATTGAAATATCCTAATTGCGACTTGTGCCATATAATTTTTTTTATGTTTGGACTAACATAACTACTAATATTTTTTATTGATTTGTTAAACAGTTTGTTCACGAATATTTTACTAAAGAAAATCTTTTTAGATTTGTTCTGATTGAATTCAGTAATATTATTATTGATTTGTTAAACTGTTTGTTCAAGAATGTTTTACTATAAAGAAAATATATTTTTGTTATATAAAAATTATTTTATTTCTTGATATCCTGTATACCATTTCTTAGACGCATGCGTAAATATGTACAAAATTACACAAAAAACAGTCAAGTTCATCATTAAATCTTGCCATTGATAGTTCAGTAGAAAACAATGTTATAATTGATAATCTTATATAATTATTAGTGATATAGTGATAGTATCGACTGAAAATATCAAATAATATTTATTATATTTTTGATTATAGTTGGGTATAATCTAAATTGGGTTTGGAATGAGTTGATAATGCACCTAAGATTCCATATGTGTTGCACACAAAGCTACTATAAAGGCGCCGTTACACGGCGCGTGGTTCGCCGAACCTGGCCCGACGAACCACGAACCACACGCCGTCTGACAGGGGTGGTTCGCTATTAGTTCGCGGTTTGTGGTGCGTGCTGCCGCGATCCATCGGATGTCGGTAAACTTGCACGGACCAAAGGATACAACCAAATGCGTCACAAATCTGAATGAACTACGTACCGTATTGACACCCTCAATTTAAGACGCCAATACACGGCGCCTTAATAAGAAAAATGTATACGATATAAGTGACATTTTTCGGTATTATTGCAATAATTTTATGAGCGACATATATGAAATAATACGCGAATCATCTAGACATCTGTTATATAAAATGTTAATTTAGTGATTTCCATCATCATCGCATGCGATGAAATCATTAATGTAACGTTTTTAAATAACACATAAGTGTTGATAATTTGCGTATTATTTCATATATGCCGTTCATAAAATTATAGCAATAATACAGAAAAATGTATACGTTTTTCTTATTATAGTAACTTTATGTGCGACACATATGGTGCCTTAGGTGAATTTTCAACTCATACCAAACCCATTTCAGATTATACCCAACTATAACCAAAAATACAATAAATTTTAATTGATATTTTCAGTCAATACTATCACTATATTAAATGAATAATTATATACTAACAATCAATTAAAGTAATAATCTACCAATAATTATATATCAAAATTGACTCTATATCGATATATTTTTGAGGTAATATATCCTTCTTATTGAAATAATTATATCTACATTAGGCAGAAAAACATACCAGAATAAAATTACGATAAAAATATATGGATTCAATGATACCTATACTTGAAATTAACGTGACTAATAATAGGACAATGAAATAATTAATGTTTTAAATTGTTATATTATCTTTCCAAAAAGTTATCTTGTACCATGAAAAATAATATAATGTAGAAATAGTAACAGAGTATTATTGCAATGAAAGAGTTCTTGTCATTAAATCATTGTTTGGTTACCAAAAGAAGTTTATATTTAAGGTAATAAGATAAGCATCTTGTTTACCAATAATAAGTCTTTGTTTACATTAATTATAACTATATCCGAGGAATACTGAATAGAGTGTACCATTGGCTCAACGGGTATATGGTTCAGAATACAATAGTGTTTTTTCCGTGTACTGATTCGGAAAATCTTCGCCACTTGTGAGAGGAGAATTTAGTCAGAATTTACAAAATATCCTTGCTTGTGAATGGGAGAGTAGAGATCGAAACAATCACTACAAAAGAAAAAAAGATCTCACTCACGCAATCGTGCCTCTTACCGGGTGATAAGAATATAATAGAGCAACCACTGATTGAACCGTCGAAAATACTCCTTCCAATCCTGCATATAAAATTAGGCTTGACGAAGCAGTTTTCAAAGCGCTTGATAAACATGACTGCTTTGAATATTTGAGTCGAATATTCAGTCAGTTGTCGGAAGCTAAACTTAAGAAAGGAATTTTTGATGGACCCCAAATTTGAAAGATTTTGAAGGATGATGTTCATTACAACGATGATTCCAAAAAAGAAAGCCGCATGGGAAAGTTTTAAGGCAGTAGTCCATCAGTTCCTAGGGAATCTTAGAGTGATGACTAAGAAGGCATTGTAGGTGAAATGATCAAGAATTACCAAAAATTAGGTTGTTTAATGAATTTAAAATTACATTTTAGCGATTCCATCAAGATATCAAGGAAATGGAGAAACGGAAGGGACATCAATATGATTAAAGAGATAACAGTCCAAGAGGCACATGAACGAAAAAAAATCCATTGCGTAGATCATTCGATGATAAAAGAGTCAGAAAACGAGCAAAAAATAACTGATCACTAAATATAGAGGAATGTGTTTTGATAAACGAATTAAGCTAATACACTGAAAATAGAGAGATAAATTCAGACCGATAAATGTTGAAACGCACAGATAAAAAGATAATTTTAACAAGGTAAACGTCAAAAGGTTTCCCGCCTCTTCCCATTGTTCTTTCCGCTTGTGCAGTTCTGCTCAGCACCGCGAAGACACGTACAATCCCGAATCAATCTACATGAATATGTTTATAAACCACCGTTGGGAGCAATATCCTCGGAAATTTTGTATAATAGTGCGGTCCAAAGGGAACTCACCGTACATAAGGCTCTATCAAGTAGTGGAATACACTGGAAAATACTGTATTTTCTCCCAAAAATGATATTTCCATGTCTCCCAAATTTTTTCTATTCATTTTGAACCTGGAATTATCACAAATCCGGATTTCTTATGATTTTCGTCCAATTTTGACCTTTAGCTCGAAAATTCATCCACAAACATGCTATTCCGACTTCAGATTCGAGTTTAGCGCCCCAAAAAACATAAGGAAAAGTGGGTCTTAATTCTCGCTCACGAAAAAATGTTTTCTATGGGTCTGTGTTATTATTGGCATTAAAACAAATGCTACAGGGAGTGATGGCTCAATATTAAAATGACAAAACTTTGCTGACCTCATATCCTTCCATATTTAGTACATATTATTAATTTCTGTTTAACGCAAAACGTATTTCCAGACGCATGGAAGAGCGCAGTGATAACGGTTGTAGCAAAAAAAATCAAAACCTGTAGAATTTCGAGATTTTCGGGCTATTAGTATTTTACCAGCTCTTTCTAAAATTATTAAAAAAATAATGGAGGCACAGTTTCGAGTATATTTATTTGAAAAGAATATATACTTCATTGTTATTATTGTAACTGAAACCAAATAAATTGAATTTGATTTTTTTTTATTTAGTGAATAACACCTAAAAAGATACAAAGATCCATAACAGGCATATAAAATAGTATTACAAGTATCTACATTTGATTTATAATGTGGTATTTAGTCATTTAGTCGATTAAGTAGATAATGGTAGTGCGTTACATATAAATGCAATCGATACAACGATTTGTTCGAACAGCTATAACCCAATAAGGGTGTGACTCATCTGAATTTAAATAATTTAAAACATGTATTTTGTTGTAAAGGCTATCGTCCTACTAATACAATAGTCAATGCGTACGTGATTGCCTGCAATACTTAAACTATTGCATAAACAAAGAGGTGTTTGTGATATTCTACTGATTTTAATTTACATGTTATGAATGTAGAAAGGCATAGAAGTAAAATATATGTAGGAGCAAACAATAGCGTTCGTCAGATAAAAAAAAGTTTAATATAAATATGAAATTATAATATTTAGGACCAACAGCCCCATCCGGTATGCAATGTGGGTGTTAACCTTACACAAAATATTGAGTTTTGACATTGATCGATTGAAGACAAATATGTTTTACGTGTGTAATTCTTATGGTTTACTGTATAGTACATAACCCTTTTTTCGCATTTTGACTGATAATATGCTATTTTACTAAATTCAGAATCGTTTAATAACGTGGCACTTTGCCACATGAAAATGTCACTTTAATATATATTAATGTCAATGTTAATAAAAACAGTTTGATAGAAAATTGTTTATTTAAATATTGGAAACATTGTTATATATATATATATTAAAAGTACAATTATTCAAATTTGAAAAGTTAACAACACGATATTTATTCAGTTCCACTTGTTCTTTCTGAAAACTATTACAATTCTCTATTTGTATTCCTGAATGATCTTGAGGTGCCAATGTTCTTGCTGATGAAATATACTTTTTGAAATTTTCGACTTATTGCCAATGTTTTCCTCGATATACCCTTCAGCCACATTAGTTGACTGCCATCCTCCATGTCTTTTAAGTGTTTGAATATCAGCTCCACTTTCAGCGAGGAAGGTGGCAGACGTCTTCCTCAAGCAATGGTCAGTGTAACTGTATGCATCTAGGAGTTTTAAGTATTCTGCAACTCTTCGGGGAATTTTTGCAAAACTGTTAATGCCAACTGGTTGTATTGTGCACTTACCGTGATTATAGTAAATGAAAAATCTATTGTGTTTTACTTGTTTGAATCTCAATCGTGCATACTTATGATAAATTTCATATCCGTTGCACTCTGATCCTACGGTAAATACACGTTTCTTTTTGGTTCTGGTATCATGTAAAGTTATAACCAAAATTTTTCCCGTGTCTTCTATATCTTTCACAGTTAAACTGCACAACTCTACACGTCGACATGCCCCACTTAAACCAAATATTAGTACCACTTTCATTAATAAGAACTTATCGTCTGGAGCCTCTTTTAAAAACATAGTAACGTTTTCCATAGTCAAAACTTTTGATTTCTTTGCTTCGTATGTGTCATTGTGACGTTTTAAAACGGCAAGTAACTTTTTATCTCGTGATATATCCATATTTTCGTTTAACGACTGGCGGTACATGACCAGTCAGGTGCAACGTTTTTAAAATGCATGCCAATCATATATATGAATGAAATTACCATGAATATGCCAGAAACGCAGTCGTCGCGTGCAGAAGGGTGTGCAAATCGATTTTTTTTGTTTTTTTTTTAGTGTTTTTTTTAAATTTTAAAATGGATGCCAATAGTGCCAAACCAAAAGCCTTGCAAAAAAATCCAAAATCAAAATCATCCAAAATCAAGAACACCAAAAAATTTTACGGTTTATTGTGCACATCAACAGTTGTTTTGCGCTGGTTTTTTTTTCAAGGCTTTTGGTTTGGCACTATTGACATACATTTCAAAATAAAAAAAAAAACAAAAAAAATCGATTTGCACACCCTTCTGCACGTGACGACTGCCTAAAATTTGCGTTTCTGGCATATTCATGGTAATTTCATTCATATATATGATTGGCATGCATTTTAAAAACTATGTATAGAAATAGCTTACCTTCCCAAAAAAAATATGCTATCATTACACTTTCAGTTCTTAGTGCGTTTTTTGTCATCCTCTAAAATATTTCATATACTTTCTCGTATTTTTCCTTGATTTTAAAGGAAGTAAGCTCGAAAACACTTCTCGAGCGGCATTTAAAATGTCTTCAGAACAATTTTCTAAATTGTTTTCAGTAGCTAGATTCATTTTTATAATAATAATTAATATATAACTTAGAATCAATTCGACTCACAAAAATTATACTTAATTGTTATTAATATTGAATAAATAAACAAAGCCGTGTCAGTTATTAGGTTACGGAAATCCTACACAAGTACCTAGATGAAATTTTTTAAATTTCAAACTTTGTAATGCTTTTATATCTATCACTATTTGCTTATAATTACCTACTAACACAAAATGCAAAAATCAAAATCTCGTAAGAAAAGCAGTTTCACTAAACTCATATAGTTTTTGAGTTACTAGCTCGCTGCGCTAGCTCGTACTCAAAAACTATATTCGTTTAGTAAAACTTTGCTTTTCTAAACTTGTTGTTTAATGTACTATTATCAAACTCGTGTGAAACAAGGAGATTAGATTAAAATTGTTAAAAGTATGCAAACATTCTCTTTGTACTCCAATAATACACATGAAATAAAATGTCTAACAAAAATAATCTTTTTAAAAAATCACACAGGAAACTAAGTATACATGTAGTAACTTTTATTTAAAATAGAATTACCATACAATCAAGCATTAATATAGCAGGAACTTCGAGATATAAGTGCAATTAATGTAATGGAACTTTTAACAATGTGTATAAAAACAACTTGTTTTCAATTGGAAAATTATTTCTGTCATCAGGATTTTGGTATGGCAATGGGTTTTCCATTGTCACAAATTTTAAGCAATATATTTATGGAGGACTTTCAAACTAGATATGTTCAAAATTGTTTATACAAACCAGTTGTCTGGTGGAGATACGTCGGTAATGTTGTTGCAATTTGTCTTCATAGAGTCGATTTACTAGATAACTATTTAGAAAATATTTTTGATGATGAAAATTTTCTCCATGATCCATACTGCGGAACACCCTGTCTACTTCATGATAAGAAAACGCAGATATGATGAAATTTAAAAATAAATTGGACATATGTTTAACAAACAAAACAGTATTTCCTTGAATAATCCTCTAAATATAGGAAATTTGGATGCATTAAAAGCAGTACTTTTATGTAAAAACAAAGAGAGCACCTATTAAGTTGTGAGAAATGTATAATAAAGTGTAAATTGTCTTTATTTTTCGCCAACTTATTCTGCACTGCTGGCTACTTCTGTAAAAAAAAACTGAAAATGTTAAACCTATGCTTTAAACATCGATACTATCATTCAAAACCCTTATTAAATGATAGAAGTAAAGTTTGCCTATGATAGTGGATGTAAGCAGAGTAGGAAGAGTAGGAAGAGTAGGCAAAATCGTGCTAACTAAAGTTATGAAATCTGGCCCTCCCCCCCCGTCTCTGAGGGTGCTGAAAAAAGTTTTTAGTCGTGTATACCGCCTCAAGCAGCCAAAACCACCTTTTCTTTTGCTTATTTCTCATATGCCAGCTTGGGATCGACTATTTTGCAGGGATTTTTTGTTTTTCATGGGGATATAACAGATGGTGAAAGATGATGTCAGGTAGTGGACCGTAACCGCTTTTGGGGGTGGAATCTACCCTGTCAAGGGGTATAAAATTCTTTCCTTTGTTGTTTCTTGTTAAAGACGTTTACTATCCCGTTTTCGCGGATACTGATCAAGAAAAAAATGGTCTTACACCCTTAAACGGACGGAAACCGCCTCTTTCACATTTTTCAAAATGTCAAGGCTCGTCAGGGCGTTCTTGGTGAGAAATGCCTAGAAATATAGGCGGAGTTCATTGACAAGCAAAAGACAATGTAAGAGTGAATTATGACAACCTTAGGGGATGGAAAATTTAAAATAATTTTTATTTTTTTTTATTTTCTAATTTGTATATTGAGTGGGACAAAGTCATAATTTGTCCATTGGACATTTTCATTAAAGGTAAACATTCCTCGCAAGGATTTGAAATTCATGTTTCTTAAAATTGACAATCTTCAATCAGATATATTTATTGGAAAGCAGGAATAATCAAATGCTTCTGCTTTTATTTTTTCTTGATTAGCATCCTCGTAAACGAGGGGACAATCAGTTAAACAGAGAGAGAGAGAGAGAGAGCCAAAATCAATTTTTCACCCCCTGGGGTTGTCACAATTCACTCTTACCATTGCTTATTAGTGAACTCAGCTTAAATTTCCAGCCATTCCCCTCCAAGAACGCCGTGACGAGATCTGATATCGTGAAACATATGAAAGGGTGAAGGAAGAGTCAAACCGGCGTAAAACCATTTTTTCCTTGATAAGTTTCTTGAAAACGTGGTGGGGGGGGGTAAATGTCTTTAACAAGAAACAACAAAGAAAAGAATTTTACACTTCCTGAAAGGGTAGATTCAATAAAGAATCCCTGCAAAAATAGTTGATGCTAAGCTGTAATATGAGAAATAAGCAAAGAAAGGGTGGTTTTTGGCCGTTTGAGGGAGTGCGCATGACTAAAAATTTTTTTCACCCTGTTGTTCCTGTTCAGCACTCTCGAAGGATAACTTTAGCACGATTTTGCTTCTTTTCGAGATAGTCCCAACTCCTCACATCCACTAATGAATGATTTAAAGATTTAGTATCTATATTGCATAATAGGTCTAACTGATAACGATACAAAATTAAAATGGCTATATTTTTTGCTATAATTCTACAGATCTGAGGCAGTATATCCCTAATAATGCATTGAATAAGAAAAAAAATGTGATAATCAAACATACAATTAATTTAATGAATACTGATTCTTCAAGATATATCATACAGCACGTAGCTGTAGGTCCGCATTTAACACAGTCTCTGAATTTTGTTCTTCTTTAGTTGGTTGATGTCTGGAAATTTCCTAGTTACCTATTTTATATCTATTTCTTTTGTTACTCATTCACTGCTGTGACCTCGATACATATTTCAGTAAAATTTTTTGTACTTTTAAAATTAAAAATTCACCTCGAACGTACAGGGTTGGGCTTATTGAATTCGATAATAGCACGACATATAATTTTCCACGAAGAATATAGTGAAAGCAATTAAAATTTTAACAAGAGCTGTTATAATTAAACTTCGTATTTTTTAAAACTCACCTCATTGTAGTGATAACTTCTTGTGAATATTTTCATTTTGTTTTTCTTTTTGTTGCAGATGTCAGTGAGCACAGTTAGTACGGGCACCAGACATTTCCGGAGATCACCTAGTTCTATATTATCATCAGATTCAGATATAAGATTTACAAGAAAAAAACTAACGTCTCAATACAGATGCGGTTGCTGTATTATAGCTACATTTCTTCTGTTACTTCTGCTGGCAGCGGTTGCAGTTTACGTAGGATGTAAGTATATAATATTTTTTCCTAATTTTGATATAACTGAAAGTTGCAACTTCTCTACATTGCAAAAGTTCTATAAAATAGAATAAAATAAATATATTACCATATAATAATATTTATTATTTTAACCCGCTTTAAAAAACTTATCACAAATAAGTATAAACATATATTTTTTGAACAACTACTTTGCCGGCTATACATCATGATCGATACTGAATTATATAAGGAAGACAATATTCACTTACATACGGTACGAATAGTGCAATACGTTAAATATTTAAGCCATCCTTTAAAAATAAATATCTCTTATTTTTGGTTCCACAAATATGGAAAAATATTATTTTATAACATTCAGTAACGTTTCAGTAGATGCCAGTAGTATTCTAGATGTTTTTAGATGCCGCGCCATCACTCGGATTATGGACGAACTACCAACATATTCACTTACTTATTTGTGCAGATTTCTACTGAAGGAGGATATAGATCTCTGTAAAAAGGGTGAATATATAACACTGCCCCCTCCTTGCATGAACAGGACGTTCAGGCAATTTAGTGTCTTCCACGTACTTCACCAGTCTATCTAAGTGTGCAATTTTTATCTTTGACTTTTTACTTCTTTAAATTCGATAGACAACCTCATGGATTCTGGTGATTACGGAGTATGATCCTTCCCAAGAAGGTCGAAGCTTCGAGGACCTTCCCTTCTTTCGCTGCGCCAGATCTCCCGCCTTGAATCCTCCTGAACTGGCCTTACGGTCATATCGAGCTTTCATTCGGTTACTGGCCATGGCGATTTGGCCTCGAACCTGATTCGCATAATTGTTCACTGAGAAAGTTGCCTGGTGAGCCTGATGTTCCAAACATTCAGTCAAACGGCAGTCTTATTTCACATTCTTTTACATATTGTATGAATCCTTAACTTGTAATCTGGTAAAGAAAATTCATTTTTACTTTTATATCCGACTTTTTTTTTGAGGTGGCGTTTTTATTTCCATCGAGATTAGATTGTGTTATCATTTAAATTGAGATTATGAATTTTATTTTTAGATGAACCACCCAGTTTTCATTTTGAGGGTTCTTACACTTTTTCGCTGCCACTACTCTGATCTCCTTCTTCTCTTCTAGGGTGAAAGGTCCCCGAATTCCGTATTCCGTATTCTATTCGAAGAGAAGCCAAAGGAACTCCTCCTTCCCCATTCCTCTCTCTAGCCCGGTGATCAGTAGCTGTGGCGCATTCTCTGTTTTCGCCTTTACCTTCAGACTCTCTTTATTTTCTAGAATTTTTCAGACCCTTTCGGCGTGCTCTTTAGATTGGGGAACCAAGGCCACAGCGTCATATATACGCCTCTCATCTCTGTAGTTTCTTTAGCTGGTATTAATTTGGACTTTACATCATTGGTTATGGGATGCCATACTTTCTTTTCTTCGGTCACCCCCTCCTTTCTTACAACAATATCGACCCTCACCTCTGTAGGAGGCGTATTCTTCCCCGTCCCCTTTTCTATCCATTGTTTCATTCTCAGTCTGATGATTTCTGTGCGCCTACCTGCTCCCCTTCCTCTATCTCTACCTATTCCCCTTCCCCTTTGTGTTTCCCACTCGCTTTCACTCATGCTCTCCCCGTTTCTTTCTGTATCCCTCTCTGTCTCCGTGCCACTCACGTTATCCTTTCTAGATGAAGTGAGGTCCCTCAGGTTTACGGCCCCTACCCTCTCTCCCTGTCCCCTGTTCTCAGGGGCTCTGGCTCTCTCCTCCCCTCTGACTACTTTCTTTATAGCACCGTTTCCTCTGTTGCTCAATGTCTTTAGCATGTTCGCTTTCATGGCACCTTTTAGTGTCAACATTCATGCCCTGCGTACTTATTTCCTTTTCGATTCTGGTCAACCACTCTTTGACTCTAGCCAACTCTTTCTCATTCTCAGTTCTCATTTCCCGTAATAGCTTAATTATCGTCCCTTCCTCCAATGAGTCCTTTCGTCCACTCTCTCCCCTAAACTTATACCCTAGCAAACCCCTAATCAGCCACATGCAACCCTTTTCAATCTCACCTAGGCTCTCATGCACGCTCTCCCTCTCGGCCTTAATAATGCGGCTGGTTGCCTCCCTTATAATTGCAATGTAATTCCTAATTTCCTCCATTTTAGAGATCACAAGATCAGCTCCTTGGTCGTCCTTTTCCCGAAGGGCACTCTTTTTAGCATATTCCTTTTGTTTCTCTAGGTTGTTCTCCTTTCTCTCTCGTATCTCTGTCGTTTTTTCTTCTCTTCCTCCCTCCTCTTCTCTTCTACTGATTTGTTTCTTTTCCCCTTTTTCTTACTCTTTGTTGGTTGCCCTTGCTTTCTTTTCACTTTTGTTAGGCTCACCTTTATTTTTTCTGTATCGTCTCTTCTCTCTGCATCTCCTTTTCGACCTCTAGAAAAGATTTATTGAGGCTGTCCACTTCATTTTAGTTGTTTCTGGGCATGACATTTTCCTGGCCTTCTTGGCCTCTTTCTCTGGTGGCCTTCTCGCCATTGAACCTCTCCTTTCGATCTCTCCCTACGCTGTGCTATATTCCTGTTCTAGTTTTCAGTTTTTGAAGCAGAAAATAAAATTATACATTCTAATCTTACTATAACCAATTACTTAAGTCCCTACCCTACTAAAAATTGAACAAAATCTTTTTGGTAGAGAAGCTTCATTTTTTTCACAATTTTCATCTTACATATTTTTCTTTTTAAGATATAGCAAAAAACCCGCGTGGGATACGTTGTCCCCCTCGTCTACAAAATCAAAAAATGAAGATGGTTATTAGATGTATCAAAATAATCAACTATGCAAATTTTCGCAAATTTTTCCCGCTATTTCTCAAGATAAGGTTCAAGACGACTTGTCTATATTATAGTTGTAGAAGCAATAAATACACACACATTATTGACACCTATCAAATGCTGCAGAAAATACGCCAATGAAAACATTATGGGAAACTTTCACATACTATTGCAAGAAAAATTTATACCGATTAGTCCAAACGACGGTGTTAAATTGTTCACGGTATTTTTTTTTTCGATTTGGCTCCTGCTTTATATGGAAACGCCAATTGTTTATAAACGAAACACTGGGTTTCTCCAATAATAGAATTCTAAGGGAAGATTTAAAAATGATAATATTTAATTATGTCGTGTACATCAATTTCAATTCAATTAACATTTATGTATGAGAATAGCTTGAGGTGCAAGATTTTAGACCTTTTTATTTAAAACTGGACCGCAGTTTCTTGCTTCGCAACACCGATAAGGTGCAGATTCCATAAAACGTGTTCGCTCTCTATAAATTATTCCGTTCCGTCCCTCGCACGTTGTTCTTCTCGAAAGGATAGAAAGCAATATTTATGCAGAAGGTGTGTCGCGGAACAAGGACAATTAAACAACAATAACAATTATAATACTCACAGCAAATATCATATTTCAAATAACTCACTTAATAATTGTAACAGTAACAAGTGCATTATTCTTTTTTAATTATATTTACCGATAAATCAGGTTTATATCGAGTTATTAATAGACAATCTACTTTGAATTGCTAGATGTTCAATAGAGCTTACAAAGGCATTTTGGTAATTTTGTTACCTGTTTGGAAATTGATGTCATTATAGAGTTACTGCTACTACAGTACACATGCAGTTTTACTTCCACATCCAGTGGAAGTATAGTAACGACAAAAAATTTTTATTGTTCAAATGGGCTTAAAATGTCAGAAAACGTCGAGATTTTAAGTTTGAGCAAAAAAAAAATTTCTGTCTGTCGGTCTATCTGTCGGTCTGTCTGTCTGTAACTTTTTTTTGTGCGCACGTTTACTCTGGAACCGTTTAAGATATTGACTTGAAATTTGGTACACGTATGTACTTTAACGAGATCTGGAACTAGATTATATTTTCATGTTGTTCCGACGAAGGGTTGGGGGTAAATTGGGGTAAATTTGGGGTGAATGGGTAAATCAAGCAGGTAGGAGTCCATAAAATTGGTATTTAATATATACAAGAGAAGCTAAGGTCTCAAAAAAATTTTTGGCATTAGCCACCTCCATTACCACCCCCACCCCCTTATTAAAGGGGATGAAAAAAAATGTGATTTAGTGTATGTACAAGAACCAGAAACCTCAAAATATTTTTTACTTCATACACCCCCACTACCCACTACCACCCCCCTATCACCACCCCCACCCCACTACCGATGTGGGGTATCGTTTTATGGGTTTTTGGGGTAGAGGATTTCAAACATTATATTATTAAAGTTCCATAAACAATTATTTCCACATACACAGTTTTTTCGTTATGAGTGACTTGGATAGAGAATCTGGATGTGAAAGTAGTGATTCCTTGGGCAGCGGTTTTTTATATTAAATTCATTCGCCGCATTTTATATTGATTCAATAGGTTAAATTACCACCAGTGGGTTCCTGTTTAATATATAAAGTAGGTATACTCCCTTCGAAGCATTGTTTTATCTACAATAACTGACAAAGGACCAGGACCAAGGTGGCAATGGAAATTGGTTCTCGGTTAATTTCGCTCAAATTTTAGTATGACATTCCTTTGATCTTCCTGAATAAAAGTTTTCATGGCATAACCTTCTAACTCCTTTCCTTTAAGCTGCAGAAGCCTCAGAAGATTAGTCCACACGAAAGTTACAAAAAGGGGGTTAAACCCAAAATGGCAAGGGTAGCGACCAAACATGGCTACTCTCCGTTTTCAACACGATGATGATAGTCGTCACTCGAACTACCCCCAAACGCAAAAAAACCAGCCCCTTTTTCCATTTCTCGTTGCCAGGCATGCGAGGACTGTTGGATCGGATTTTTTTTTTTGAGGAAACTAAATATGTCACATAAAATTTCACAATCAGACACCTTAACGACTTCCGCCCGGGGGTTGAAATCACCCCCTCCCTTAATACCGAAACATGCAAAAAACATCCTAACGTGCTGACAATTGTTTTATACACGTCTTCAAGGGCGGGGAACACGATGCTGATATTATTTAGCCTCCCACCAACTACACTTAAATGCATAAAATCACCCCTTTTCACCAGTAAATTAACATTTAATAATAATCATATATGACGTATGCCTAGCATAAGAATAAAAATGATGCACATAATGCGAAAATAAATATATAATAAAAAAGTCGACTATGCATATAGACGACTATATATACATGTGCATAACCCGTCTTATCAAACTCCTCTTAAGCTGCAATAAAAAATTCTCTCCCTGGAAAAGCTGATCCAATGAGCGCTTGTGATCTCACTATAAGAAAAAACGATCGTTTTGGGCATGCAAGGGTAGTTTTTGAGGACTAAGAGAAAAACTGATGCCACGATCGTGTTCTCCACCCCTGAGAGACGAGGGGGTGGTTTTAACCCCCGGGTGTCGCTAGGATGTCTGGTTGCTAAATTTTACAGGACATATTGAGTTTCCTCAAAAAAATCCAACAAGTCCTCGCATGCCTGATAACGAAAAATGATAGAAAAGGATGGTTTTATGCATTTGGGGGTAGTTGGTTAGGGTGGGAGGCTAAATAGTATAAGCATCGTATTCCCCGCCCTTAAAAATGTCCAGAAAACAATTTTCAGCACGTTTGGGTGTTTTTGCATGTTTCGGCATTGAGGGAGGGTTTCAACCCCCAGGGGTCGTTAGGACATATTGAGTTTCCTCAAAGAAAATCCGACCCAACAAGTCCTCGCATGTCTGATAACGAAAAATGGAAAAAAGGGGAGGCTTTTTGCGTTTAGGAGTAGTTAGAGGGAGGTAGGAACCGCGTGACTATCATCATCGTGTTGGCCGCCCTCTAAAATGTTTGAGTCGCTACCCTTGCCCTTTTGGGGTTTAACTCTATTTTACTTTTACTTTCGTATATACTAATCTTCTGAAGCTTCTGTAGCTTAAAGGAAAGGAGTTATGCCCATAGAGACTTTTATTCAGGAATATTAAAGGAACATCATACTAAAATTTGAGCGAATTTAACTGAGAACCAATTTCCATTGCCACATTGCGGGGTCCTTTATGGTAGAAAATTAATTCAATTTCTTGTCAAGCACCGCTAAAGGTTGGTTTCGATGCGTTATGTGGCAAAACGTGACTAGTCACTGTCTGTCTCTTCTGGGTAGGAATCCCAGTTTCGATAAATGGCAATGCAGGAAGGAAGGTTTTTTCTTCGTGTTTTAAAAATTTACTCTCTGTTCTTGAAGCTCTGGCTTTGTACTTGAGGGTTCTCTAATAAGACGTGCTTAGCAACACAGTCTTTCACACATTCAATTGGGCGAATGAAACACCTCTAGGAATGACGGAATGACACTTTATTTGAAAATTAATTTCTTTAGTTCTTGAATTGTACACTTATTTTTTAATTGTATTTCTTCCAGATACATTTTTCCTGCCCCAATATCCTGACGAGCAAATATTCAGGGCAACGTTCAAAGTGATAGACGGGGATACATTTACACCCGAACTTGCTGACCCCGGCACCAACAACTTTAAAAATAGATCTCGAGACTACAGAGAAAGACTGAATTTATTATTTAGGAGAAGTTCTGTCAAACACGGATACATGGGTACTGAAGTACTGGCCTTAGATGGGTGAGTGAAAAAGTTGTTTATATTATTTAGATATTCTGCATGTTGGTTGATAGGGAACGCCTATTTTGTTTTATTTATAGCAGAATTATGTCCCCGGTAACATTATATTTAAATTATTAAAATATTGTTTCCATTAGTTTTATTACATTCATATTTACATGAAATTTTCATTATTTCCGGTATTTCTTTTTGACTCTGACATTTAACACTCACGTTCACTAAGTCGTGCGGGCAGTTTATTTCATGTCCAAGAACTTTTAGTTCTTTAATATACGTGGATATTACACTATTTTTCATAATAATTTATTGAACAAAGAAAAACCGCTGCCCAAGGAATCACTACTTCCACATCCGGATTTTCTATCCAAGTCACACAATGAAAAAATTTTGTATCTGGAAATAATTGTTTATGGAACTTTAATAATGTAATATTTGAAATCCTCTACCCCAAAAACCCATAAAACGATACCCCACATCGGTAGTGGGGTGGGGGTGGTGACAGGGGGTGGTAGTGGGGGGTGGATAGAGTAAACAAATATTTTGATGTTTCTGCTTCTTGAACATACACTAAATCACATTTTTTTTCATCCCCTTTAATAAATGGGGTGGGGGTGGAATGGGGGTGGCTAATGCCAAAATTTAGACCTTAGCTTCTCTTGTCTATACTAAATATCAATTTTATGAACTCTTACCTGCTTGATTTACCTATTTACTCCAAATTTACCCCAATTTACCTCCCAACCCTTAGACGGAACAAGATGAAAATATAATCTAGTTCTAGATCTCGTTAAAGTACATATGTGTACCAAATTTCAAGTCAATATCTCAAACGGTTCCAGAGTAAACGTGCGCACAAAAAAAGTTACAGACCGACAGACCGACAGACAGAATTTTTTTTTTTCGCTCAAACTTGAAATCTCGACGTTTCATGACATTTTAAGCCTATTTGAACAATAAAAATTTTTAAAAATTTTTTGTCGTTACTATACTTCCACTGGATGTGGAAGTAAAAATAACATTATGTATTTAATCTTAAATGTGAATGATCATTTGGGGATTTTAAGAAGAGAAGATTCATTAGAAATAATAATTTGTGTGTGTAAAATCTACAATAAAGAAGTTGTTCATTGAATATAGCGTGTTCCACTTTTAATGACCTCTCCTTCATGTCTATCAGTTATTAGTAATTCGATTTTAACTAGTTCTGAATAGGTATCAAATTCTTTTACTGTCCTTTTTGAATAAAAACTTATTTCAGTCACTGACGTGCATTTACACTAGAAGGAAAGGGTCGATTTTTCAAGAAGCTATACCGGGTGTAAGCGAGATCACTTTCCGCCCGCCACTTCTTTATTACTTCCACATCCAGTGGAAGTATAGTAACGACAAAAAAATTTTTAAAAATTTTTATTGTTCAAATAGGCTTAGAATGTCATGAAACGTCGAGATTTCAAGTTTGAGCGAAAAAAAAATTTCTGTCTGTCGGTCTGTCGGTCTGTAACTTTTTTTGTGCGCACGTTTACTCTGGAACCGTTTGAGATATTGACTTGAAATTTGGTACACATATGTACTTTAACGAGATCTAGAACTAGATTATATTTCCATCTTGTTCCGTCGAAGGGTCTGGGGGTAAATTGGGGTAAATTTGGAGTAAATAGGTAAATCAAGAAGGTAAGAGTTCATAAAATTGATATTTAGTATAGACAAGAGAAGCTAAGGTCTCAAAAAAAAAATTGGCATTAGCCACCCCAATTACCACCCCCACCCCATTATTAAAGGGGATGAAAAAAAAAATGTGATTTAGTGTGTGTACAAGAACCAGAAACCTCAAAATATTTTTTTACTTTATCCAAACCCCCACCTCCCACCCCCTGTCATCACCCCCAGTCATCACCCCCACCCCACTACCGATGTGGGGTATCGTTTTATGGGTTTTTGGGGTAGAGGATTTCAAATATTATATTATTAAAGTTCCATAAACAATTATTTTCAGATACAAAATTTTTTCGTTGTGTGACTTAGATAGAAAATCCGGATGTGGAAGTAGTGATTCCTTGGGCAGCGGTTTTTTTTTAACGGATCGAGAGGAAATTAAACACGTGTCACATCTTACCAAAACGACAATTTTTCATCCATCTGTCAAGTTTTACGACAGATGACGAAGTGACCTCTACTATTGATTTTTAAAGCGGACACCCAATATTTTTGGTATATAGAGGTCATTCTGCATATCACTGTGCTAATTCTGTGACTGTTTTCTCCATTTTGAATTTTTTGCGGCCAGTTTTAATTTCAATCTGATGCGCCGTGACCCACAAGAAATTGTTCTAATATTCATCAATCATAGGCCCACAAAAAAAGTTGTTGATCTAGGGTACTGACCATACCTGTCTTTTGTATTTTGAGTCGCTGAGCACGAATCTAATCTTAGATTTTCCCCAGCACGTCAGGTTTTTTAACACTAAAAAAGTCTGTTGGATCGAACAGCTCATTTAAATCAGACTCCAAAAGTGATTCAACTTGAAAACTTTAACCTAATAACATTGTTGTATTTCAGTATTGACTACATAACTCAGGAAATTGTAAAACCACATAACTTCCTTAACCCTATAACTCTTAGAATCCGATGATAACAGTATGGAATCTTGATTGGTTAGTTAATAAGAGTCTGATCTCCTATTCTTATACTTGAGCATCATACATCCACAACTCATGATCCCATAGCCTCAGCATCTCATAACTCCGTAACTCCTTAACTCTGAAGATCCAACGGAAAAAAATGGAGATTCTAACTAGGGTGATTCGTGCCATTGTAACATTAGAATCTTGGAAGCAAGCGCCCTATGGCGCCATAGCTCTTCAACGTCAATCCCTCTATCCTCATAACCTTAGGATTTAATGACAAAATGGGAGGCTCTCGATTGGGGGAATCAATTAGATTGTGCCCTCGGAACCTCGTTACCAATTAAGCCTATTCCAGCAGCAAATCCTTCTATTATATAACCCAGTAACCCCGTAAACCCATAACTGCATAACTCCGGGAATATAATAGAAGAATGTGAAGAATCTGAACACGAGAATTCATGAGATTGTGTTCTCGGAATCTTGAAATCAAATCGTGACCTAGCCCTTGCAGGGCAAAACGTTTTGCCGTTTAACCCCGTGATTCTGGAAATTCAATAAAAGCAAATTAGGGAGCCTTAATTGGGGATTCAGTGAGAATGTAACTTTGGAAGTGGGGTACCTTTTCGGGTGATTTCTGTTTAGATGACTTTATTTGATATCTTTCTTTTGCGAACTCTGTTATCTTCGAACGACCTATGTAACGGATTTCTTTTACGCTTCTTGCTCTACATCACATGTTCCCTCTTCAACATCCAATAAAAGTCTGCCATCATTTGAGAAATATGTATCTCAATGTATTTTAAGTTTTTTTGATAAATATAAATTATTTAGCCCTTTCCAATTTGGTTTTCGTAAAGGATTGTCAACTATAAATGCTATTACCGAACTTCTTAATACATTATACAAAAATCTGGATGAGAAGAAAAAAACAGTAGGTATCTTCCTTGACCTAAGTAAAGCATATGACCTTGTAGATCATAAAATCCTCTTAATTAATAAAAATGGAACACGCTGTACATAAACTACCCCGGTGATTTTATACCATTTTTTATATATCTGCAATAAAACTAGGTATATATGATTCTGCTATATTATGTTTTCATAAATTTCCGATATAGTTCAAAGTTCTGACCACTGACAAAAGAATTTTAACCTTTTACGACAAAACCAAATAAAGCAAAACAGACTATCAAGGTCATATTTCAATTAAATTAGACCGAAAAAAATTGAAAATGTAAATTATTACCTACTTCGACCTTTATTTTGAAAACCAAATCTAATTAAATATTCTTTCGTTAATAATATCATTTAAATGGTGTCACACCGGAAATAATTGTTTTTATTGTTAGATCATTTTTAACTGTACAACTAATTCATCATTTCATGTTGTTATAACATTATTATTACAAATCACTCCACGATAATTCACAATAATCATAACTGTTACGTTCAATGGTATACAATGCATAGCAATTACTTGCTTAAGTAGACCTTTATGTAACTGAGTGGCTCAAAATTTAAATTTAATTACCCAAATTACTGGAAATAATTGATTTTCGATCTGTTTAAATTGTTGTTGTTAATTTTTAGGTAATTCATGAACTGTTTTATTGAATAATAATATTCACAGTAATTACTGCTATCAGTACAAACATTTTCAAAAGAAGCACCGCAAATGAATGTTGTCGGCCGTTTATAAAACTTTGACTATACAGGGAGTTTTTAAAAAGTATATCAATCACTTAATAATAATTCCTACACAAAAAGTGAAGAAAAATATTAGAGAATTACAGACTATAACCATTATGAACAAGCGTCAAGTCCCCCCCCCCATCTGTGCCTCTGTATGCCGTTTTGATTCTCTCCTTTATCGTTTCTCTCCATTCCAGTTGGTTCGTCAGGTCTATTCCGAGGTACTTCAGTTTGTTCGTTGTTCCTAGAGAATATTATTCATCTATTTTGTGTTCTCCTCTCCGCTGGTCCAACGCTCTTTTGTTGACGCTCCATTATTAGCTTTTTCTTGAGGTTTGCTTTCGCTCCAGATGAGTCCTGAGGCGATTTTTTAGCTGTTTGTAGTTGTTTTTTTTTTCCTTCCGGGCTCGTAGGTCATCTGTCGTTTTTCTTGTCGCAATTTTTAGTTTTGATTACTCATTGATATCCAGTCTAATTCTTCTCCAGTCAGTTGTTTTTCGATTTCTTCAGATACTCTGTGGTGACCCATATTATTTTAATATTAATTATGTCACCTATTTGTTATGTTAGTATGATAAAAAAGATATATAACTTTGCGGGTCTACACAGGAAGATCATGGCCACATTTTAATAATTTACTGCCTATCGCAAGTTCGTGGTGGTGTCATATAAACTCCATCACCAATGAAAGTTTTGTGGTTTATAATACGGTGCTCTCACGATTATAACGACAGTAACGTGGCGAAACATCTATAAGTATTACTCTTTTGTTTGGTCCAAGTTGGAATATTCCTCCATTATTTGATCTCATTATAACCTACCTAGTAAAATCATAGATATAAATCGGGGGCATTTCTTAAATAACTTTAAACAGATTTTCGCTTTCGAATTTGGAGACTAGCTGGAATTTATCACAGCAAATATCTCTTTTTAAAGTAAATAAATAAACACTGTATTTGCCCAACAGGTACACATTACATGGCAAAAGTTATACACAAATTTTAATCAACAAAAATTATAAATTAATTTAAGCTAAAGAATTGCATGATTTATTTTTAAAGAGGAACGTAGAATAAAATGAAAATTAAAACTTAAAACAAAAGCTAAATAGTAGAAAGACGTGTCTACATCTACATATTAATTATATACATATATATTTTTGTAGTGAAAAAAATACCTATATACTAAAAATCTGTCTTGCACAATTTATCAATTCCATTTTTGAACACGTGTTGACATGACAAAATTCACTTATTTTATTATAGTAATTACACATACAGTATACAGGTGATTTTAACATTATATTGACACTTTCACAATAAAACATAATATTTCGACAAGAATGCAACCTTGGAACGTAAATATTTAACTGGAGAAGAATTTCTGGAGAGTCAATTTTATTACGAATGGTTTTATATAAGAATACCAAAAAATAACAAATTCTTCTAAATTCAAGGCTCTCAAAATTAAATGTGCTTAATAAATAACTGTTGTTCACACATCTTTCCGGATACTGTCCAGTCGATTTGAATATAATAAATTTTAAAAACTTTATCTGAATTTGCTCTAACTGCTTTTGTGAGTTTGATAATATGGATTCCAAATTATTGCTCCATATTCAAGTTTTGATCTTACATATGAGTAGTACAATAATTTTAAAGCCTCCAGATTGGTAAATGATTTGCAATTTCTCAAAATGAAACCAAGCATTCTAATTGCTTCATTACACTTAATTCTTATATGTTCTCCAAAACTCAACTCCGAGGAAGTAAGTACCAAAATCTTTAATCAATGTATCACATTCTAGTATCGTTTCATCTATAGAATAATTGTAATGAAACCAGTTTTTCTTTTTCGTATATGATACGACTTTACATTTTCTGACATTCAGACCCAGTTGATTAAGAGGACACCACTGACTGACTTTGTCAAGTACTCTGAGTCATTTTCAGATTTTATACTTATAGAAAGCTTCAAATTAACTGCATATATTAGTTTGTCATATTCTAAAGTTTCGCATAAATCGTTGATAAATAATAGAAACAGCAAGGGTCCAAGATTACTACCCTGATGTAGATGCAGATGATTTAAAACCGTTGTAGAATACAAACTGATATCTATTTTCCAGATATGATCCAAGGAAGAGTAACAGATGAGTATTAAAACCAAAATTCTCTAATTTGTTCAGTAATATTTTATGGTCATTTGATTGAAAGCTTTGGAAAAATCTGTGTACAACACATCTACTTACTTGTCTTTGCGCATCTAAAGAATTTGACACAACCATGTTGATATGGTGATATAATTGTTTTGGTAGACGAACAGATGTAGTTATACAAAATTACCTCAAAAACCTTCGCGAAGTTATTCAGACTAGAAAGGGTCTCGCCGGTTAAATATATGGAATTGGGCCCAGCGGTTTATTGGGCTATTCATTCACATGAATGTTGCTTATGACTAGGAATGCTCAATGAAAATATAATAAACCTCTATCCCCTATATTAGCAGAGTTATGGGGGGTGACAACCCTCAACTTTAAAACTAATTTTTTTCAAAACTATTGAAGATAATTAATTGAAATTAATAGGAGACCTTGATATAAAGTAGCTTTATATTTAATTTTTCATTCTACATTCCTATTACGTCATTTAGTATATAAAAAAAATAATTTAATTTTTGAGGGTGCTGTTCTTATATCAACCCCTTGAGTGACACCTACCAAAAAAATCTATATTATTTAACACTAACATAATTATCGTGTGTAAAAATTATTACGAGGTCAAATTGGGAGAAGATGCCTAAAAATATAAATCTAGATAATGAACACAGGCACACAAAAAAAATAAGCGCAAAGGCCTAGACCACTTAATTCCTACTCATTTGGAAGCAAATAATTTAAAAAAATATGCTACTACTTTTAGTTGGCTTTCAATTATTATTTTTTGCTTCAGAAGTATTGATTTTATTAGACAATATAGTTAGGCCATTTTAATTAATCCACAGTAATATCTCTTCAAGAAGGGACACTAGCGAAAAATGTTTCAGACAAAAGTTGTTCCGTTCAGAGGGTGACAATCTTTTGGGTAGAATAATTTTCCACCTCCCACCCCTGATGAGCTTGTGGTGGGGGTAACTTTTGAATTTTTAATAGCACTCTCCACTTTTGATCACGTATTCTGATTCTACGAAAAAAAATACATAACTTTTGTACCAAATATTTTTTTCTCCCCCCATCCTGATGAGCGGGGACGGAGGTGTAACTTTCGAATTTTCAAAAACCTGCAGAGGAACATCTCTGAACTAGGGCATTTTTAGGCAAAATGTTTCAAACAAAAGTTGTTTAGTTCAGAGAGGGCATCTTTTGTTTGAAATATTTTTCCTAAAAATGCCCTAGTTCAGAGATGTTCGCCTGCAGGATTTCGAAAAATCGAAAGTTACACCGTCCTCGCCGCTGATCAGAGTGGGGGGGGGGAGAAAAAAATGTTTGGTGCAAAAGTTATGCAATTTTTTTCGTAGAATCAGAATACGCGATCAAAAATTGAGAGTGCTATTACAAATTCAAAAGTTACCCCCATCCCCCATTTATCACGGGTGGGGGGTGGAAAATTGTTCTGCCCAAAAGATGTCCCTCTCCGAATGGAACAACTTTTGTCTGAAACATTTTTCGCTAATCCCCTTTCCTGAGGAGATATTTCTATGGATTAATTAAAATGGAATAACCATATTGTCTAATAAAATCAATACTTTTGAAGCAAAAGAAATAATTGAGAGCCAAGCTAAAAGTAGTAGTATATTTTTTTGATTATTGGCTTCCAAATGAGTAGGACTTAACTGGCTTCGCACTAAATTTTTTTTTGTGCCTGTGTTCATTACCTAGATTTATATTTTTAAGCATCTTGTCCCAATTTGACTTTGAAGTAATTTTCACACGCGATAATTATGTTAGTGATAAAAATTCCACAAAAGTACCCACTAGGTATAAATAAGCATTTAGTGGGAAAATAAATAAGAAAGAGAATATATATAAAAAAGAGGTTATAGATAAATTACAAATATTTAAATAACATTTAAATGAACAGACCTTATTATAATGACTAGCAAAACTATGACAATAATAAGAATAACAAAAAAATTGTTACAATTAACGGTTATACAGTGTCTCAGAAGCACAAAGGCACGACTCCATCCCCGACGCAGCAGAGCCAAGGACACCACTGGGTCCCAAGAATTTGAGAAACCAATAGCGTCCCCAGCCCCACAACGCCGAAAACGGACCCGCACCCCCGAGCCACTGAGGCACCGATATATCAAAACTCACTAACAAATGACGAAAAATATTCAAGAAACATTGAGAAACATCTTTTTTAAACGGTTCTTTAGAGAAAGTGACGTTATTCCAAATATGTCAATTTCAGCACAATAATTATTAAAATGTCTTACTATGCGACACAAAGGTAAATTAAGGCTCAAATTTGTGCGACTAAAAGGCTGCATAAATAAATTATTATTTCTAAAATGCCTAGTACAAATGAATAGATGATAATAAATTTGAGCAGTCTATCAAGTTGTTTAAAATTTTGTGTAATAATAGTAAATCAGCAATAATACGCCTATCGTAGAGAGATACCAATTTAAAATGTAGTCTTAAAGTTTTATAATTATTAATAGTTTCATGTAAACTGAATCTACTTGCCAAAAATTTTAATAATTTATTTTGGATATTTTCAATTCTACTTATGTAACATACATATTGTGGGTTCCAAACCGATGAGACAAAATTTAGTTTACTATGTACAAATGCATAATAGACAGTTATAATTGAATTCGGATTCTTAAAGTTTCTACAATTTCTGATAATAAAGCCCAGCATTCTGTTAGCCGCATTGATCATCTTATCTATATGTGGTTGAAAAGACCATTTTTTATCTAATATAATACCTAAGTCTCTCACTTCACTTACTGTCTTGAGGTTTTCGCCATTTATATTATAATTACAATTTATAATATTACGATTCTTTGTAAAAGTTATTGAGCAACATTTTTCAATGTTCACAATGATATCTTTTTGTGTACAATAAGCACTTAGTCCGTTTAAATCACTTTGAATCTTATCGCAATCCTCAATTGAATTTATTGAAAGAAATAATTTTAAATCATCAGCATACATTAAAAAATTGGAAAACATGAAGCATTTATTTATATCATTAACATAGATATTAAAGAGGAGCGGTCCAAGGTGGCTTCCTTGAGGAACGCCAGAAGGTACATTAAAAGGATCAGACTTATGTCCAAGAACCGTAACTATTTGTGTTCTATTAGAAATGTATGAATAGATCCAACGCAGGATGTCGCCTCGTATACCAACCTCAGCTAACGATAACATTAGTTTTGAGTGGTTAATTATATCAAATGCCTTGTTGAAGTCAGTATACACGGCGTCAACCTGCGCGCGATTATCCATAGCATGACCTAAGTATTCCGAATAACAGATCAAATTACTTTCAACAGAACGTTTAGGAAAAAACCCATGTTGTTCGTTTATAATTAAATTCTTAACTTCACTTAGAAAAATATTATGTACAAATAACTCTAACATTTTGCCAAATATACTCAATTTACTGATAGAACGATAATTTGTTACATAATTCTTTGCACCACCTTTGTGAATTGGTATCACAAATGCCATTTTCCATTTGTCCGGAAAATGGCCTATTTTTAAGGACATATTAAAAATAATTTTCTTTATGTGTTAAATAATATATATTTTTTTGGTAGGTATCACTCGAAAAACTGCACCCTCAAAAATTTAATTATTTTTTTTATATACTAAATGACGTAATAGGAATGTAAAAAAATTGTAAAATATAAAGCTATTTTATGTCAAAGTTTCCTATTAATTTCAATTAATTATCTTCAATAGTTTTGAAAAAAAAATTATTTTAAAGTTTAACTAACTTAACTCTGCTAACACAGGGGATAGAGGTTTATTATATGTATATATATATAATATATATATATATATATATATATATATATATATATATATATATATATATATATATATATATATATATATATATATATATATATATATATATATATATATATATATATATATATATATATATATATATATATATATATATATATATATATATATATATATATATATATTTAAAACTGAACGTTCAGGCACCAAATTCACATATATATGGACGGAGTGGCACCTATATATACGTTCTGGCACCAGATCGAGGTGCCAGAACGTTTTATCGCATATTTGAACGTCTAAACATCATAACATCCTTCCCACAAAATTTCAAGATGGAGCTACTTGGTCCATTTTTCTATAAAAACTGGATTTTGGTTCAACCGTATAATCTGCAGAGGGCGCCGCCAATCACTGATGTCTAACCGTACTTAGTGGCACCATGCATTTGCGCTTGATTCCCGATATTTAAAATGACTTTCTGGCACCTCAGGGTTTCTACGGCTAGTGAATTTTAAATCATATTATAGATGGAAGAAAATCCGATAAATTCGGGTACCTAAGTAGTTTAAATTAAATCTAATTTGAAAGAAATTAAGAAAACATTCAATTACTTACGGAACTACATCTCGACGTCGTTCTAAGCATTTGATGTCCAGGACAGGAGATATAGTATAAAAAAAGTTACGTTTTCGTTACAACTTTGCAACTTTTTTTTTAAACAATAAAACTATCATTAAAATCGGAAAACCGGTTTAGAAATAAATTAACTTCAAAACATAACAAATTTTGAATGATGCGATCATTTTGTCCGTGGGTATATTATATAAGACATTACACAGAATATTAAAAATTGTAAAGAAATCACAGTACATTACATTTATGGTACATGCGACAATGCCCTCTAATCATAGTTGTCTTAATGCCTTTGTCGACAAAGTAACCGTAGTTTACATTATTTCTCGTTTTGAAATCTACAAACCCCTTTATCGTATTATAACTCTGTGAACTGCCTATTGAGGTCAAATTCCTGGGCAGGTAAAAAATATGTGATGACTTCTCTTAATTTATATCTAATATTTGCTGATTTATTTACTTATTGTTTTTAATATAATTAAAAATCTTTACCTGTACTTTCTTCATATTCTATACAGGGTGTCAGAAAATATCGGTAACAAACTTCTGGTACAAACTATGTCCGAAAAAATTTGAAAAAAAGTGCCGCAATGCCCGCAAATGCTTCCTAATTGAGCTACAGCACTAATTAAAAATATTAAAAAAGGTCATCTTTCATTTTAATCGAAAAACTAACCGCTTGTGAGAAAAATCGTGTAAATGAGAAAACACGATGTGCTTCAAGTTTTCATGTAACAATTAAGTCAAGTAGAGTAACAATAAGCTCATTGTTAATTAATTTTCATTGCCATTATTTAATTGAAAAAAAAATGAAAATAGCAGAATACCAGTTTTTGGCTTCAATTTTCAAAGGGCTTTAGGTCCATAAGGAAGCATTAGCTGACATATTTATATAAATTTTCTTTCATATTTTTGCATGTAGAATCGGCACCAGACCGGTATTACCGGACACCCTGTATAGCCGAACAACGAGACCACTGAATTCGACACATGCTATGTAACTCTCAAACACACAAAAACAGACAGTTAATTCTTATTAACACACACACACACACACACACACACCACATTACATATTTTTGAGGTCGTGCTTTGATTGGGAATTGGCAAATTTTCGCATTTTTTATGTTGAAACTCCTCTATATCTTTCATTCATAATAGTAAAAACTTGATATTTTAGTATTACTATTTAATATTATTTTAGGATTACCTTTCTTTTTCCCATGGTGTATGCAAAAAGTATATTTGTCTTGAAAATATGACTGAATAATAAATTAATATTAATGGAAGCGTTATCACTTTGTGTAGTTTACAGCGGAAAATGTGATCGAATTAACTTTTTTATTTTTCAAAATAACTGCATACTGTAACCGAGTATCTATAATGGAATGAGTAAATATTTTATTTGTAGTGTTTTTATATATACTGTGTATAAAATTCGTGTTTTTTCGCAGTTTTTAAACATCTCTAGTTATATAGAATAATAAACTAAAATAAATAAAAACTAGAATGTCCGTTATGAAATTGCGAAGAAAACTCGATGAGCCCGAACTTTTTTGTCAATATGTTAAGTTGCAAAAAATTTAAACAAGATAATTTTTTAACAATTGATTATAACTTACGTAATAATGCATATATTATTACTCTCTCCTACTCCAATATATTTCTAACCTAAATAAATCATCCTGTCAAAATTTAAGTCCAAAAAATAACACCGGCACACACAAAAAAAGTCGAGTGCGAGAAGGCAGGCCCTATGTAATATGTATTCCCATGAATTTTAACCTGCTGAACACGAATTCGATGCCCGTTTTGCCCGATTGGCTCTTGCATTTTCCTAACCTCAAAAAAACTTTAACAATGCCCGAAAAACCTCAAACAAGTAAATAAAAGGCTTAAATGAGCTGACCACCATTTCCGTGCATATTATGGGACACTGAGAGCGAATCTGAGGTCAGAATTGGCCGATCAGTTAGAAATTTTAACATAATCTCAAAAAAACACCTAAAAAATGCCCGAAAAATTCCAAACAAGTAAATAAAAAGCTTACATGAACTGATCACTATATCTATACGTAATTTGGGGCACTGAAACCGAATCGGTCAGAATTTATGCGCGACTATCGAATATCTTGTAAAATCCTTATTTAGGATGAAAACGTATCCAAAAATGACTGAATCATAGCCCGAAATTGACTTTGTTCTACATAATATCTGAACATATAATTTCCGACGTATTTGCACGTGTTGAACACAATACAGTAGTCAGAATTAAAGCGCAGTCTGCAAACTTCTTAGAGAAATATCACTTCAGCATAAACTCTCATCAACCCTAGTGAGCGGAGATGGGTAATTTTTAAATTTTCAAGTATCCTAAGGAAAATATTACTGAACAGTGAAATTTTTCAAAGTTTGCTCTATTGAGAGAGGAATATCGTTTGGACTTAACATTTACCTACACCCTCCCTTGATGATTTTTTACTTTTTTTTTTCTTAGAGCTGTTCTAAACATATGTATAGTTTTCTTTATTCTGTTTGTTTGTCATATGCCATTTGTTTCTTTTTCTATTCTTGCGACTAGGACACCTCCACGTGGTGACGGCGGGCAAAGATTTATTTCGACTAAGTTCCTAGGTAAAAAAATGCTTTCATGGAAGAAGTAGAGACAGTTTACGATGCAGGGGAGGGAAACCCCAGTATCGGCGGCAGGTCAGGTTGAGAAAGCGGGACTGCGGGCGTCATCATGCAACCGCAGCTCTAGTGAAGTAAGAAACTTGCCTTCCTATGAGTATAGGGCTGCAAGAAATTTTGCACAACTGTGTAAATAATGTGAATTCCTTCTGTTTTGTTTGTAGTAAAATCGAGGGTCCGAAAAATTGAAAAAAAATCAGCGATAAAATAAAAAATATTTATCTAAAATAATGACATTTTGCCAGTTCAGTAAGTTCATCTAAAGTAAGGATAAATTTTATGCTGAGGGCTAACCAGAGGGGGTGAAAATACCCCTAAATTGACGTAAAATGGAAAAATTATTGAATTTTTTTTATTCACTTTTTGATTTAAATTTAAATAAATGGGGATTGTATAATGAAGAAAATTTTTTTCCAACCCTTCAGGGGTGAAAACCGGAAAAATGATTGAATTCTTTTTATTCACTTTTTGATTTAAGTTTAGGTGAATGGGGATTGTATAATGAAGAAAATTTTTTCCAAACCATCAGGGGTGAAAACTACCCCTGTATCGCCTTTAAATTGAACTAACGCTTAGACATTAAGTAGATATGTATACTTTTCAGTTTGCTTGTAATTTCTGATAAACTTCCGTCGAAAAAAATATCACAAAACTTTTTCACCCCTAAGCGTTAGTTCAATTTAAAGGCGATACAGGGGTAGTTTTCACCCTTGACGGGTTGGAAAAAATTTTTCTTCATTATAAAATCCCCATTCATCTAAATTTGAATCAAAAAGTGAAAAAAAAAAAAAATTCAATCATTTTTCCATTTTACGTCAATTTAGGGGAAGTTTCACCCCGTCTATAAAATTTGTCCTTAATTTAGATGAACATACTGAACTGGCAAAATATCATTACAATTAGCACATTATTTTACAGTATTATTCCCAAAAGGGGTGGTTTTTGGCATTTTTAGAGGTGACGCACTATTTTTAGAGCCGCGGGACCCCGATTTTCGTGATCAGCGACCCAAAAAACATGGGGTAAAAGTAGTCCCGATGAGGGGGGCATTCCGAGCGTTAAACTCCGCGTTTTACATGGACTAAAGTGGACGAGTCGTAGAAAAACAACATATATTTCTTTCAGAATGTAGATTTTTTTCATGTAATTTTCAGTGGTATTGAAAAAACTGTATTTTAAACAAATGCATATTTTCGCGCAAACAAAATCTTTTATCTCTGTTTCCAATGGGCATAGAAAAAAAACAGATTTTTTAAATTGTTTATTTTTTGTATATTTTTGATGCATAATAATAAATTTAATTTTCGAATAGAGTTTTGATTTGTTTAAAAAAGATAATTTAAAGAAGAGCAAGAAATGACTTTAAATATTTCAAAAAACAATGTAGGTTATTAAGCCTAATAAAAAGTACATGAAAAAACCTTTATTGTAACAAGAAAGATGTACGACTTGATGCATTTACAATCGACTATTCAATTTTCGACAGCTATTTTTTTTAGGCGTTCGCCTTAATATTATGCCATGATGATTTAGCTCAACTAGAAGCGTTATTTCCTAAAATTTCGTTGAAATGTATGCATTATTACTTAAGTCACCGTCAATTGTTTAAAGGCTATCGATTTCAATTGTCTTAATTTTTTCGACAAATCGACGAGAAGGGTTCGGCACATCTGGTTTTCATCGCAATTTCATAATAAACACTCTCGTTTGTTGTTTATTGTGATATGACCTATACAACCAGAGGTAGCTAAGAAAAAAGACGAAATACTTTTTGTTGCACCAAATAAAATCCATAGGTTTTTATGTAGATAAAAGGCGCTTAAATAAAATTAGGTTGTATGGCATCGTTATCGATCTTAATTTAACCTTTTATTACACTGTAATAATTAACTAAGTTTTTAAAGTTATTTGAATGTATTTTAATTTGTATGCATAATTTCACGTTCGTCTAATAGTCTCTTTTTTGTATTGTTTTGAGGAAATGCTTGCCCTGTATGACTGATATGCTCTAATTTCTTACAAATGTTCGAAATTTGAAATAAAAATTTTCAGTCTAACTACAGTCATCATGTTTAATATGTATTAGTATTCGGTAGCACACGAATGCAACTTTCATTATTAAAAACACCTCAATAGCATTTTGAAGTTAAATTGATAGATCCTTCAATCTACGTAAAAGTACTTTCGAACCTTATAGACACACTATATTATATAGTTTTGATATCCTATATATCTTCATATTTTTGTATAGTAATATTTTGCTCTAAAATTATAATAAACACAGTTTATGTAAAACCTGATCATTTGTACGCCTCTGGCTATCGCCCTGTATGGCGGATATGGCCCAATTTCAACAGGGAGTATTTTACCACACTATTTTACATACGCACCAAAGAAATAATTATTTTAAGTCTAATAGAAGTTATCGTATTTACAAGAAACGATCTACACACACATACATTCGATATGAAACGGATTTCTGTACGATTTTTTTTTTCTACTATGATTATTATAATTTTTTTTTTGGTTAAAATATACCTATCTGATTAAATCAAATAGGTATAATAATAAAGTAATGTGAATAGGTATTTAATAGCAAAATTCATTTCATAAACGAGTTCATAAGATGAGAATTTTAGGGCCAATAAAGCCATAAATTCATTTTCTACGCCATGCTTTAAGCTGTTCAATTGTCAACAGAAAAGGTTAGCAAATATAATATTTTATAATTACAACAGTATCCAAGTAGAGGGATGCTCTTAAAAATAAAGTTAACCATGAACATGTGTTGCTAGTAAAATCTACCAGAAATTCAAATATTTCTCTCTCGATCCTAGTAATTGCATCTCAAAAATAAAAATACCAAATTGTTCCCAATAAAATTTGAAATAAATAAACTTTCTAATAATTTGTTAATTTACAAAAAATATATATTTTTTAAAATTTACTTTTTTGAATAATATAAAGAATATGATGTAATAATAATACACAAATCATTAATAGGAGTAGGTATTCCCTTTTATCGAGCTAAACATTGATGTCTAATTTTAACGCAAAATATTTATTTAAACAGCTGAAAATAAAAAAGACTTCGAAATTTCAGTTGATTAATGTTTAAATGCACCGACTCATAGAAGCGCATTTTTTTAAATATAAGTTGTTTTAATGTATTTTGCAGCACAATTAAGAACATGTTTTTTTTTTAATTTAAACATTTTTTTTGGAATTGCTTATAATTTTCACAGTTGTAATTATAAACAAAATTTTAATAAGTCTGGATTTTTATGAAATCAAAAACAGTCAAGAATTATGAATGTAGATGAATAAACCAACATCTGAAAAACAGAATGTGATTTACTTGAATTTGGGCCCGAGATACGTTAATTTTTGTGTTTTGGTGTCTTATAAATAAAAAGATTCATATTTCTTCTTCTCTAAAGTTAGTCCTCAATGTTTTGGTCTCACTTTCTAAAATTCTAAACTAATTCCAAAAAAATCGTTTAAATGAAGATGAAAAGAGTTTTTCTTATTACCATCATCAAATATTTGTAAAATTGTATATATAAAAAAAATAATTGCCTTCTTACGAGTCTACGCACTTAAATAATAAATGATTAATATTTCAAAATCTTTTTATATCTTTAGTCGTTTAAATAAATATTTTGCGCTATTTAGTAAATTTTTTTATTTCTTTTGTAATTACAATTCACATTTTTTAAAATGTCTCCCCGTAAATTTTAGCAGTTTTGGATAAGGAACAGAAAAATAAAATATTTCTAAGAAACCGATTAGACACCTTTCGATTTCTACACAATATTTAAAATACTAGCATCCCAAAAACAACTCAATCTTGGTTTGGACACCTTAAAAAAATGGTCAAGCTTCTCAAGTAAATCTGGAATTAAAAAGTATGTAATGTTTGGTTGATCCATTTAAAAACCGAAAAAGTCGTACTACATATATCTTTCCTCTGCATTTTCAGTAGTAATTAAGTAAAATCAAGCTAGAAAAAAATAAAAAATACAGACGGATAGATCACATATTTATGAACATGTCCTAACAAAATTTATCGTTAAAGCCACGGTTTTCCTGGAAAAAAATAGTCAAGTGTAACGTTATAACTCGGAGCGATATCCATGCGTGCACGTGCTTGAATACGTATGACTGTGACACCGACGCACTGAATTACATGTCACTAAATCAGAATTTGTTCAATCTATATGAGTGTTGGCTCATTTAAAAGATGGAAATTGTAGCTTTCTGATGTTTTTTTGTTTCAAACAATACAAGCAAAGAATGGATGGGACAAATATACTTATATATATTCTCACGCAAAAACTTGCAATAAGCAATATAGAAAAAAATAGAAGCCCTTCAAAAAAATTCTTTCTTCATTGAGAACTGTTAAAAAGTATGTACACTCCATGATTATTATGGTTTATTAAGTTGTAGTAACGAGGATTAAAAAAAGTACTCTCAAATAATTTTAATTTCCTTGCTTGATGATTTTTTTGATAAATATATATATATTAGAGGCTGTAACTTGTCAAGAAATTGACCCATTGGAAAAAGTAAAATATCGCTATTTCGGGAAAAAATGTATACTTTTCGAATGTTTAAACACAAAATCGTTTATTTGTATGCATTTTTTCGAAAATATGATCAATCAGATCATGATAACAAATTGCGATTTTCACGATCTTATCCTTATAACTATGAAAATATTTTTGATTGTTTAGAATATAAATTCTGGAACTTTTCCAATACATTAACAAATGTATAAGGAATCCATTGGATACAGCTGAAATGTGGATAAGTGTACCTGTAATAAATACAATACAGTAAAGGCACGTGAAAATTCATGCGAGCGATTCAGCGGCTATGTGTGGTGTCTGTATATGCGGCCATAATTATATTTTCACTCTATACTCACTATTTATCCCCCCATTCAATAATAAAAATGATTAAAACGTGTAATCAGAAAGAGAAAAAAGCTTTATTTTACTCGATAGAACAGCTAAGAATTTTTAGAAGTTCCATAGTGTACATTTAACCGCGCACTGGCCGCGCAGAGTGACAAAATTACTTCACTATTTTTTTTCAGGAATACCGTGGCTTTAACGATAAATTTTATTAGGACATTTTTTGTTCAGAAACACGTGGTCTATCCACCTGTATTTTTTCCTACCCTGACTTAATTTCAAAATTTTGAAAAAATGGATAAAAAATTTTTTTTTCACTTTTTTTTTATGTTCTGCATCCGAGCGAAATGTAAATTTTTAAGGATATTATTCTATACACTTTCACGAACTCATTAAAAAAAATTATTCATTTTGCAAATTATTGTGGGTTTCACTATAAAATGTTCTGTGTCGTCTGAGCTAAAGGTTACTCTGAATAATCTGTCTGCTTCCCAATAAAACCATAAATCATTGCAACACATAAATTTTATTACTCTTTTAATATCAATGTTACTATATCCACCCAAATAGTTAAAATCTGATAATATATGTTGTAACTAATATTAGTCCAATCAATAGGTACATCCTGAGTATTCTATCAAGTGGTGGGGGTGGCGGGGGTGTGAGTTAGCTGCTAGATCTCTTCAAAGTTCAACGTATATATCTCGCTGCTATGACAAAAATGGTAGGAACCCACTACAAATTGATTTACATGCTTATTTTCGTAGAACTAACCGTTTAAGAGCTACAGCTCAAATATTGCGGCTAACGTACACCCCCGCCGTCCCTGCCAACTTTTCAAAATACTCAGGAGGTACCCTCGAACAATTAAAAAAATAAAATAACGTACCTAACACTGTTGTTTCAAGAAAAAAGTATCTATGATTGGACTCTATAACAAGATGGGGGGGTAAAAGTGGGATATGCAGAAAAAGGATTAATGTAACCGAAACGTATCTATTAATTCTTTGTTTATACATTCATTATATCCTTTGCACTAAAAAATACGCTATCAATATCGATTATCTTGTTCAGGTCGTAAATAACGCATAGCAACTATTATGAAAATTAAGGATCATATGGGGTGGCATCGTACGCTTTGCCCAGGGAAAGACATTTAAAGATTTAATTAATATTGTTACATATCTAATATGCAAAAAGGACGAGTCATTAGATAACTTTAAAAGTATAGTGGAGGAATTAAAACTTTTGCGAAAAATGAATGAAACTGGGAAGTTTAGTTGGTAGTCTTGCTCTCAAAGAGCTGAATAGAAACAAATCGATAAACCATTCAAAAGAACTACTTTCGTTTACCGAAGACGTTATGACACTAAGAACATTATGTATAGAAAAAGCTATAAATACTGTAGAAATTTTAAAAAAGAAACAAATATATTGCAATAAAGAATTCTTGTTAAGGTAACATTTATGTTACTTCTCCTGCATAACAGGAAGAGAGTTGGAGATATTCAGTTTATTGAATTGACTGATGTCACTAAACAGGACAAAACAGACCAAGCAGGTGAAGTTTTCGAAGCGCTAAGTCCAACCCAAATTTATTTCCCCTTAACTTTTCTCTCTAGCACACAGCCTTATCAAAATGCACAGTTTGCATACTTTAGTCATTAATTACTTTCTCTGTTAGATGACGACCCCGTATATTATTATTAACTAAAAACTATGGTTATTTTCCTAAGATTTGTGTAATTTTTCTCCATCGCATTATTTTTTTTTTTTTGCATATTTTTCTCCACAGCAGTTGTGTTAACTACATGCCAAATATTATCGTTCACCGTCATATATTTTCTTTGTGTTTAGGGTGACCATCTTGTATGTTTTTTCAAATGTTTCTTTGACAGTTATGTTAGCTGCATGCGAAATATTATCGTCCTGCGTCACATTTTTTGGTAACCACACCATATTTTTTCAAATTTGCTTAGAGTGACTACCCTGTATATTTTTATTTTTAAAAACACAAAACTTATGGGTTATTACAAATGTTACAAACCCTTTATATCACTCAGTATGTCATATACACAAATGCACAGTGTATTTTACAATAACTAAAATTGATATTTTAATAAAATGTTTTCGTAAATGATTCATCACCACTGAATAATAAATAATGAATTTGTTATTTTTTTAATCAATCTGCATCATCTTGATTTTTTTTCCAATAATTTTTTTAGACCTCAATTGAAACTAAATTCAATAACAATTTATTTAGCTCACTCTTTGAGAATTATTTCTCATCTTATTTTCTTCATTTCTAAAATTACACTACATAATAATAGCGCAATCAGTACATATTTACTTGTCTCAATGTTCCACGGGACACGTTTCGAATTCTGTACCTCTACTATTACACCTTTTAATTATTTTTTGTGGGATTATTTGAAGTCATATGTCTATAAAAGTCTATGTCAACACATCTCAAAATCTAGAGGATGTATAATAATATATCGAATTGGGGTGAAATAAGAAGCGACTCACAAGGTTCTAGAGTAAAGCCGGAAGTTGCAATTTTTTACATTTTTAAGTGAAAACCATTTTTATTTCAGCAGAAAGAAAGCCATAGGAAAAATTGTCAAGCAATAAAATTCAGCTGGCCACGGAGTCTTCGTAGAACAGCGCATAGAAAATTTTCAACAATAATACCTCTGTATTTTATTTATTAGTATGCCAATTTTAAATTTTTATAAAAAATTCTAAATCTTAAAAAAACCATTGAAAAGAAGTGTCTTAAAAATATATTTTCTAAATGAAGAGTGCGCAAAAAAATTTGGAAAATGATATCACTGCATTTTCTTTAAATTAATATGTAAATTTTAAACATTAAAACACAAAATTAAATTATAAATAATTTTTGTATTTGTGAATCAACTGTTTGAAAATTACATGCTTGTCGAAACTGCAGTAACGTTTGGTTATAATAAATTAACGATAAAAAAACAAAGAAAGGTGTTTTCATCTGTTTCATTATGATTAATTATCACAATGTAATGGCTTCCACTATTTAATTTGTTTAATAATTGTTGAAAATAAGTCATTTTAAAACATTTTTTGAATGGGGGAAGTTTCCATATTTTTCTATTATTTGAATCTCCGAATATCTACCTTTTTGCAGAAAATATAAACTTAGGTTTTACTAAAAGAAAACTTTGAGAAAGTAATAAAGTTGTAAACATGCACAATGCAATTTACAGGAAATTTTAATAACCGGTAAATCGATAAATAAAAACCGCTGCCCAAGGAATCACGACTTCCACATCCAGATTCTCTATCCAAGTCACTCACAACAAAAAACTTTATATGTTAAAATAATTGTTTATGGAACTTTAATAATATAATATTTGAAATCCTCTACCCCCAAAACCCATAAAACGATACCCCACATCGATAGTGGGGTGGGGGTGGTGATAGGGGGGTGGTAGTGGGGGGTGGATGAAGTAAAAAAATATTTTGAGGTTTCTGGTTCCTGTACATACACTAAATCACATTTTTTTTCCATCCCCTTTAAGAGGGGGTGGGGGTGGTAATGGGGGTGGCTAATGCCAAATTTTTTTTTGAGACCTTGTATATACTAAATACCAATTTCGTGGACTCTTACCTGCTTGATTTATCCATTTACCCCAAATTTACCCCAATTTACACCCCCAACCCTTCGACGGAACAAGATGAAAATATAATCTAGTTCTAGATCTCGTTAAAGTACATATGTGTACCAAATTTCAAGTCAATATCTTAAACGGTTCCAGAGTAAACGTGCGCACAAAAAAGTTACAGACAGACAGACCGACAGACAGACAAACAGACAGAGAGAAAATTTTTTTCGCTCAAACTTAAAATCTCGACGTTTCATGACATTTTAAGCCTATTTGGACAATAAAAATTTTTTTGTTACTATACTTCCACTGGACGTGGAAGTAAAATGAACATAACCGGTATTTAAATATGTACCGAAATATGTAAAAAATTATGTAAAGAAGGTAGGTTAGAGGCAACTTTTTGATGTGCTATAAAATGTTTTTACCGTAATGTGCTTGAATTAGAAATTTCATTTCTACCGTGTGGTCCACGGTACACAATGATTCTTTTCTCCATAATTCCCGCCAACTAATTAGTTTAAAATGTGTCATATATTCCTTAAAATGAGCAGTGGTCCATTTACTTTAAAATTCAGTCAAAGTAAGTTCTAGTATCTTCTTTTGTGTCTTATTATTAACACGTGTTTGTTACCTCTCTGTCCCTTTTCAACATTACATTGAACCTTTCTGGAATCATTCATTTTAAACATTTATGTTGCAGGCACTTTTTCTAAGAAACTATTCAGTTTTCATTAATTTTATATAATTCTCTGTTACTTAAATAAAATTAAATGGAAAACACATATTACAAACAAATAATAGAAAAGAAAATGGGACTTCTATTAAAAAAAAATGTTTAAAAAGATTTATTTTCAATAATTTTTGAAAATTTTAATTCTTATACAAGTTTAAAATTGACATATTGAATTAAGGAAGGTGGTTTTATGTTTTTTGTACACTCCATGGTAAGCTTGTTAAAATTTTGCAGCTTATATATTTTTTCCATGGCATTCTTTCTACTGAGATGTTAAATTCTATTTTTACTCAGCCATTCTTAAATTCGAAAAAAGGAGTATAAAGAAAATTGAACTTCGGATTACGAAAGAAAGTTACTATTAAAAATAAAAAAGTTGCAAACTTCGGCTAAATTGGAAGTAACCCAAAAAAAATTGTGTGCCGGTGACTTCAAGTAACCAAAAACATTTTATAGTACTTTACTTCTTATAAAATATTATTTTGGGTATTCAGCAGATAACTTTCAAAGAAATCATTCGTTCCTTTCATATATCATTGATCTAAATCTGATCAAGCTAGAATATCAACGAATAGTCCTCTTACAAACAAACTTGTCAATTTCTTTATACATTTACTATGTCTAACATTCAATATGAAAAACAAGAAAATAACCATTCTTTCTATATATTGAAGATCTAAGTCTGATCATGCCAATATATTGTCATAGTAAATGTATAAAGAAATTGACAAGTTTGTTTGTAAGAGGACTACTCGTTGATATTCTAGCTTGATCAGATTTAGATCAATGATATATGAAAGGAACGAATGATTTCTTTGAAAGTTATCTGCTGAATACCCAAAATAATATTTTATAACAATGACGTAAGCAGAAATACAAGATATTTATTTTTTTAAATACTTTACTTCCTACTGAAAAATGCCTTACGCGCCCATAAAAGTTTCACGGTAAAAACTTGTCCCCATCCTTTACCTAGAAAGATAAAAGTTTCTCGCTGTATTAATGAATGCAATTTTTCACTATCGACATGGTAATAAAAATCCATATTTTCTACACTTATTAAAATTTGACCTTCATATTAACAGTTATTGTTAACAAATATGTAAATATGCTAATATACTAGTTAGGTAAATACTTTAAAACACTCATTATTGGAGAACCAATCAAAACAACTATCTTCTAGCTAATACTGACGAAGTATTGAATTACTAGTATATTAGCGTGCCCAGATTAGGGCAACAATATACAGAAAGTAGGTATTTTCATAATAAATAAGAAAGTGTGTAAGTTGTGATTTGCATAATACCTAAATAATATTCTCTAATCATGATAAAAGCAAATAAATAAAAATAATCGATTGTAAATATGTAAAATATAAAAAAAGGTGAAAACTTGAGGCCAATTGATTGATCATTTTTGAAAAATAATTAACGTAATCTAAACGTTACTTTCGTAACTACTTTCGTTAACATAACCTGTTTGTTATGAATAGCTCCCTACTGAGAAGTGCCTAATCTTTGTTAATTACATTTTTTTCAGAGTTTTTCAACTGATACGTGATATATACAATGAGTGTCAACATCACATTCAATTATTTAGCTTACTTTTTCAGAATTTTACTTGACTATTTCCTGTATTCCTACAATTACTCTACCTATATTGCCGCATTGTCATACGTATATTATAATGACAATGCATAGTCAATGTTCATCCCTGAACTAGATTCATCTGATAATGTAATAAAATTGTATAGTATCTGTCTGTATTATGTTCTTTCAGGCAGGAGGAGTCTGGCCTATCTACAAATTGTTGTTTACATTATTTCACACTTTAAACTATACTTTATAATCAGGGCCCCAACAAGGGAGGGGGGGTAGGTCCAGTAGGTACCGTGGTACCAGGGCCCAACCACTTAGAGGTCCGAATAAACTAGGAAACGCAATGCAAAAATATTAGTGGAGTAAAAAACAGGGGAAAAGTCGCTTCCTTCTCGAGTTTTTTTTTTAATCTTAGAACAAATCTAGATATATACCATTTCGTTAAGTAGGTCGATGTTCATTAGAAATCATGAAATACGACATTTTTTAGTGGTCACGGACATTGTTATTTTTAAAAAGGTGTGAAATTTTTTTTTTTTTAAATCATGTTTTTTTGAACATCTAATGCCATAACTTAAAAACGAATGGAGCTATCCACATCAACTTTTTTTGTTATAAAACACACACTTAAGCGCTTCTATCTGTGTATAGTATTGTTAACTAAAACATTTTTAAGTTTGTTAAAAACTTAGATAACCTTGAAAGTTCAGAAAATACGCAGTCAAATTTTCACTAAGCTACAAACTTTTTTGTTTTTGGAAATTTTGTATAACATGCTGCGAAGAAAATAAAGCCAAAAGACCAAAAAAGTTTTTGATAGCATAAATTTTATTGTGTCTTTTACAGTTTAGGTACAGTGATTTTTTTTTTTTAGAGCGCGCGAATTGCAGAAATTGAATATTAATACGTCCGCGTCCACTAAAACTAACTAGTCTCAGGGCGGTGTACTATTAACGTTATTCGTTTTCGTCGAAGGTCAAATTATAAAACCGCTGCCCAAGGAATTACTACTTCCACATCCAGATCTTCTATCCAAGTCTCTCAGAACGAAAAAAATTTGAATGTGGAAATCATTTTTTATGGAACTTTAATAATATAATATTTGAAATCGTCTACCCCAAAAACCTATAAAACGATATGCCACATCGGTAGTGAGGCTGAGGGTGGTGGAATAAAGTAAGTAGTAGTGGTGGATAAAGTAAAAAAAAAATTGAGGCCTTTGGTTCTTCACTAAATGACAATTTTATTTTTTTCGCCCCCTTGAATAATGGGGTGGGAGTTGGTAATGTGGGTGGTTAGTGCCAAAAAAAAATTTTGAGAGCTTAGCTTCTCTTATATATACTAAATACCAGTTTTATGGACTCTTACTTGCTTGATTTGTCTATTTACCTCCATTTACCCCCAACCCTATTACGGAATAATCTAGTTCCAGATCTCGTTAAAATACATGGTACGTGTACCAAATTTCAAGTCAATAACTTAAACGGTTCCAGAGTAATCGTGCGCACAAAAAAGTTACAGACAGACCGACAGACAGAATTTTTTTTGCTCAAACTTAAAATCTCGACGTTTCATGACATTCTAAGCCTATTTGGATAATACAAATTTTCAAAAATATTTTTGTCCATACTATATTTCCACTGAATGTGGAAGTAAAATGTGTACGATATTCTTTCTCTTATTACCACTTGTATTATATTGTAGAACGTATGGTCATTGTGCGAATTGTGCGTGGATTATCTACTTAAAAAATATTTAAGAAAAATAAGCAATCTAAGTTTCATTGTAAAATGGAATGAATTTTATGTGGCGTAGTAATAGAGGAAAACGATAAACTTGTGCACAAGCCATGGAAACAGAGTTTAGAGACTATAATTAGGAAATTAAAAAAGACTTAATTTAGGATGTTTTTTTCTTTTTTTTTACCTAAATTAGGCGAAAATAACACAGGTCTACAAAAAAAAAAAAAATTCTTCTCCGAGGACTAAACCTATCATGCCTTAAGTATTTTTGTGTGCTGAATCCGAATTTTCAATTAAAAAAATTTTCTACCGCGTAGATTTCGAGTAAATTCCGGTTTTTATTGTCAAAAAAACCGTATTTTGACGATAAAAACCGGGATTTACTCTAAATCTACGCGGTAAAATTTTTTTTAATTGAAAATTCGGATTCAGCATACAAAAATGCATAAGAAATGATAGATTTAGTCATTGGAACAGAATTTCTTTTTTTGTAGACCTATGTACAAAGTGCACCTGTGCCACAGATCTACAAGAAAAAAGTTCTGTTCCAAGGGCTAAACTTATCATTCCTTATGTATTTTTGTGTGCTGAATCCGAATTTTCAATTTAAAATTTTTTTTACCGCGTAGATTTCGAGTAAATCCCGGTTTTTATCGTAAAAATACGATTTTTTTGATAATGTTTGACGTTTGCTCGAAATCTAAGTGGAAAATTCGGATTCAGCATACAAAAATACTTAAGGCATGATAGATTTAGTCCTTGGAGTAGATTTTTTTTTGTCGACCTGTGTTATTGTGTGGATCTAGGGTAAAAATGCAATGCATGGGAGTTTCGGATAGCGACTCTGACAGAGGAAATGTCGGATGCAAATATTAAGATTGCCACGTGCTTTAAGAAACTGTCTTTTTTATTTTGCTCCAATAATAACGCAAAAAAAGGAAAACTCGATAGTTTACTTTTTATCAAAACACTCCAAAATTGTTACTTTTCCTAAACTTCTGTTTATGGGATTTTATTAACCCCCTAGCTGCGCAACATTTTTTCCATTTTACTATAATATTATTTTTCACCGTTTCCGAGATCCCAATGCAATGCATACTCCATTTAAGATTTTTAATTCCTTTTTGCATTCAACCTTAGTCCTTAATGTGTCACTGGAAAAAATAAGTTATCCTTTCAGATCTTAAAACGTGATAAAACAGTCCTAAACATAAAAAAATAATAATGAAAAGTTCCGTTACATACAATACATAATCATTATTATTCTAAGTACGGCGCGCGTACGCTTCGACAATTCCTCCATACTAAAAAATTCGTAACTAGCAAACTATTGCTAATAATGAAAATATTTTTTTTCTAAAAACTTTTTTAGTCTATTGACTTCATTTTCTTCACAGCATGTTACACAAAATTTTCAAAAACAAAAAATTTCCTCGCTTAGTGAAAATTTGATGGCGTATTCTCTAAACTTTCAGGGTCATCTACGTTTTTGGCATGTTTACATTTTTTTTTATTAGCAATTCTATGAATAGAGAGAAGCGCTTAAGTGTGTGTTTTATAACAAAAAAAAGTTCACATCGATAGCTCAATTCATTTTTGAGATATGGCAATGGATGTACAAAAAAACATGATTTAAAAAAAAATTAAATTTTACACTTTTTTTTAAATAAGAATATCTGTGACCACTACAAAATGTCGTATTTTGTGTTTTTATATGTAAAATGATGTTGTTGGTAATACCCACTGAGTCTGATCTTGTTCTAAGCTCATAAAAAAACGACACAATTTTACCTCTTTTTCGCTCCACTATATTAAACTAATTAAAATTTGGGTACAGGTAGTGTAGTTATAATGAAAGGGGCCGGGGCCCATGATTTGATGTGAGTGCCTGTTAATAAAATAAGTCTATGAACTGAAAATTGACAAAACTTTGATGCACCGACCATTTGAACCGTAACTAAGATAATATATAAACATATATAAACATTTATTTATTACGGCACTTGTCCCTTTTATAGACAAGAGAATGGGATAACTCTGAAAACAACCTATTTAGCAGCGTTAACAAATTTAAGAGCTAAAGCTTCATATACTTTATAACTTTCACCCAAACTAAATCTAAGAGCATGTTATATATGTATAATTTTCTGAAAAGGCATAAATAAAATCAAGAGTATCGAAATCAACCGCAGTTTAATCTTTTATTGCAATTAAGGTGAGCGGTGCCGCGAACGTAATTCGACAATTTCTCCTACATTCCTAAACCGATTAAAATAATTTTTTGATAGGCTTTTATAGGCAACTTTATAGAATGGTACTAGCCTATTGAAAACTAAAGAAAGAAAAACATTTTTTTCTTGTGTGAAAAACAAAAAAATATATATTTGTTTTGTTTTGTATCCCAGTATCATTCTATCAAGTATTTTCTAAAAGCCTGTCAAAATATTTTCTCAATCGGTTCATAGGAGAACTTGTCGAATTACGAAATCATTTTTTTAAGCCACACCGCCACTCTTAAAGCAATTGTACAAATTCAACAAAATATATTAACGTTGAGATCCAACGTTACCGTATGTAACAGTTCATACAAAATAAGGTAATAAATTATATTTTTAAATCATACTACCTATTACACTATTTCATAATATAATATTTAGAATCAAAAGATTGTAAATAAATTGACATTTTTATTATATGAAATTAATATTTTACTCGCTTATTGTTTTGTAATATACATTTTTGTGATTTTAAGAATTTTTGAGGGAAACGATTATTATATACGATCACTACTGTAACTAGTCAAAAACACACTACCTGACATCTATGTAAGTTGAACTTTACATATTGTAAACAAATCGCACTGTAAACAAACCGCACGGTAAACAAAACGCACGGGACACGCAATTATAGGTGGCTTATATCGCTGACGCGGGGTTTAAAAAAACAAATGCCCCTACGTAATTTTCAAACGCTGTCAAAACTGACATAATATTTGTTGAATAATATTGTTGATAAGTAAACTAAATCCAGATTTTACTAAATAAATAAATAAATATGATCGTAGGTAAAGTATAGTACATAATTCGAGTTGTAAAGCAATTACGCACTCGCCGCTACGCGGCATCGTGCGTAACTTTTCCATTCGTGCGTAATATGCTCCTTACAACACTCATTACGTAATATACTATTTTGTACGACATGCTTTGAAATTAGCCGAACTGTCAATAATAAATGTCAGTTACTATTGGTATGTCATATACACAAATTCACACTGTATTTTACAATAACTAAAATTAATATTCTAATTACATGTTTTCATACGTGATTTATCACCACTGAATAATAAATAATTAATTTGTTTCTTTTTTAATCAACCTCATCTACTTGTCTTTTTTTTTCAAATAATTTTTTAGACCTCAATTGAAACTAAATATAGAATATGATGAGTCAACATCAATAACAATTTTTAGTTCACTCTGAGAATTATTTCTCATCTGATTTCCTCTATTTCTGCAATTGCACCACGGATATCGCACGTATGTGATACGTTTCAAAAAGACAAGCAACACAATGGCCTATTTTTACAGAGTGTGTTAGCAATCCTAAATGTATTAACAACACAGTGAGTATCTAAAGAAAAAGTGTCCTCTCCATATATACGGTGCCAGAACGCATATACATATCGGGAATATATAGGGAGCCACTTGCTCACATTAAATGCGGAAAATATTGGGTGTGAGAACGTCAATTTAGTTTTCGGTGCCACTTGGTGATTTTACGCGTATATATATATATATATATATATATATATATATATATATATATATATATATATACTTTATTGAGCATTCCTGGTCATAAGCAACATTCATGTGAATGGCCCAATAAGCCGCTGGGCCCAATTCCATATACTTAACCGGCGAGACCCTTTATCTTATCTGTAGTCGTTTACATTAGTTGGATCTCCCGCTTTAAAAATTGGACATACCTTTGCGTAATTCATAACATACCAGATTGTGGCACTATTTTAAGTATACTGACCCCTAGACCAGGTTCTAGAGGTTCTAGGCAAGACTCATTATTCAATTTGCCGACCCCCAGAACTATCATTCAGAAATTCTCACACTGTACAAAAGTGTGAGAAATAATAATGATCTTCAAGACTTGTTTGATTTTCAACTGTAATGTAGCTGCGATAAAAAGATGAACTGCATAAATTAAAAATTTGTTTTTGGTCCATCTTCATGTATTTGTTGTTTGTTTTACATTTTTAAGATTCTCCATTTCGTTGCTATATATTATAGTACTTATTATCACCTGACCTGTAATTGAAAGTGTATTGTTAAATAAATATCTTGATCCCTGTGATGAAGTTCCAAGGAGTTAATTAAATTATGAGTAGATGAAATAAATCAAGAATAAAATATAAAGAACTGTATCAATTTTACGTTTTTTTTTCAGAACTGAAGACAAAGACTTGATAGTCCACTTCAATATACATATTGACCCATCTTACGTAAATATACAAGCAAAAGACTTAGAAGATATTCTAGCTAATGAAATATCAGTAGAGGAATCGTTATTTTTCAAAAATCTTACCATAGATTCCAAAAGCCTGGAGGTACACCCTAGCAACATTCTACCACAAGTAACTACAACTCCGTTGCCTACGACTGCTGTATCTCAAGCAATAACTCAAACACCCGCACCACCCAGGAAGTGTTTTCCTCTAGAATTGGACTATTGCAAGAAGTTGAATTATAATATTACAACATATCCCAACATTTTAAATCATAGGAACGTTAGAGATGTTAAAGATCATGTCATCACATTTAGAGAATTGGTAAGTAGTATTATTTTTTACCCAACATATTTTTAAGCCAGCATAACTTTTGGTAATGAACTATTAACTGCATTATTACATCAAACAGTAAAAGTCAAATTAAATGACTTGAAGTGGACTGAAAATTCCGGTATGACGCTGTCTCTGAAGCACTTTCGACAAATACCAAAATACTTGAAGACTACACTCAAATATTATCACTCAAGGAGAGTTTCGTCAGCCATGTTGGCATCATCTGAAGATGACTAAAACAGTTTTAATGTTCTCCGTGGTTGGCTACACTCGCGTCGAGTGTAGTATTCGACTGTAGTATTTTGGTGTTTGTGAAAAATACTTCAGAAGTTAAACTACATGGACTATTATCAGTAGAGATCTGACCCGAAGTAGCTATGACGTCAAAACCAGAATCCAGAATCGGCTCTAGGCGATATTAATATTATGACTATTCTCAGGCACAAGAATAAAAAAAATAATAAACACACCACAGATAGTAGACAACCAAATCCAAAGCCAAGGCTGTGCGGAAAGGGGTCATACATTTGGAAATACGCAGACTTACATCCACATCCACCGGTGTTGTCAATACCGGGGCTGGGGGTCAAACCCAGAGCGCGGTAGACAGTCGATCAGCATATACGCCACTCAGCCTTAGTCATAATTGTTGGGTGTAACAGTAGCACAAACACAACCACTTGCTAACTACGCATTATTAGAATAATAAAAATAATAATGGTCTTTAAAAATTAATCAACATACATATATAGGCGATGTTTAGATAGAAATATATTATTTATATTTATTCTACATGGTGAGAAGTTAAACTCCGGGCCTTTCACAAAATATCCACTGTACTGTGAAAAGGATAGTTCAACAACTGAAGAATTAGAGGCGCATATTTGAAATAGGTTACGTTTATCTTAGTTTTCCGTAACGTTATATTGCCATGGTACTTTTACTCAATGAAAAAATAACCGGTTCCTTAATATCGACAAACCATAGGTGGTCGGCCTCCATGAAAGGGTATAGCCGGAAAAGTTAGGGAAATGTGTCCCCGCACTTACTTAGTTAAAATGGCTTCCAGATGATGCAGTTTATAGAGTATATTACACGGTAAAAATTTTAACCCGCTACTATCCCTACTGAAAAAAAAATAATATGTCTTTAATTATTATATATTTTTTTTCGGTTTCTATGCAACCGATCGATTTGAAATTTGGCACGAATATTGCTTGCGTGGAGATAACTTACTCCAAAAAATAAGGCCATTTTAACTATCGGAAAAAAAAATATAAATTTTTTTTAGAGGACAAAAGGGTGGCTACCCTTCGTGGTACAATCACCATTCTATGATATATTATGTCTTAACACTTCGTGATTATCATATTAAATTGTCAGATTTTTTGCTGGAACAATATGGAAAGAAATAAAATTGGGTAAAACAAAATATTTACACATGCCTCTTAGTTGTAACAGTTAATACTTATAGACCTACAAGGTATTGTTGCATATCTACAATCGACCGCGGGTGCCAGTGCGATGTTGTCAAGTTTACTTTTTCCCCAGACGTACGGAAATTCGGTACAATCTGGCAATACCACTTCTGGAGGTTCCAGGGTTCACCCCCCAGGGGCGAAGTATTAACTCTCTAGGAGCTTGGAGAAATGTTTAGCAACGAATGATGTTCTTTGTAATTACTGTCGCATTACATCTGAAAAACGACGTACTGAACCAGATGAAGAAATTGAGGGAACGATCGAAGAAGACCAGCCTTTTGTGCCTCCGACATCTTCTAGCACTACGATTAGTGACTGATGAAATAATGGAACTACCATTGCAAAGACTCGTTGCTACACATAAATACTGTTGCATATGTGGTGATGGTAAAGAACTGACCGTAATACCCACTACTGCGAGACTACAGTGCTATCGAAACAAACAAATATACATCCCCGAGGCAATCGTTGCTGTAAAATACATTTGATTTTGTTCCCCTCATTTTTGGCCTTGGATGGGTTCCATCAGCCAGCTACGCAGATGGATAATTTTTTATCTCAGTATGGTACAGTTGTTTAACATTAGTTGTCGTTTGTCAATACTTATCCTGACTTGTGATATTGATTCCTAATATGCCTTTGTTTTTATAACTCTTGTGGTTTAACCTACTATCCGTGGTCCAGTCCATGTGTAAACTTAACTCGCCCTGATGGATCCCTGGGCGCGAAATGTGTCTACATTTGATTAAACAACATTTTTATGAAGACGTTGCACATCTGGAACCATATGCCAATTGTAGCTCGATTCCTAGATCGGATTTATGCATTCTATTAAATTCCTTAACCCCAATAACATAACAACTCTAAAAGGCTCTACAGACCACCGGGGTTTATCAGACTATCTTATTAGGGTTATGGTTATTAATTACAACCTTTATAATATACCAATGATACTATTCTGAGGATGGTCAATTTGTTCAGCTTCCTAGCAAGTGCGCTGCACGCTGGCACCATATCGAACAATTTAGTAATGTAGGAGGTCATTCTGTTATCATTATTACTACCTGTTTTCAGTTTTAATAGAAAAACAAGGACAGAAGAAGTTCTTGTATTGGAATTTTTCAACAGTGACTTTAATTCGTAAATGGCATCTACCGTTAAGCCTGTAAACGTTAATAATTGCTTCTCTGATAAACCGCAGTGGTCTGTAGAGCCTTTTAGATTTGTGAATGGGGTTAAGGAATTTAATAGAATGCATAAGTCCGATCTAGGAATCGAGCTACAATTGACATATGGTTCCAGATTTGTAATATCGTCTTCATAAAAGCAATGTTTAATCGACTGTATTTTACAGCAACGATTGCCTCGGGGATGTATATTTGTTTGTTTCAATAGCACTGTAGTCTCACATTAGTGGGTATTACGGTCAGTTCTTTATCATCACCACGTATGCAACAGTATTTATGTGTAGCAACGGGTCTTTGCAATGGTAGTTCCATTATTTCGTCAGAGTCACTAGTCGTAGTGCTAGAAGATGTCGAAGGCATCTTCTTCGATCGTTCCCTCACTTTCTTCATCTGGTTCAGTACGTCGTTTTTTAGATGTAATTAGACCGTAATGACAATGAACATCATTCGTTGCTAAACTTTTCCCCAAGGTCCTAGAGAGTTAATACTTCGTCCCTGGGACCTCCAGAAGTGGTATTGCCAGATTGTGCCGAATTTCCGTACGTCTGGGGAAAAAGTAGACTTGGCAACATCGCACTGGCACCCGCGGTCGGTTGTAGATATGCAACAATACCTTGTAAGGCTATAAGTATTAACTGTTACAACTAAGAGGCATGTGTAAATATTTTGTTTTACCCAATTTTATTTTTTTCCATATTGTTCCACCACAGCAAAAAATCTGACAATTTAGTATGATAATCACGAAGTATCAAGACATAATATATCACAGAATGGTGATTGTAGCCACCCTTTTGTCCTCCAAAAAAAAAATAGTCATAAATGGTCATAAAATGATCTTATTTTTTGGAGTAAGTTATCTCCACACAAGCAATATTCGTGCCAAATTTCAAATCGATCGGTTGCATAGAAACCGAAAAAAAAAAAAATATAATAATTAAAGATATATTATTTTTTCTTCAAGCGTATTAAAATGTTTAAATTATGTCACCAAAAACAGAAGTAGAAGTAGGACATTGTTTTACTAGTAACAAAATGTTAGTACCGAACGCCACCGTAGTGGACATTGTTTTACTAGTAACATAATGTTAGTTCCGAAAGCGCCGCCGTAGTGGGTATTGTTTTACTAGTAACAAAATGTTAATACCGAAAGCCACCGGTGGCGCGCTATCCACTAGCCACTTGTCATATTGTGTCAACATGTAAGACTGTAGTTGGAATATTTGTACATTTATGATAAATAAATGAATTTTTGCATTTTAATACCCTTGAAGAAAAAATAGTATATATTACACGGAGTAGAACGCCTTTTTTTGTGTTTTGCCCAGTTTGCGGCTTCGGCTTCGCCTCAGCCGCAAATCCTGGCCTCAACACAAAAAAAGAGTGCGTTCTACTCCTAGTAATATAATATACTATTTTTTCCACCTTCGTAGGGGTAGTAGCGGGTTAAAATTTTTACCGTGTAATATACTCTATAAACTGCATCATCTGGAAGTCATTTTAACTAAGTAACCCCTGAGTAACCCCGCACTTGCGGGGGCACATTTCCCTAACTTTTCCGGCTATACCCTTTATAATTATTAAGATTCTTAAAGCTGTGACAATATCCGAAATCATTTTAGATACATATTTCGAGAACTTAAGACGTAACTCTCTTTATTCGATCTACGTATGACGTTCGTTGGAAACGAAGTCAGTCGGGTCATTTCCGACATTCTAAAGTAACATTATTTTGTCGCGGTATTATTCTGGAACGGTTGTGATTTTAACACTACATGACTACAACCGTTCTTCTCATGTCTAATTGTTATCATATAATGCACAGTGAACTCTATACCTTATACCTGAAAGAGACCCAATCGTTGTCGAAGTCTTGCAAAACTGTAACAGGCGCAAAAGCCTAATGTGATGGTAACTTATCTCTCCCTGATTCTACACAAATGCATTGGCTTGTTCCATAAGTGAAATGTTAGTCAATTAACAACGCACGTTCTTCCCATAGGACGCAATAAGATAAAAAGAGACAGATACCCGTCATGAGTGCGGGTTTTCTGATACCATCAGAATCAAGGACACCACAATTCTACTGCCTACTCAAGATCCACGAAGCAGGAGTTCCGTTACGACCAATTGTAAGTGCAATGAATTCACCAACCCATGCGCTAGCAAGATATTTAGCAGACTTACTCAAAGCATTTATTGGGCAAACAGAAACACCATATCAGGAATTCACACATGTCATATAAGAGCTGAAGAACATCACAGTGAACCAAGAAGATATACTAGTCAGTTTTGACATAACATCACTCTTCACCATTATACCAGTTAATGAGGCGATAGAATTAGCTCGGGAAGAATTGCAGAACAACGGTTTGGACCTGATGGAGCTTTGTGTCAACTAGACCTACTTCAACTTCAATGGAAGCCTACATAAACAAAAAGATGTAGCATCAATGGGTTCACCAGTATCATCAGTACTCGCCAACTTAGTTATGGAAGCATTCGAAATATACCCCTTAGACAACTACCAATTAAAACCAAATTGTTGGTTTAGATATGTGGATGACACCCCCTTACAACCCTCCTGGGGATTGAAATTCCACTTGTTCTAAACATTTGAAAAGCAGGTTTTTTGGTGCGCTGAAACCGAATATGACGATAAAAACTTATTTGAACCTTCCAGACACCCCCTATCACCCCCTATACGCCCTAGGAGGGGTTGAAATTTCACTTGTTCTAAACATTTAAAAAGTATGTTTATTTTCACGTTTTTTGGTGCACTGAAACCGATTATGACGATAAAAACTGATTTCAACTACCCAACCACCCCTTACAATCCCCCAATGGGGGAGTTAAAATTTCACTTCTTATGAAAATTGAAAATGTATGTATATTCTTAAGTATTTAGGTGTGGTGAAATCGAAAATGACGATAACAAATGATTTTAACCTCCCAGTCACCTCCTAGCACCCCCTTACATTTTTTATCATCATATTCGGTTTCAGCGCACCAAAAAACCTAAAAATGAACATACTTTTTAAATTTTTAGAACAAGTGGAATTTCAACCCCTCCTGAGGCTTGTAGGGGATGCTATGGGGTGACTGGGTAGTTCAAATAAGTTTTTATTGTCATATTCAGTTTTAGCGCACCAAAAAACCTGCTTTTCAAATTTTTAGGACAAGTGTAATTTCAAGATCCCAGGAGGAGGTGCTAGGGGAAATTTGGATAATTAAAACGTTTTTCTATTGTCATATTCGGTTTCAGCGTCTCAAAATAATAAGGAAGTTTACTCTGGGTTTCGACTTTTTTTCTTTTTTGTGTGCCTGTGTAATAATTTGACTTTTTCTATTTTCAGTGCTTTCGATATGTTTACATTATTCTGAGTGGGTCCTTGCACGTATAAAAATAATGTTTTAAATTAAGAATTTCTTACCACAAAGGTACATATTTGTTTTATATAAAGAATTTATTTATTTGGTTATATCAATCATAAGATCCTCGATTCAAAACATTATGTTTGTCTGTGTGTGAAGGCCGTCTCTGGTATAACTACCTCGAAGCCGGTCTCTGATTATCAATAAAACTGTAGATAAAATTAAATAAAAGTAACACTCTGAAGTTCATGTTGCAGAGAATATAACTACGTTAAATAAATATCGCTTAATGTTAATAAAGTTTTTTATTAAATATATAATACTTAAATTCAAGATTTTCAACCGAAAATAATATTTCATTTATTTATTTATTTTTTATTTCTCAGGCTATAAGTCTTATTACACGAGAAACACTTTAACATATAAACTTAAAGTATCGAACATGTGTATGCATTGTATATATTATAAACATATTTATACCATTAAGTTATTTACTTATCGAATAAACCATAAAAAATGAAGGACGCAGGTTTAAATAAATAAATTACACATATAAGTATACTGATCGAAATTATATGGGACTGATTAGATTCAGGTAAGATAATATCTGAATTTTAAAACTTTGTAATGGGACGGAAAAGTCAATATTTATAGTTGATATGGCATTGTTTGAATATTTCATAATATTATTTATTTGGTCTGTTTTGGCGAGAGATCAAGGTATATAAAAGAGGAGCTAAGCTTGGTGGGTCTTGCAGGCACTCTTAAATTAAAGGACAATGTTTCTGCATCAGATTATCCTATATTATAAAAGTACTGATTCATTGACTATCAATGCACAGCTCAAATCGCTGGCGCTGGGTTTAAAAACTTCAAATTTTGCATAGAAGTTCCTCGAATGAGGAGGCAACCACTAAGAAGGGATTTTTCGAAATTTCACCTCTAAGAGGGTGAAAAAGGGGATTGAAATTTTAGGCTTTTTAGGAAACGATTAGATCTAGATGCGTGAAATTTGGCAGAACTATTTTTTATTGAAATCTGTTAGATACGTGTAAGACGAAATTTTGATTTTCACTTTTTGAAGGGGTGAAAACAGTGGTGGTAACGTAATTACTCGAGCGATTGACTCTTCTGAGGAAATAAGGAGGCATGTATTCGACGGTTTTCAAAAAGAGACCCCGAACGCGTGAACGGGGAGGGGGAGTTTTTTAAGCTTTTCGGAATGAAATTTGGCCTAAATATTTTTTATTGGAATCTATTAGACACGAGTAAGACGAAATTTCGATTTTCACTTTGAAGGAGTGAAAAGGGGGTGGTAGATGGTTTAAAGCGCACCCGTATTTTTGAAATCGCGTAAGTCAGAAACGTGATTATTCGAGCAATGGACTCTTCTGAGGAAATAAGGAGACGCGTATTCGACGGTTTTCAAAAAGAGACCTCCGAACGGGTGAACGAGGAGGGGGGAGGTTTTAAGCTTTTCGGAAATGGTTAAACCTTGCAGCATGAAATTTGGCAGAAATACTCTTTATTGGAATCTATTAGACACGAATAAGAAGAAATTTCGATTTTCACTTTTTGAAGGGGTGAAAACGGAGGTGGTAGATGGTCTAAAAGTTACCCGTATCTCTGAAATCGCGTAAGACAGAAACGCGATATTCCAGCGATGGGCTTTTTAAGGAAATAAGGAGACACATATTCGACGGTTCTCAAAACTCTCTCTGTAAACTTGTAAAACTGCCTTTAGTTCTTTATATCTAAAGTTACCAATTAATTATTATTACTATTATACATATAATTAAGGGAAGCTGATACTCTTTCAGACATACCTGATAATTATAACCGAGCTTGAAATTTTTCAGCATGCTCTAGCATATATGAATATTATTGACACTATAACCTTCTATTACATTTCTAAATTATAAACCGAAAATACTTTTGTTGTAGGTAGATGCAGAATGCTACAGACATGCATACGAGTTTATTTGCCAAGTACTACAACCTTCTTGTAAGAAAGGGGAAGAAGAAGACGAGATGATTTTGCCTTGTAGAAGTTTCTGCAGAGATTTCGTGTCAGGGTGTGGAAGTAGATTAACTGGGAAGATTAAGGACTTGCTGGATTGCAGCAGATTTCCTGAGTATGGTGATAACGGAAATTGTTCAATCAAACCAGGTGAGTGTCTAATGGACATGTCTCAAGTTTTTGTTTTGCTTAATAGATAGTACTTGTAAAATTTAAGCTCGTCAATTTCTTTCTGAATATGTTTTAGTTTCTTAGCTAGATAAAGAAAAATAATAAAGTTTGAAATTTTAGTCCTATGGCGCCATTGGAATAAATTTTGTTTCTAAGTGGATTTCTAGAAAATGCCAATTTTGGGCCCACTGCGCCCACCTTAGAAAAGTGTACTATCTTATGTTTTTTGGCATGCTAATTACAAATATGACCTTCAATTTACCGAAAATTGAGCGGAAAAAGATGGGGTATCCACTAGAGCATTACACAGACTCACAAAAAAAATGTGGTCTATCCGGCGGATCAAACCAGTATATCCTTATATGTTTGGACACTCTGAAGCCGAATCCGAAGTCAGAATTGTCAGATTGGCTTGTTTTCACCCCTAACCCCAAAAAACGCCTCCCAAAAAAAATTGCCTGTCCGGTGGACCAAACCAGTGTGTCCTTATGTATTTGGACCTACTGAAACCGAATCCGTAGTCAGAATTAATTGTCAGATTGGCTTTTCACCCCGACCCCAAAAAACACCCGCATACCGGTGTGGCCTTACGTATTTGGTAAGGACATACTGGTGTTGTCCGCAGGATAGACCACTTTTTTGTTTTGGGGGTGTTTTTTGGGGTCAGGGGTGAAAAACGAGCGAATCTTACGGTTTCGGCGTGTCCAAATACATAAGGATACACTGGTATGGTCTTCCGGACAGACCATTTTTGGGATGGGTGAGGGTTAGGGACGAAAAACGAGCCAATCTTACAATTCTGACTTCAGATTCGGTTTTAGTGAAAATACATAAGAAGATACTGGTCTAGTCCCCCGGACAGACCCTCTTTTTTTTGTGGGGCTGTGTTATTAACTGATATTTAACGTCTTGACACATACAGTGTAACCATCTAAGAAAAAAGCACTTTTTTAAAATACTTGAAAAATTCATGGCCAAGTAAGGCCAAAACTAAGGTCATATTCAATTTCAGCGAGCCGAAATAAATGGAAATACAATGGTTTAGTTCGCTGAGCATGACTTTTTTCCATTTGTGTGCCAGTGTAATTTATGCACTAAAGCGGCTTCGCAAACTAATATCTTAGAAATAGCTCAATTTTGGGGATTACGGCTATTGACTACTACTAACATTTTCAGGTAGTCAATTGAGGGGGGGGGGGGGGGATACATAGCAATTTTACTGATATTTAGGATTAAATTACGCAGGGGGCTAAAGAGAATTAGTGGCGAGCGCGCTTAGTCACACTGTCTATCGTATGCTGGGTTCGATCTCTAACTGCGGCATTACCAATGTCAGCGGATAATGGATGTTGTCTGCGTTTTGTCAAATTTGTAACCCTGTTCACGACAGCCCTGACTTTGGATTTGGGGGAAGTCCACTATATTTGGTGTGTTATGTTAATTATCCTTTGTGCAATAAATAACAAATTCACTCAAAACTATATTAACGTTATCAAGGAGTTCTGGCAGATTCGATACAGAGATGCTAAAAGAATTATCATACGCAAACACGGTGATATTTCTCTTGATCATAAGTGATTAAAAATCATTTACAAATAGTAAAAAATATAGGTGTTCCAGCGTCTAACCTTGCATAACGCCAAGATCGACTTCATGATTATGAGAAATTACTTTATTATGATTAACATGAAGTATTGTGACATGATTCAGTTCAGGAAGCTACCTCGAATTCCCATGTACAATTTATTCTCAATGAAATTCATGTTGAATATATATAGAAGATCTACTAAAAATGTATAAAGTAAATCAGATCTACATATAAAACATGGCAAGTAGGGATACATCCCGTAGAAGATGCTTAATTTCAACTACATTAAATGGTGAGAGTTATAGTATCAATCGACTGACGCTATGGGCGACTATATCATTCGTCAAAATTGAACACTTTGGAATGTTTCGAAAGGCAATATATGAGTTATGTGAGGTTTTCCAGCTTTTGCAAACATAGTAACGGAATGTAACTCAATGCGCACAATGTGATTTCGCTTCGCTACCGAGCTATCCTTATGATGTTTTTTTCAATTTGCAAGAATTTTGAAAAAAACTAAAAATCCATTCGGCATGAATAAAATTTTGTCCAATCGCCATCCGGTGCTTCTGTCCAAAGCTCTTACTGCCGGATGAAAATAACTTTGTAATGTTAAAAACCGTCCTTTTGAATAATTGAATTTTTATATAAAAAATCAGATTTGAGGGTACTTCAAAAATGAAGATTGATTTTTATGAAGTAAATTTTTAGTATATCAAATCAAATCAAATCAAATCAAATTTATTGGTGCTTTAACAATACAGTTTTACACAAGTCAAATATAGAAATATAGAAATTGTCATAATATTATGCAATGTCACTTATAAAATATATAATATAGGATAAATAAATTGTAAAATAACATAAATAATTAAAAATATTTCAAATATACATACAAAATATTTGTACACATACACAAATATACACAATAAAATATACTGTAAATTTATATAAAATTTATATAAAATTGTTGTCCATTATTTTGGCTTCAGTGCCATTAAAATTTAAAAATTCATGTATACTATAGAAACATTCTTTTATTAAAAATTTTTTTATTAACTGTTTATATTTCACCTCTGGTAAGGCTTTCACCCAATTTGGAATTTTATTAAAAAATTTAGGGCCGTAACAATTAAAGCCACAATCACTTGACTTAAGCCTATTAAAATCTATCACTAAGTTATGTTGAGTTCTCGTGTTGTATTTGTGAATATCCTCATGTTTTTTATATTGGTTTATGTTTTTGTAAATATATATCAGGCAATGAAAAATGTATAATGACGGAAATGTTAAAATTCCCAACTCAATAAATTTATCTCTTACATCCTCTCTATATCCACGATTTGTAATTATCCTGAGAGTTTTCCTTTGTAACCCGAAAATTCTGTTAGCTTGCGGGGCATGGGCCCAGTTTATCAGACCATAAGTCATATGGGATACTATTAGCGAGTAATAGGCCGTTAATAAAATTTTAAAAGTTACAATGTTTTTCAAGTTTCTTAGCAAGAATATATTTTTTGATATCTTTTTTGCTGTGTAATCAACATGGTGGAACCAGTTGAGATTTGGGTCAAGAAAAACGCCTAGAAATTTTACTTTTTCTGGGTTATTATAATTTTCAATTGGCCTATGACTGAAAATCATATTTGTAGTTTTATGCTCGTTTAGTGACAATTTATTTGATGAGAACCATTCTAAAGCATTTAACTTAGCTTCATCTATTTGCCTCTGAACAGCATCCAATTTATTGTCTGATACCAGGAGTGTGGTATCGTCTGCAAATAATACCAAGTCAACATCAGGTACAGACTTACTTAGGTCATTTACGTAAATTAAAAATAGAGTTGGTCCTAAGACCGATCCCTGTGGCACTCCGCTCTTTATGTACTGGGATGTCGAGTTAGTATTACTTATGCTTATGTACTGCTGTCTATGCTTTAGAAATGATTCTATTAAGTTGCAGCTGATCATGTCAAATTTATAAAGTTTTAATTTGTCTATTAGAATTTGATGAGAAACACAATCAAAAGCCTTTTGAAGGTCACAAAAGGTTACCCCGACATAATCCCTATTCTCATTTCCTTTGACAATTTTGTCTATTAAGTAAATAATTGCGTCATTTGTGGTCATTTTTGCTCGAAAACCAAATTGTTTACAATAATATAAATTATTATCTTCAAAATGGTGTGTTATTTGATTTTTTAAACATGTTTCGAAAATTTTTGATAATACAGGAACAAGAGAGATAGGTCGAAAGTTATTGTTATTTAAAGAACCTCCTTTATGAATTGGTACCACCTTTGTGACCTTTAGGACATCTGGATAAACACCTGCGCTAATGCATTGATTGATTAGACTAGTAAGGTAGTTTCAAACAAATGCATTTTCCAAAATTTTTGTGTCTTATGGTGTAATAAAAATTATAACGCTCTTAGGAGACTCTATTGAAATAAATAAAAATGCTTAGTTAACAATAAACTAATTTATTTACAAGAAAATAGAATGTCGGTAGAACAAACAGTTATCTACGGGGTGTACGAAAATAAAATGTGTTAACGATAAAAATATTCGATATACAAGATCAATGAAATGAATGGTACACAAAGAGGCGTAAAAAGTAACAATATACGACAAATTACAAAGATAACTCAATAATTAGAAGGCCACAGCACATAGGCCACAGTAGAAGGCCGCAGTACATAAAGAACTACTGTACACACTCTAAAAAAGATAGATAACTAAATTATTAGTTGGCCAACGTAGTATTACTAAATGAAAAGATTAAATGACATTTAACTTCTAAATAAATTTTGATATTTTTTATCACAAACAAATCTCTAAACTTAAATAAAGGTAATAATATAAATGAATTATACAGTAGCATTTTAAGCCACAAGATACATATGAGAAAACATAATGTGCTCTGCATAGAAAATTATTTACATGTATTAAACAAGAAATCTTTTTCAGTTTTTAAGAGACGATACGTACACTTGCGAAAATGATGTAGTTTGTCAAAACAAACAATAAAATATCCGCACAAAATACAAAAAGTCGCACCGTATAGGCGTCTTTGGTCACGATGTAAAAGGAAAGTTACAAGAACATCGCCAGGGGCTGTTGCCAGTTGTCGATAAACACAAGGTAGAAATGTAAATGTTTCTGTACTTACAAAACTGTAGCAAAGGTGACGAAGGCACTGTTATGGGTTACAAACGCAAGTTATAGGTCGGTACCAGCTTTTTGACCATTAAAAACTGCATAACTATACCATTATAGGTATATTAAACACTGATTTTAAACTAAACTTTCTTATTAACTCACTTAAAGTAGCTAGTATTACACCAAAAAATGTGCTTTAATTCAGGAACGTCTATACTAGACATATTTTGGTGTTAACTTCTCAACTAATCAGTACAATTCACCAAAGAAGTTAAATCTCAAAACTAATAAACACTTAAGTGGATCAAATTCCAACCATAAGTTAACGACCTCAAGGCTTGCAGCCTGTATGGAGAGTGTCCAAAAAACAGTAAGTTACAATTTTATATTCGCGCCCAGCTCACTATTTTCGGGAGCTGTAACCAAGCAACGTAGGCATTATGCTTGCCGATTGGAGGAATAGTTCCCGCGCTGCTATTTTACTTGCTCATTCTCTGGAATTTCTGGAATGCTAATTCGTAAACAATTAACGTCGACAGGGCCGGCGTTAAATATCTTTGGTAAAAATAACAATTTAGATAATTTTGTTATGAAGATATAAAATAATGTAATTTAGTGGGTTTTAGTAGAAATTTACGAATACTTAAAAAGTTGATCTTTACATAATCTCGTTGCACTTTTCACAATTCTCTCTATTGTGCGTGGTTTGCAAAACTTTACTTCGTCTTTGGACATTGAAAATCGATATTTAGGGTAATTTGGAAAAATTGTTATTTCATTATTTTCATCAATTTTACTATGATCTATATACCAGCTACATATGCCGGAAGATGTGCAGTCCTGATAAGGTAATTTGTGTTTGATCCAAGAGAGTGGATTCTGTTATATTATTTGTGTGCTGTTGTTTGCCACCAAGTTCATGATTATAAAATCTTTGACAGATGATTTGACGACTTTAATATAGTTTGTTAGTAGAACGACGATGTACTTACAATAAGCGTATAAGTTTCAATACCGATATTAGTGCACATTGTGTTAATTACTTATTTGAAATAATGCATGGAGTGACTTCCCAGCTTATCAGTAAATAATATCAGAAAAGCAATCTCTGCTTGAGAAATAAAGTAAATATGAACAATTAACAAGGCTGAGATCGCTATCTGGAGAATAAGCTGATTATCTGATATTTCGTAAAATACCTAACTCGTAAAATAATGTGTGCACTGCGATTAAATAAAATTCTGCTTCTAATGGTTAAATGGAGATAAGGATAGAAGTTAATCTATTAGAGGCATACTCACAGTGATAATCGATATTTTAAAGTAAATAGAAATTCTCCTCAATGCCTATTTATAGTTGAAGTACAGTGAAAGTCTGACATCTTTAGGTATTTATGAGTAATATTCGATGCCGTTCCAGGAAATTATTTATTTGAGCCAGTGGCGGCTGGTGAAATTTCAATATTTTTTTTCTCGTCTGTGGCGCAAGGGACCCATGCGAAATATGGGAAATAACATCTAGAGAAGCACTTCTCTAATTACCCCTAAAAAATTTTGAAAAAGCAGTTTGCGAAAAAATTTTTGAAATTTCGGTAGCTTCCCCTGGGTCTAGGGACTCCTGTTTATGAAAATATTTTCATAATTAACTGAAATACAATGAACTGAAATTTTGTAATTTACAATTTAACAAATTACAATATTTCAATTCGTTGTATCTCAGTTAGTAATGAAAATATTTTCATAAACTCCCACTTGTATTTTTATGAAAAGCCAAATGCATATGACAAAAAAAATAAACAGAAGTCCCTAAACCCATGGGAGGCTACCGAATTTTCAAAAATTTTTTCGCAAACTGCTTTTTCAAAATTTTTTAGAGAAGTTCTTCTCTAGATGTTATTTCCCATATTTCGTATGGGTCCCATGCGCCACAGACGGGAAAAAAAATATTGAAATTTCACCAGCCGCCACTGATTTGAGCAAAAGGTAAAAGGTAATATTATCTCGTATTTCTTTGGCTATTCGTATTCAATGTGTTTAATGAGAAAGTATGCTAGAGGGCCACCTTGGAGTTATACTGTTGTTATTGCAAAAAACAATTGTTTCACCCCGATAAAACTATGTGTTTTTGGTTTCCTACATCTAAGGATGCTATGTAAACTTTTGAAACTTTGCAAGGGTAAATCTAAATCTAAACCCGAAGTCAGAATTTTCAGATTGGCTCGTTTTTCATTCCTAACCCCAAAAAACACCCTTAAATAAAAAAAGTGCTCTATCCGGCGGCAGACCAATGGGGACGTTATTATACAAGGATGCAGAAACGTAAAATCTTTCTTCGTTGATTTTCTTCTGTTGTTGGTAACTAATACAGTTCTAGTAAAAAAAATATACACGTTACTGGTTGATAAGAACTTCTACTTTCCTAACTTTCTTTGGCTTCTTCCTCCCAAACAAGTTTTTTGTGCACAGCTTGTAGACCAAACATGTTTCAATTAATACTCCTATACAAATTAAACTAATACCGATAGCCAAACATATCAGCTTGAAAAGTAACAATTTTATACTGAATATTATACTGCCTGGTATCACGACTATCTGCTCAAACCAAAGTATTGAGTGTGAAAGTTGAAAAAACTGGATTTTTGGGGGTGTTTTTTGAGGTTAGTTATAAAAACCGGGCCAATTTGACAATTCTAACTTCGGATTCGGATTCGGCGGGTCAAAATACATAAGTATACATTGGTCTGATCCGCCGGACAGTGTATTTTTTTTATTTAGTGTTGTTTTTTGGGATTAGGGATGAAAAATTTTGACTTCGCACTTGGATTCAGCGGGTCAAAATACATAACTGGTCTGGTCCACAGGACAGACCATTTTTTTAAATCTTTTTTTCCTAGAATACCTTTTTCCTCATTTTTAAATGATCTTCTCATTGGCTGTGTTCTTCGTGTGTGTCTCTCTTTATGGACCAACAGTTGTCCGCCATCCAGAAAATTTGGGTGAATACAATGAAGAGCAAAGCGGACGCTTTCGGAGATGGAGAAGCGGTATCAAGGAAGGTGGGATATGGCCGACTACTGTTGGTCTATGAAAAGAGACACGCACGAAGAACATAAAAGAGAGCCAGTGAGGAGATCATTTGAAAATGAGAAGAAAAGGTATTCTGAGAAGAGAAATTGAAAAACTGGCATATGTACATTTTATTATGTAGGGGTGGTTTTTTAGGGATGATTTTAAGTACCAAGTGAGAACAGGGTAGATCAACGTTACTCAAGAATCTATTCTGGAACTGAAACAATGAAAACTCCAACATCTCCCACGATCTATTGGTATTCATGCAATTTATTCTTATATAAGGGTGGCTACCACCCTTTATAGAAGAGATTTTTGGTCACGAGTAAGCGAGGTGCCCTGGGAGTCACTCCAGATTCATGTTCTGTACTTAAACTATAAAAAAGTTATTTCCCGTGATGTATTGGCATTTGTGCTTTATTTTGTAATAAGGATGGTTTCCACCCTATTATAGAGGTAGGTTTTGTACCGACTAAGAATAAGGTAGAACAGGGTCACTCAAGATTCTATTCTGGAATTAAAACATCGAAAACTCCTCCATTTCCCACAATCTATTGGTATTCAGGCAGTCTATTTTTATATAAGGGTGGCTTCCATCCTGTCATATGGGTGGTTTTGAGACACGCGTAAGATTCATGTACTGTATTCCAAACAATAAAAACTTTAACATTTCTCGCGATTTATTGACATTTATACTCTATGCTTGTACAGGGGGAGTTTTCAGCATATTATAAGGTCCAGTCAATATTCAAGTAAGTGACTGGTGAATATAAAACATTTCCCCTTCCCATGTTTTTCACCATTCATTTATATCCATTCATTGAATCCTGATGTATGGGACGGTTTTACCTCATTTTCGGGGTTGTTCTTGGCTGTAGCGCAAAAGTTTGGGGGTATACGAATTTTGTTGACCTCGGATTCGGATTCAGCATCGAAAAATACATAGGAATACTATGGTCAATCATCCAGATCAAAAACGTTTTTTTTTGTGGGGCTGCGTAATTTCCTTATACATTTTAATTACCAACAGATCAATGGTAAACGGTGAAGGTCGTCCGTTGGCTGTTGAGAGATAAAATTAGTTAGTTTTGAAGTGCTGAAGTGCCCCCTCGGGCATTGGCGCCCCTAGGCGGTTGTTTAGTTTGCCAATTGGATAATCCGGCCCTGGTTCATGCTATATTTTAACCAAACGTTATTTAAAAAAAAATAAATTTAATGCAATAAATGCGCAAAGTGCAAGAATTGCTTGTCTATTCGTAGTTCTTAACGTTATTATGTATTCAAGAAACGAATAAGTAGACATGTTACTAATTTACGGCGAATGCCGTAAGACCACAACAGCAGTTAAAGTCTGTGAGCAACGGTATACTGAAAGACAGCACCCCTGCAGGCAATATTTCTAATTCTTAGAGAGGAAATTTAGACAAGAAGACTACAATTTCGTCATCGATGAAACAACAGAAATCAATGTATTGGCTTATGTTGAATTGCATCCTGTACCATTTTGCTCAGATAAATAGGACACGAAGTGGATATAAGTCGTGAATCAGCTAGAAAAATTCTTAAAGAACATGAATTTCGTTGATATAAATATCAGTTGCATCAACATTTATATGAAGATGATGCTGATCTAAGACTAGATTACTGCGACTGGTTGCTTCACAGTTATAATGAAGATCAAAATATCGTGAAATATATCCTTTTCTCTGTCTCAATTGTCTTAATTGACGAATAATGGTAGGTAGGTTCAATCGGACTTTAAAAAACCGACATTTAATGAGGCAGAGCAAGGTTCAGGAAAGATTTGAAGTCAATGCGTGGGCAGGAATAATTGGATATAAGATTTTCGGACCAATACTTTTTCAAGGACGTCAGCGTCAGCGATATTTAGATTTTCTGCGAAATGAGGTTGAAGCATTTCTAGAAGAATTATCCCTTGAAGTTTTGAGGAGGCTAGAAGGGGCCCCTCCCCATAATGCTGCCTAAGTACTAAATCATTTGACAGATAGGTTTGCTGAACGGGTTATTATAACCAATGGCCCTATGAACTTATCCCTAGATACATAATGTGTATTGGTTTGTTTGTTGCTGAGATAGTTACAGTCGAGGGCACTTCGGGTGCAAACATCCCATAAATTCCTGATCAATCAATCAATCTATTCATAACATTTCGGACACGATCGGTTCAGTTAGATTATCACAAACATGTGTTTATCACACAACACATTATATGCGCGCTATGTTAATTTCATTGCTATTACTTCCACATCCAGTGGAAGTATACTAACGCAATTTATTTTATTTTATTTTTATTGTTCAAATGATCTTAGAATGTCATGAAACATCGAGATTTTAAGTTTGTGCAAAAAAAAATCTGTCTGTCTGTCGCCCTGTCTATATATATTTTTTTGTGCGAATCATATTTACAAGGGCAAATGTGTCATCGGCATATATGGTTAAGATAGTATTCGGTACTGAATTTTCTACATCATTAATATAGAGAATGAAAAGAATAGGACTTGTAATGGAGCCCTGAGGTACTCCCATTTGAACAATCTTCGTTTCAGACTGCGAAAAGCTTTTGGAGTTGTCAGTAATGTAAGTTAGATGGAAAAACTGAGACCTGTTATTCAAGTAACAGTTTATCCAGTTTAAAGCTGTACCTTCTCTACCGTATTTATTTAGCTTGGATATAAGCAAATTATGATCAACGCAGTTGATCTACTGTGTGCTTGTGTAATTATAAAATCACAATAAAATATGAAGGTTTCAGTTCATCAAATTATTTATTGCTTAACCTTTGGTTTACATTATTAACAATGTAATGTGAATAACCCATTTTGGATTCGCAGATTTTTTAAATTTACCTCTTATGTATCATTATACACGAAAAAAAATTCTCGTAGTATTATTTAAGATTTTGTTGCTAAACTTTCAATGAATTTTATAGACTTAAACGTCAATATATTTGATGAATTAATGTAATTAAACTATGTGTGATAAATATTACTTAATTTTTTAATTAATAAACAACTATTAAATAAGATAACCTATTATTATTGTGTATTAATTATTGTAATTGTGTTTATTACGGTAAATTACATTCGATAATAACGGATTCTACTAATTAACATGCCTTCAAAGGTAATAACTTTTTATACAAGGTCTTACCGTGGTGAAATTCTATTAAAAATATAGATAAAGAAATATATTTGTTATACATGATTTCATATATTTTTATGATAGTCCTTATATGCGATTATTAAAAATTATATAGTAATTTATAAAAAATGTACTGTTTTATTCAACAGAGATTAGGTGTATAATATTTGTTCATTTGTCAAATTATTATTATTATTTTTAAAGGACCCAACCCCAAATACATGGGATAATGGGTCTCGGTGAAAAGTTTTGCAACTTTTGGAAAAGGGAGTTCTCGTTGTCCCGATCAAACTTTCAAATGTAACCTGGGCCTGAAAACCCGCCGTTTGCGAGTTACAGGCAGCCGAAAAATGTATAAAGTGGGAATTTTCGCCTCTCACGGATTGACCGACAGTGGATAATAACAATTATAAGAACAAGGCCTACGTTATGTAGTATTTTCGTAAGGGATGCTTCTCAACTGCCCTTCATTTGCCCCCTCGTTGCGATATATATACAGTGTGTCCACGGATGGACTTCACTATACTCGTAAATATTTTTATTTTCTGTTTATCGAAAAAAAGTCATTCCTCATAATTTTTTTTGCTTGTTTCATAAATACGATTCACGTTGATAAACTTCGATTTTGTTGTACAGGGTGTGTAAAAAATATGGAAAATATAGATTTTCAAAATTAATAATTTTTAAATCAAATAATTTAAAGCATTAAAACTAAAGATCTTAAAAGGAGTAATCGAAAAGTCAAATAATTTTGTTTCATGTTAGTTATTGTTACTAAGATATTTGATATTAAATATTAAATCGATTTTTTTCCATATCTTAGTGAAGTTTATATTCAATGTTACTCCGTTCTCGTCATTCTCTGCTTCATTTTATCCACGAGGGCGTTAAGCATTTTCACATGTAAGTTTCTCGAAAACTGCCAATCCTAGAAAAAAGTTTCAAAAAGTAGCCCTGGTATCTAGTTCGAAAAATAAGCTCTTCCGCTTGCTATAGTTATCTCTGCAAATTCTTCAACAAAACAAATCATATTTTTTACACTTATTAAAATTTGGCCTTCGTATTAATACATTTTTTTAACAAATATGTAAAAAGAACATGGTAAAAATTCAAAAGTAAAGTCAGATTTCGTTGCAGAAGAATTTTACTGAATTAGCTTTAGTCGATTTTGCTGGATTCTATAACAGTATCAACTGCAATTTTAAGTCGCATCTTCCTTTAATTTTTTTTTCTGTAAGAACTCCATCACCCTGAATATTATATAAATATCCAGACAGGTAGTTAAGAAAGTACCTATCGTTCATTTACGAGATGATTCTGTATTCTACACAAGAGAGGGACTTAGAGAGCCATATCGCCCATAGGAAGCACATTCGGCTACACTTACAGGAACTTCTATTACTATTTTTGCGTGCCGCATCAACTCCTAAACGGATCGAAGTTATTTCCCTAATAAGCCGTAGATAATAAAAAAAATATGAATTCGACTTCATTTTATGAAATCGCGAAATCTAAAAAATAAAAAGATAATAAAAAAAATGTATTACAAGACCAAAAATGCAGTATCATAAGTAAACTTTTACAATCTGACCCAGAAAACCATTGTGTGTAACTATGAATCAAAAATAAATATAATTGTAATCTAAATATTGTATTAGTGGTTTTTGTGGTATTTAGACTATAATGGAAATAATTATGAAAAATATTCTCGTAAAATGTAAAAAAAAAATGAAAACACTAAACACTTATTTATAATATTCCAATAGTTTCTGTTCTAGATTATTTTCTATATTTATTCAAAACAATTCAATCTCAAGAAAGCTTCATAATCACCGGCACACACAAAATAATATTCTGAAATGACCAGACATATCATTTCATTATGTATTTTGGTATGATGAATCCAAATCTGATGATAAAAAAGCTTATCAAATTTTTTTCCTACTCTCAATTTGTTCATCAAATATCCTATTATTTGAGGATTAAATTGACAGTAGGAAAAAATCTTGATGATATAAAGCTATTTTATCATCAGCTTTAGATTCAGGGCACCAAAATACATATAAAACGATATGTCGGGTGATCAGTTCAGATTTTTTTTTGTGCCGGTGTAATTTTTCAGTCGAAATGGAACCAAATAACGCACGGATGAAACACTGGCGAAAACTAGCTTAACACAAACTTTCGTTTATTTCAGTATTTATAGGTGGGAACTATGTTTTATGAAATAACACCAAATTGGTAAAAATGTAATCTGAATCAATACTCTTTTAATTTCCTTTTATTATATTCTCATGATCATGATAATCAAGTCATTATTTCAAGAATAAAGTAACAATGACGTTTGGCGGCGGTTCCTTTGCGTCAACCAGTAACGTCCAGTGCACAGTGTGCCATATTCTCAAAAATTGAACAGAACACAAATTTTGTCGGAATTTCATTAAACTTGGTTGTTTTCAGAGTAAATAAAAAAAAATCTTGTTATTGCTTGGCTTGAGTGTTGATAACATGCAGCTCGCAGTAACTAAAACCAAACCAGGCAGTTGGAGCTCATTGGATATTAACATCTTCGTAGCAATATACAGATGGCGCACAGCACAAATAGAATTTTATATTAATTTTACTTCCACATCCAGTGGAAGTATAGTAACGACAAAAATTTTTTTAAAACTTTTATTGTTCAAATAGGCTTAGAATGTCATGAAACGTCGAGATTTTAAGTTTGACCGAAAAAAAATTTCTGTCTGTCGGTCTGTCTGTCTGTAACTTTTTTTTGTGCGCACGTTTACTCAGGAACCGTTTGAGATATTGACTTGAAATTTCGTACACATATGTACTTTAACGAGATATAGAACTAGATTATTTTCATCTTGTTCCGTCGAAGGGTTGGGGGTAAATTGGGGTAAGTTTGGGGTAAATAGGTAAATCAAGCAGGTAAGAGTCCATAAAATTGGTATTTAGTATATATAAGAGAAGCTAAGGTCTCAAAAAAAATTTTGACATTAGCCACCCGCATTACCACCCCCATCCCATTATTGAAGGGGATGAAAAAAATTGTGATTCAGTGTGTGTACTAGAACCAGAAACCTCAAAATATTTTTTTACTTCATCCACCCCCCACTACTACCCCCTATTGCCACCCCCGCCCCACTACCGATGTGGGGTATCGTTTTATCAGTTTTTGGGGTAAAGGATTTCAAATATTATATTATTAAAGTTCCATAAATAATTATTTCCACATACAAAATTTTTTCGTTGTGAGTGACTTGGATAGAAAATCTGGATGTGGAAGTTGCGGTTTTTATCCAGCAATGATTGTTCAATAATTGATATGTATAAAGGTAATTCAAAACTTAACAAAGGGTCATAACTAATTATTGAATCGATGAATTTCGTACGAAGACCAGAGAACAGAATTTCTCACAATATTTTCTTTCACCACTGTATAGGAGTTAAATAGATAAGAGCTACTAAAATGGTAGAAAAAAAAAAAGAATCATCTCCAAAAAATAAAATTTCGTTTAGTTTTACAAATGTCTGTCTACATATTAGCAGAATGTAACAAGAAACTTTACCTTCTTACGCAATATAAAATAGGTTGAAAAATATATAGTTTAAAAAATACGTGAAAGCTGTAGTACAGTTATCATCAACATTTTATCTGTATTTTATCTACAAAAGGGTCTATCCAAAGGTGTATTTGACCATGTAGAAAAACCGCTGCCCAAGGAATCACTACTTCCACATCCAGATTTTCTGCCCAAGTCACTAACAACGAAAAAAATTTGTATGTGAAAATCATTATTTATGGAACTTTAATAATATAATATTTGAAATCCTCTACTCCAAAAACCCATAAAACGATACCCCATGTCGGTAGTGGAGTGGGGGTGGTGGTAAGGGGTGGTAGTGGGGGTGAATGAAGTAAAAAAATATTTTGAGGTTTCTGGTTCTTGTATACACACTAAACCACATTTTTTTTTGAGACCTTAGCTTCTCTTGTATATACTAAATACCAATTTTATGGATTCTTACCTGCTTTAATTACCTATTTACCCCAAATTTACCCCCATGAATCCCCCAACCCTTCGACGGAATAAGATGAAAATATAATCTAGTTCCAGATCTCATTAAAATATATACGTGTACCAAATTTCAAGTCAATATCTTAAACGGTTCCAGAGTAATCGTGCGCACAAAAAAAGTTACAGACCGACCGACAGACCGACAGACAGACAGAAATTTTTTTCTCTCAAACTTAAAATCTCGACGTTTCATGACATTCTAAGCCTATCTGAGCACTAGAAATTTTTAAAAATTTTTTTGTCGTTACTATACTTCCACTGGATATGGAAGTAAAATATTACATACACCTCACTTTAAATAAATGCAAATTCAGATGTGAAATCTTACGATACAATTCTATCATATAAGGTTTAACTGTAAAAATACCGTTTTTTTAATTTCGAACTACGTGATTTGAAAATCATTCGCCACAGCACCTGGCCGTTGCGTCACTCCGCGCGCTCAGTCGCATTAATGTGACGTAGTGTTATAAATTCATTGTTAACTGAGATAAATAAAATGATAAAAAATGACCTGTAAAAATAATAGTTAAACAGAATAAAAGATATTGTAATTTGATAATTTGTTAGGCTTTCGACCACGGAGTCCCGGGTTCGAATCCTGGCTAGGGAATACTGCCACATAAGGTGAAAAGCCGCATCTACATATTTGCCATAAATGAGATTCTAATAATATATGAGCACCCAAGAGTACTCAACCTAGTTCTGCAGTTTAAAAAAAATAAGAATTTGAATATTTAAAGTACCTACCTAAGATTCATTGAAATTGATTTTCTGAATTAATATTTACTAATTGGGAAAAGGACAAACGCGTTTGTTACTTTCCTCTATAACCGGTAATTTACAGATGCGGCTATTATCCTTATGACGGCAGTATGGATGTGTAGTGGTGTTTTTGATGTTTGGTATTGCCGAAATGGTAGCAGTAGGCTGGACCATGGTTGTGTGACAGACAACACGGCTAATCGCTCTCCTCTTTTAAATCTCAGCTGCTGCATATGGCAATGTCGTAGGGAGGGGATGTCGTGATGTTGTCTATTTGTACGTGTCCTAGTTGAGGTGGAATAGCTGTAGCTAAATTTCGCCAGGAGGTTAACATAAATAAGACGCTTAAAAAATTTATAAGATGTGTGGGTATAGCCATATATACAATAGATAATTTAATTTATCAGTGAACACACACTTTACAAAAGGTAATATAGGTACAGATTTATTAAATTTTAAATTGCAATTGTTAATGCTAAGCAAAATGTAGTAAAATTGGTTGATTGATTGATTTACCAGCGTAGGTATTGCTGCTACTTCCGGGAAACACACCGCTTGGCTGGCTACATTTACGCTGGGTTGGATTTGCGTCATGCTTGTTGCCAGCAGCGTGAGCCACATGAGTAGGAGTAGCATGGGCTTCCTATTTTGAATTTGTTGTTGTTTCGTGTTAGCGCTCTCTTTAGTAGATGTATTGGGTTCTTTCTTTGAATATGTTCCCAATCCTTCATTTCGTACGTTTCTATACCATTATGCCGTTTTCCTTCTAAATTTTAACGCCTTCTGACGTTCCTTTGGTTCATTCGATGTTTAATTTATCGATTCCAGATGTACTATTTTTTCGGGCCCTAATCATTATTTCTAGCAGTCGATTATTTGATAATCCTTGTCTAAGGACCAGTGACCGTTTGTTGTCTTTATTCTTCTTATTGTCTCTTTATATTATCTTCTTCCATTTCCTTGGTCCATTTTTGCAGGGATATCTTTTCCTCGTGAGCATATTATTGTTTGTTATGAAATTTCATCATTGTCTTGCTAGGAGGGTTTCTACATATTTTAGAAAAAATTTCTGTATTTTTCTGCTCATGGCTTCTCTCCGCCTCTTTTTTTCTTTCAATTGTTCTATCGTTTACATTCCGTTTGTATTATTGTTTTTTTGTGGCATTCATTATTTTAATTGTTCGTACATATTTTTCTCTCTTGTTGGGCTTATAGACGACTTTTCCCTTTTTAACATTTTTATTAACTAAAATTTACTAAAATATACATTTTTTCTTACTGCTCAAGAATTCATGCGCATCCGCTTTTTTGCACTTGTTGGTTTCATATATTTATCCTCCATAAAATTATCTACAAAAAATAAACATTTTTTTACAATATATTTGTTATTTGTTTTTCAAAGTTTTTTACTGGCAAAATATTAGTTACTGTACAAGAATTTTTTTCATATAGGGAAGTTTTATGAGGTGGTAATATTATTAAATTATTGTTTTGATGCAAATCTGACTTGCTGAAGGTGTAGGCTGATTTATTTTGTGTACAAATAGTTAAAAAAATTTTAATATATACAAAGAAGGTAATATAAAATATTTAGGCTGGTAAAATGAGATTTCCAACTTGACAACATTTAATCCCGAAGTAATTCTGATCTTTGTATAATAGATGTTATTCAGTCAGTAAAAATATCCCAAATTATGACATATTAAATAAGAGTACCAGATAAAAAAATTTTAATATATACAAAGAAGGTAATATAAAATATTTAGGCTGGTAAAATGAGATTTCCAACTTGACAACATTTAATCCCGAAGTAATTCTGATCTTTGTATAATAGATGTTATTCAGTCAGTAAAAATATCCCAAATTATGACATATTAAATAAGAGTACCAGATACAGCACGATAAAGTATTTCCAAAATATTCTTTTTCAAACCCCAATTTATCATAGCTCTCAGGCATTCAGACAACAACATGCGCTATTTAATTTCTCATTTATTGCTGCAATATGTTTCTTACATTTTTTGACATTAAAGTTTGCATTTCGCAGTTTGCAGTTTTCAGTCCTTGGTTAAAAATTATACAATATGTTTTGTCAAAATTAATTTTAACTTTATTGGTTTCACCTCAATCGTATATTGTTTAAGCATTATCCTCTTCTAAAATAGTGTCACGAGTATACTACCCCTTGAGGGTAGGCAACACTCAATACATCTGTGAGGCACTGGTAGAAATGTTTTGGAACATTGGAGAAAAGGATAAAAACTTCTAGATAACGCCCGCGTCGTTTCTAGAAAGTTCCGAAAGCAATCGATAGAGGGTATAAAAGACTGTATTCTCGGCGGGAAGTTTAAGTTTGGAATTGACAAGTGAGGTTAAGACTACAAAGTGAATACAAAGTAATAAACATGGTTAAAGAATATTTTTTAGTCAGTAAAAGTGTATTTAAGTTAATAATAGTATTGTGAAGTATCCAGTAAGTTATTTAATAAAGTGTGTTAGTGGTTACCTCTTGTTATAATTTTTGGGAACCCACGGATTTTGCAAGGGCGGTTTCCTAGGGGTGGAAACACGTCACAGTAGTATATTTCATGTCATTTTAATGATTTATATTTATATTACTGTAAATAAAAAATTAACATAATGATAAAAATAGAGTAACTGTTTATATTACTTTTTAATTAATAACGAATACAGTGGAATGTGACTAACGTTATTTTCAAAGCTAACTACTTTTTCAATTTCGATTGTTGCTGCAGTCACGTGCTAATTGATATAATTTTTAATTTTTACCTGTGTCGACAAATGCACATTACAATTAAATTATGTAGTTAAAAAAAATAATAACTTATATCATATTCTTAATGAAAGAGAAGGCTACAGTAAATGAATGTTATATATTAATTAATATAATGAAATATGGTCAATATAGAAATTAATTGTAAATAAAACAGACCGCAGAATAAAAGTAAAATAATTTTTTACTTCGGTTGGAAACTGTTGAGAGCAGATCAGGTCAATTTCATAGTTTGACAAAATTGATATCAAGTTTCAAAATCAATCAATATTGCGGCGGAATTTCGTGTAACATGTTTAACCACTTTATGTAACACTGTATATGTCGTCGACTTTTTATGCAATGTGGAATTTCATGGAAATCATAACCATATAATGTAAAGGAGGATTGTAATTTAACCTAAATACCTAACGTCTACATATTTCTTGCCAAAAATATTGTCACGACCGCTGGATGAACGACGTAAACAACAAGGGCATTTGAGAGGTTAAAGGTCGTAAAAATTATTGGAGACACAATTACAATAATCACGTTACAGACGTAGCGTATATACATTTTATTACATAATTGTTAAAGTATAGGTCTAATTGGATTCCTTCTTCGATTGCTTTGTAGTTACTTAAGTGATGGAACTTTTATAGTTAGAAAAGGAAATTATAACTCCATGCCATTGGTCCATTATTCGGTGTTCCTCAGGAGTCTTACCTACTAGGTTCACTTTTGTTTTTGATCTTTATCAACGACGTATTAATGCAATTAGAATGTAAAGCAGTATTATCTGCAGACGACTTAAAGATATGATTGACAAATGCAAAACACTAATATTTTTACCAATCGAATTGGAGACTAAGGGGTTGAATTTACTAGTGCTTTAACCAAGATATAGATCTGAAAATTAAAAAAGCAAAGTGACTCTTCAGCATCATATTCTCCTAAATCCTCTCATTTTTTGGTCACATCATTCAGCGAGAGGGCAATGTTGAACGGTTGGCAGAGGACGTCCCCTAAACGTTGTATAGTGTGGTCTTTATTAAATTCTTTATCAATTTCTTGAGCCGGATTTTTTATGTTTGTCCCTGATTTTTCAAAAGAGAAAGAAAAGTGTCCATAAGCTTATTTGGCCCCAGCTGAGCACAAGCCAGTACCACTTTGATTCTTACATATGTCAAAGATTTTACGTTTTCACACTACATATTTAAAAATCTTTGCCTGCCGTACTCTTGCGCTCAGTGTAAAACAACCAACCAAAAGCACAAAAAAATGATGATTTTGATGTATTTTTGGATCTTTATCAATGGTAAAAAATCGAACTATGTAAAATGTATATTATTTGTCGTATCTTCGAATGTTGAAGTTTGAAAAAATAGTATTTTTTTTTATTTTGCTCGAATTTAAAAAAAAGTGTTGTTGGCGCCAAAAAAGGGCCTCCTTTTTGATGAAAATTCAAACTTCTTTGAAAAATATTGAAAAATCAGGGTCAAAAATAGAAAATCTAGCTCAAGATATTGAATAATTTAATAACGAACATTAAAAAAATAATAATAAAATGATCTAATAAATTCTGAGTCTACAGCGATTTCTGAACGGTATTTTTTTTCCACCCCACTGTGGTTGGGCTGATATCACTAAAGAGCTGGTGGGAAGATTTGACGAGGCTGTCTAAATAGGTTGTTCTACGATGATTAAGAACCATCTAATAATAATAATAATAATATTGACTTTATTATAAAAATGCATAATAATATAATATAATATATAGTTATACATTTGTACACTTTATAAAGCGGGCGAAGTTTAGCCAGATGGCTATTCTTATACTTAACCAACTGTACAAGTTATCGAACAATATTCCCAAGATATTCTTATAATTCATTTTAAACTTATAGTTAACTCTGATATGGAAATTTTATACAAATATAATGACTTTTATGAATTTGTTACTTTAGAAGGTTAATTCTAACTGACAGTCAATTAGCATTTGCTTCATTTGACGACGAAATACATAAAGACTTAAACACATATTAGGTTTCGTAGAATTGTACAACATTGTCGCCGAATAAGTGAAACATCGTGGAAAAAAAGCAGACGAGTGATGAGGCATTGTAAGTGTGTTGTGATGTCTGATATTACGGTTATGAGCAGCATTTCTAAGGACGAGTTTTTCACGAAGATACATGGAGACTGAAGAATGGAATAAACGATACAAAAATATGAGATAATGAAGTTTCACTGTGTTGTCTATTTTTAACCACCTCAATTCAATAAATTTCGTCGATACGTGATCGTATTTTCGTAAATTGAAGATAAAACGACAACATGTGTTTTGTACAATTTGTAAACGATTTTTTGAAGTTTGGTCTAGGTAGTAAAGTATATTACAGTAATTGAGAATGGGCAATACAAGTGATTCACACATTTTTTCGGCATTTTAAAATTTAGAATGTGTCTATTTGAATATAAAAATTTCATTCTTGCGTAAGTTGCCACAGTTTTTTTTCCATCATTTTAATTCTGAAGAAAACACAAATATGCTTTTTTCTCCCTTTTAATTGACGCTAAAGCAAAATTTCGCATAGTTTTAAAACTATTCCTGTTCTCTTGCGTTTTATTATTTTTATATTTGTTATAGGCCTTATCTCTTTCTTTGAGTATTAATTTTAAAGCGTCCGTAAGCCAAGGTGAGGGTGGTTTACTTACGCGAACAGTTCTAAGTGGGGCGTGTATGTTAAATAAGTCAAGAATGCTGTTGGTCAAAAATTGCTCTTTTCCATCTAGAGTTGGGATATGGTATATGTTGTCCCAATTGATATTATTTAAAACTGCTTTAAACTCGACGTCACTAAAATTTCTAAAATTGCGATATGTAAAAAATTTTGGCTGGTTCTGAATATGAGAAAATTTTAATTTACGCCAAACAAGCTGGTGATCACTCACAGCTTCTGCATTCATTGTTCCTGAATTGTGAATTACGTCAATATTATTCATGAATACAGGATATAAAAGTGTGGACGTAGTTTCGGTGATTCGTGTCAGTTCAAACCGAATGTATCGAAAATGCCTGATAAAGGATTTTCCAGGTGTATTAAGTTTACATTGACATCGCCTAAAACTATGACATATTCACATGAGGATATAATTGACGGGAGGAAATTATCTAAATATTCTACACGGCCTAGCAAATTTTGTTGTGGCGGACGATAAATTACTCCCAGAGCCAGAGTGTTTCTACCAACTTTTACTTTTAACCAAATATGTTCGAAATACTGCTGTTCATTATCAGTGGTTAACAGTTCACATTTAATATGTGACTTAATATGCACCCCAACACCTCCTCCTCTACCTGCCCTATCTTTCCGGTATAAATTATAGCCTGGTAGTGCAATATCATTTGAATTTATATTTTCATTTAATCATGTTTCGCTAAGGGCTAAAATGCAAAAATTATGATCGCTTGCTAACTCCGAAAACTCTGCAAAACCTGTACAAATAGACCTAACATTTAAGTGTGCAATATTAAAATCGGTAAATTTAGATTGATGTGTATTATTCATATATAGTTTTGGCAATTAAAGCATTTCGTTTCAGATTATAGACAAAACAGGTGAAATCTGTGACAGAGTGATCGATTGGAACATTTGACTTATTTGTAGAGTTATATGCGACACAATTTACACATTTTTTTGAGTCCGAGTGGCAGTCTTTACTTTCGTGATTTTTCGTACAAATAGGAAAAGCAACATTCTCAGCAGTACATCTGGATTTGAAATTATCATAACGGGAACACTTAAAACACCTTGGAATATGGTAATTGTCTGAGACAGTACAGCTTTTCCTTAATGGTGAGGAGATAGTAGTTGTTTGAAGAATATTCCACAACGGTATACTCTAACGATCAACGCGTTAAAAACGATCTCAGTAGAGTGCAATAATTTGGTTATCACTTGTCCATCTTTACCTACCACCGATATCTTCAGAATACTAACTATCTAAAATGCCTAATAAACTTTCAATAGGGCCTGATGGCATTCCTAATATTTTACTAAAGAGGTGTATATGTACCCTGATTAATCTTTTAATTAATGCCTCTCTAAAACGAGGTGTGTTTCCAAAAATATGTCACAGCTATTTTTAAATCTGGTGACAAAGGAAGTCTATAAATTGCCAAGATTGTTGGGGACAGCAGAGGTGAAGATTCTGACACCGATTCATCCAACAGAACTACAAGTTTCCATTTTCTTCTGGGTGAAGTAGATACAGAGCGTGAAGTAGGCATATCGGGTGATGTATCAAGTTATATATTATGTTGTCCTTAGAAGTTTTGTGATCCTGATGAAGATGCAAAACAGGGATTGCATTTGTTCTAGCGTGCGTTTGTGTGCCACCATTTTGAAATCGTCAGGTTTAAAATAGTCTGAACAGACAAATTTGGTACGGCTCTATAACTAAAATTTTCATCTTGTTTGCCAAGTGAATGCACGAAAAGTTTCCTTATCAGTTGTAGATCTATAATAAATATTGTAATTTAAACAGTTGAAAATAAGAAAAAGAACAATATAATGAAACTTACCAATGAAAACTAATTTTTGATTAAAAACGTGGTAAAAACCTGACACTTTTATAGTGTTTAACAAGCCATGTATTGCATATTTTAGACTTTCACAAGACTACATATGTTACTCTTATTATTATAATATTCCCAATAAACAAAAAATAAACGAACATGACAACAGTCAATGATTCACCCCACCACTACTATAAATAACATTGATGCATCAAAATGGCGTCGTGCTCTATCTTCATCTATTGCAAGCTCAGTATCGATGCGCAGTCGACTATTCGCGGTATACTCTTTTAGGTATGTGTTCTGGTAAAGTTTTGCAAATGGGGGAATCCCATCAAATTGCACTACGTTTACGGTCTTTATTATATTCTGGAGTGCTTTCCATTATTATTTAATGTCAATATTGTTATTAGAACTGTTAGATATGCATATAAAATTGCTTTTATTTGTTACATTTGTACCAATATCTGTACTGTGATTGAGCAATACAATTTCTTTGTATTATTTTTATATAAGTAATGGAGTTTTCCCGTTTACTAATAGTGGAGTGCTCGCGTTGACAAAAGTCCCTTAGTTTTTGTTCCCGTTGGCACTTTTAGAGAAAAATGTATGACCTTGCCAGATATGTAGCTGATACCCTGTAGATTAGGAATCCACTTGTCGTAAAAAAATCGTATTGAATATAAGGTCCCAAATCAAAATTTTCTAACAAATCATACTACGTGATAGAGCCAATCATGAAGCATATTTTATCCAAAAATCATTAAATTCTCTGTAGAATTTCTATTTTTAAAATAAATGAATAAATGATCTTTTACGTTGGCTTATATGGCAGTAAAAAACAAAAATCCTCATTTTCTCCGTTCGACTACAGCAGAAAATTAATTATTTTTCGAAAACTTTTTCTTTCCCACGACGGTATCTCCTAAACTATTATATTTATCAAAAAAACCTATTCTTTATAAAATATTCGCTATATTTTTCAGATTACTCGGGTTCTTAAATAAGATTTTTTGAGAATCTAATAACCGAGATATTTAATAATATGTAGTGTGATGTCAAGTTTCGAAGCATAGCGGCAGCGTCACGTTCGCTGGAGATATTCGCTGTCCCACTACTTTAAAGCTGTTTCAACAACCCGCGCTGCTTCCCGCAAAGGCCTGACTTTAAATAGACACGCGCATTGTAACTTGTGGTTTGTGATATTTTTAAATTTTTTGTCTTGAAAATGATTAATATGGAATAAATATAAGTATTTGTTGATTATATTAATTCAGTGTTATAAAATTTGTATGTAATAGATTAACACGTTATAAGAAACTCCTTAGTTTGCAAGATATTTTCAGCTGGTATGTATTTTTTCAGTAAAATTTTCGACCTTATGATGTATGTGCTTTTCAGAAGAAATTAAAATGGAAAGTACTAGTGACGTCACAAGTTCTAAAAGTGAGGTAAAGACAAAAATAGTTTAGTGTAGTAATAAATTTTGTAGGAAACCGGCCCCTGTAATCAAAGGTTCTGAGAAATCATTTGCAACATTTATTGATTGTTTAAAATTCAAAAAAAAAAAAATAATCAACCAAAGAGAACACGAGATATATTCTCGAACTATATCATTTCGAAAAACAAACAGTTTTGACGGTTTGGTTTGACATCGAAATTGCTATTCTAGTTTTACTAGCAAAAAAATATAGAACATTTAAGAAAAAAAAATAGTAAAAGAGAAAGAAATTGAAAACAGTTCAGATGGATCCAGTGCCTGTCCATCAACTTCTTCAGGTGTGCCCTTGCGTAAAACTAATTTTTTTTATAGAGAAATGTATTTTTTGTCAAAAGGCATCAACAGTAAAGAAATAAGAAATAACAAGAAATCTCAAGAAATAACCACGAATATAGAAAGAAAAATAAGACTAATAACAGCTCAATAAAATTCAATAATTTTCGAAAGAATTAGGTTGGGTGCTAACGATTTAATAGCTATGGAAACTAAATATCATGTTTCATGTTTCTTAAGTCGTAATAGAAAATGCTATCTAACAATAAAAATAAAAGGGGAAAACGTAAAATCAGAAGAGATCATTTACCAAAATATGTAAAATTCTTGAGAAAGGTTTTTTAAAGCAAACGGATATGGTATGAGAAGTATGAGAGGTATTTAGAATTGGACCGATTAAGTCCAAGAGACAGATCAGTAGACTATTTAAAAGTACATTTACTGACAAAGGAAAGGAAAGGAGAGGAAAGGAAAGGAAAATATACATATAGGTACATAAAAGAACGCTACACACTTAATTCAGTATTACGAACTTATATAAGTCGTTAGATATTTGATGTTTTAAAAATTCTATTCTTTTAGAATGAGGCAGTAAAGTTTGTTCTTGTAAAAAAAAGAACATGCCATGCATCTATTTATGCTCCTGCATGGGGAAAAAGTCCTGCAAGAACTCCTCGTTCAGAAGAAATAAAAAACTACTTAAAGTTGACTACACAATTATTCCTATACGTGTAAAAAATGTCTGTTTCTCTGGCGGTGTGGTAAAGATCAAAGATGCCGACATTTTTTACACGCATAAGAATTGTGTAGTCAACTATATCAATAAAAATATATTTGAATTAGATGAAGAAAGTGTATAGTGTATATCTTTAATTGAAATTTAAATTTTGTTATATTATCTTTCATTTTTCATAACTTTTTTATTTTGATATGGATTCTGTTATCTGCCAACATTGTATTTTAAAATTAATAAAATTTGAAAATCAATTGAAATATGTATACATTTATGTTATTAAACACATTATATAAATTAATAATTGGTACAAGATAGGTACAAATTAGGTTCGGTTAGATTCACCTCGACATTATTTCCTCATCACATACGACTATAAATTCCTTTCCGAGTGCACTAAGATACGCTTTTAAGTGATTCTTCTTATTCTAAACAATTTTTATTTGAAATATTTTTAGATCCGACAATTGTTTTTAGGCTCTCCCTGGAGCCGCCCTGGTGCACCGATTGCAATAATATTCAACAACGTTTTACCTTAAACCTCCCAGATCTCATGTCAAAAATTTCAGAAAGTCCATTTCGTCGTAATCTGAAATTTGGATTTGTACACGTCAATTTATCTATAGATGAAAAAGTAAAATAAATTAACTGAAAAGTTCACAGTCCTGTGTAGATATTCATTCACCCAAGTGGAACTTGGGTGCTCCCGGAGTTAGAGGGGGTTGTTGAAACAGAATAACAATGAGTGGGGGCTCGAAGCCGTAAACAATTTCAATCCGCCGATAAGCTTCGAAAATTGACATCACCCTACACCAGTGTTACCAATTGGAGGGTATTTACCCGAATTGCGGGGATTTTAGTGATGTGTGGGTATTTTGGTGGATGATGGCTTCATGTGGGTAAAATGCGGGTATTTTGAGATCTGGCACCAGTGAGCTTTATACATACTGGAGTGTGCTCGAAAATGAGGAGAAGCTCGCATCCGCAGGTTCTCTGTCTCTGTTGCCTAATACATAGTTTAACAAGTGCGAGGGAGACACAGAAACTTTCCCCTATTGTTCGAGTTCACTCCATTGGATATTAGAGATCAAGGATTTCAAAGATACCTCGATTTGATTGGCTGTTTAGTGATTGCAATCAGTTCGTTCAGCACGAAAGAAAACAGCTATTACGTACAGATGAGCTACTGGCTGGCGCTGTGTCATTACTCATTATATTTATTTTTGTATTATATTTATATTTGGTATCACATTGTTAGAGTTTTGTTATTTTTTTAATAGTTTCTATTGTGTTTTATATTTATTTAAAAAATACTCATTAAGTTATGTATTTCCCAACAAACACCAAAAATCGGCCCATCAGCGAGCCATCACTGGGCCAGAAGTTTCATTTCTGGCCCAGTGATGGCCCGCTGAAGGGCCAACCTTTGGTGTTTGTAGGGTTATATGTTTTATTATCTTCCCATTCCTTCGTACGAGCATCACTATTAAACCGGTAAAAAACGTTAGCACCAAACCAAGGCACAAACAACCAAAAAAATGCAATTTTTTCAGTGTGGGTATTTTGGTGGGTAATTTTATATAATTGGCGGGTAATGCGGGTATTTTCTTTGTGATTTTGCGGGTATTTAAAATCTACTCGTTGGCAACACTGCCCTATACATTATTAAATATCTTGGTTATTAGACACTCAAAAAATCTGATTTAAGAACCATTGTAATCTGAAAAATATAACAAACATTTTGTAAAGAATTATTCTTTTAAATAAATATAATAGTTTGGGAGATATCGTCGTGGGAAAGAAAAATTGTTCGAAAAATAATTAATTTTTAGCTGTAGTCGAACGGAGAAAATGAGGATTTTTGTTTTTTACTGCCATATAAGCCAATGTAAAAGTTCGTTTCTTTATTTATTTTAAAAATAGAAATTCTACAGAGAATTTAATGATTTTTGAATAAGATATGCTTCATGATTGGTTCTATCACGTGGTGTGGTTAGTTAAAAAATTTTGGTATGTGCCCTTATATTCATTACGATTTTTTTACGACAAGTGGATTCCTAATCTACAGTGTGTCAGGTACATATTTGGCAAGGTTATACATTTTTCTCTAAAAGTGCCAACGGCTGAAAGATCGAAATTAAATTGCACTCCACTATAAATAAATGATAAATAAATAAATCTATTTTGTTGCATTCCAATAAAATGTGCTTCTGTTATTTCAGGTTGCGTGGACGAGCTGCAATCGCGTGCGCTGTCACCACGTATCTGCGATGGAGTCATAGATTGTCAAGACCTCTCCGATGAGAAAACCTGCACGTACTGTCCTAAAAATCATCTGCACTGTGGCATTGGGCGAGTGTGCATTCATAAAAGCCGGAGGTGTGATGGAAGGAACGATTGTCCGGATGGGAGCGACGAGAGAGCGTGCTGTAAGATTTGATCTTATTGTTCATAGTTCATAGTAATTGTGGTGGCATTCGAGTGTTTGTTGAAGCGGATTTACGAATTAAGAGGATTCGGGCGGAAAGACTGAAAGAGAAATTTGCTGATTTAATCATTTATATTATGGTTATCTCTCAATCTTATTTAGAATCTACAGGGATCGTCAGAGAATGCGATCTGCATAATAAGGAATAATGAAATTGGATAGAGAATTACAAATTTATGCTTAAAAAAATCATTAGTGAATTCATTTATCACTGTATAGAAAATAAATGTTTAAACATTCACTTTCTATCCAGTCTAGTGCACTTAGATTTTGACTAGAAAATCGATGCTACCTTAAATTTTATTGCAAAAAACATGTAAAAAAGTCGACCAAAATCGGCTGCCGACTAAACTTTTGGGGAAATAATTTTTTGCAAATATTTTGAAAACTACTAATTTAATCAAAATATATAACTTGAAATTGACAGAATTACCTAGGATAAAATGTGATAATATTTCCCTCTACGTTAAAAATGGTGCTGTTGAATATTTTAAGATAACGCAAGAAGTCACCGAGAATGTCGGATTCGCCTTGGCGTGGATGAATCAAATAACGAGTTTAACTCGTCATGTCTGGAAAACAAAAACTATGCTCAACTTGAAATTTCGCTTACTTTAAAGTATCACCATAAGTTATCATTTAAAATTCATGAGGTCCCCAAAAAGGGCGAAAAATAGGGTTTAGATCACTCCTTTTTCGTCTGATTACAGCGTTTGCTTTAGAAAGAAATACCTTAAACTAGAAAAGCATTTTAGAAAAATAGTACAGTACTTGGAGGTAAAAAATATGCAAAACTTCGGAATAATGTCATATTGAACCAATTTCGTTCATTTTTTTAAAGTTTTTAAGTTACAACGACTTCAAAATTGCGATTTTAGCTTAAAAAAAAAGGTATTTTCAAACGGCTTTCGTCAAATATCTCGAAAAGTATTACTTTATCGACCAACTACAGAAAGTACAAATTGGGAATTAATTATATTTTTTGTTTATTGATGTAGGATTAATAATTTCGGAGATATTTAAGTTTACATTTGGCATCCAAGTGTTCATAAGATAATTATTTAGAGTGAGAGTTAAATATCTCAGAAACTGTGATACCTACGTCAAGGATGCTAATAGGTAGAATAATAGGCTATTAACTAAGCTTTCAACTGTTTTTTTATTTGTTTCTGTAGCATAAAAAACAAAGAAGTTATGACCGAGGCAATGTGTGTCTACACATTTTTTAAATAACAACGTCGTCATTTTGTTATTGTAATTAGCCAGTAATTAAAAAAAAAGGAATTTCACACACTATTTCTCATTAATATATAGCATGACGTAGATGCTCAATTTTTTTGGTTTGTATACAGCACTTGCTTTAGAAAAAAATACGGTTTATATTATAGAGGTATTTTTGATAAAACGTAATTTTTTTTTCTTTTCCAAATATCTCAATAAATATTAGTTTTATTGAAAAATAGGTAGAGACCAAATATATAGCTCATAAACTGATAATGAATTTCGCTTGTTTATTTATTTACATAGATTTAATAGTTTCGGAGATATGAAAGTTTACAAATGGCGTCCGAACGTTTATAAGACGAAAAATGCAGTTTAAATGTTAAATATGAACTTGTGACAGCTACGTCACGTATGCTAAGAAATCAAATTGAAGACAATTAATTGCGTTTTCAAACTACTTTTTAATCATTCCTGTAGCATAAGAAATAAAGAAGTTATGACGGAAAAATGTGCGTATTTATATTTTTTTATATAAAAAGGTTGCCATTTTGTTCCTTTAATTATCCAGGAATTTAAAAAAATTATCTCAAATACAGTTTTTCGTTAAGATGTAGCATTACCTAGATGCTCAAATTTTTTTGCTCATTTAAAGCACTTGCTTTAGAAAAAATGCATTTTAAACTTTAAAGGTAATTTCGAAAGACTTTGATACCAAATATAAACTTAAATATCTCCGAAATTATTAATCCTACATCAATAAACAAAAAATATAATTAATTCCCAGTTTGTACTTTCTGTAATTGGTCTGTAAAATTTTTTCGATAAAGTAATACTTTTCGAGATACTTTACGAAAGCCGTTTGGAAATACCTTTTTTTTAAGCTAAAATCGCAATTTTGAAGTCGTTATAACTTAAAAACTATCAATTTATGTGAAAAATTGCATAGAACATTTTCTTCTTAAAATTTGATGCTATTTGCTCTCAGGGGGTGGCATCCACTCCCTATAAATTATAGAAACTGTTCTGTGAAGCATTTACTATTATATTGTCAAAAATGAACGAAATCCGTTCAATATGACATTATTCCGAAGTAACTAGAGGTTTTTAGTTACTGTACTAAAAACGTAACATTTTGTTTCTTTTCAAATATGATGGACATCAAAAATGAAGATTATAAGCGGATAATGAATTTCTTTATACAACGTGATCTACCAGAACATGCGGAAAATTTAACAGTAGGTTGTCCCCACCGAAAGGAGTAAAAAAATGAAATTTTTTTAAAAAAATGACCAAAAAAATTACCTTATTTTTTTGTAGGAATGCGCCGCCAATGATTTCAACTAATCTAACGTAACGCGGTACAACCATATCACTTTATCAGACTTGGGATTGACACTACTGACAGCAAAGCTGGATAATAAGATAAAAGTGACTTCTGGTTTTAATCAAATCACACTACAAAAATACCGAAATAAATCGAAGACGTTGATCTTATGCTGAAATGAAAAGCAGATATACGATATATTTAGTTAAACCGTTCAATGACACGGCCGTGTAACTATTGTTCGACAGGAAGCAAAAAACGCGGCTCTCTAGGGGTCTACACACGATTCAGTGGCACGGAGCCAGCCTTGTCGGCATGCTTTGAACTCATTCGTAAAAGTGAATTGGTCCGCTGGAATTCCAATTATCTTCAAAGCGTACCAACAATGTTGACTATCTGCCGCTGGATCGTGTGTAGACCTCCATTTTTGATCTCGCCGGCCGGCTCACTTTTTATGCCAATTAAGGAAATGTAAACAACTCGAATACGTTCTTTCGCCAGTAAGTTCGTCGACCTCTTCAGAATTAGGTCAGGACTTACTCAACATCAGTAGTGTACCTTCGCAAATTGACTAATAATTTAATATACTAAATTACCTCAGAATCCTCTAAAATTTTGCAGGGGCTTTCCCACATTGAAGACTAGCACACCATTTTATTTTCCGCATTTCTTGGTAGATCACGTTGTATATATGTGTATATATATACATATTTGTAGGATTGATAGTTTCGGAGGTATTTAATTTCATAGATGAGATCCGACCGTTTTTATGATGGAGTATTTAGTTTAAATGTTGAATACCTTAGAAACTCAGAAACATCACAAAAAAATAAAGAACTTATGGCGGACATAATGTGCGTTTTCACATTTTTTTAAACAAAATATCGCCATTTTCTTGCTGTAATTGCTCAGTAATTAAATTCTTTTTAAAAATGCTGTTTTTCGCCTAGATGCTTATTTTTTTGCCCCTTTAAAATACGTGTATTAGAAGAAAAATTTCCATCCGTCATATTAGAACCGCCATTTTAAATTTTTTAATTTTGACCCCAGATACGTAATCAACGATCTCAAAAACTATAACTATCCTACATTTCGAAAATAAATTAGTAATACTTTTGCAAATATTGGTTTTCACCCCTTGAGGGTAAGAGCAAGTTTCCAGTAGAAACTGAAGACATTTTACTACAATAATAACCCATAAAGAAAAATTATCATTACATATGAAATTATTCCAAAATTTTACATATTTTTTATCTCTTCGTACTGTACTAATATCTTGTATTTCTATTCTATGTTTTAAATAAAGACAAAAAATATTCCACCTCATCTTAATACTACTCATTTAAAATGTTCTAAGGTATCATCTAGATTCATGTAGATATTTTTACTTTCACTTTACTTCCATCTTTCGCTGTGTGAATTTGGATGCTTCCATTGTATTTACCGCAATTATATAATTAAATTGCTCATCAAGAAGCAGAAATAATTGCTCGTCAAAAGCGGAAAAAAGCTTTTTCAAAGGATAAATAAATTAGAATAGTAATTTCACACGAAACGATTAACATTTAAAGTTAAATAATATATAAGCGATTTTCTTGTATTAAATAACAAATTGTATAATTGCTATAATTCAATACAATTTTCTACATTATGAACATCGTGAGTTCGGTTACTGTAAGATTAAACACAGGATGGGGCTTAAGATAATTTGTAAAAATAAGACAATTAGCGTAAAAATATCAAACAAGACAAGCAATAAATTTAATGTGTGAAAGTTAATTTTGAAATTTATTATTTTTCAGGATTGTTTCAAAAGTCATAATTTAGCAATATTAATTTCAAATTTTAAAATGCTTTCTTGAATTCTAAAACTGAAACTACTTAATTCACCGCTTTATAAACATTCCAACAAATCTAACTTCTACAGTTTTCAATATGCTAGGCTAATTTTAGCAGCGTGTAAAGGACCCCGTATAAAGTATAGGAAAAGGCCGTTTAGTCAATTTTTTAAAATATTTTGGGAAAAAGTTCTCCTGGTTATATACTGAACAAAAGTTATCATGGGCACAATACTCAAAATTCAATAGTTCGACAGCAAGTGGCTTTTGAAGACTAAAAATATAAAGTTCTTATTAGTTCCTTGAGGTAAAGCTTTGACCCCAAAAGTTCTGCGACTGGACAGCAAGATCTCAATTTGCGAAGGCGCACGATGGTGACAATATTTCTCGATTTACCCTCACCTAAATCTAAAACCGGAAAAGAAACCACCCTCTCTTCCGATTTTCTGGTGCTTGGTTCGCGAAAGCTTATCGGATAGGATTTTTTCTCGTCAATTCGTCGTCAATCTCATCAATTCGAATAAAAGAAGTAAACCTAAATCAGACGAGACCCCCAACCAACCCGAGGCGGGGGTTCAAGCAGCCTGTATACGAAGTGAACTTTTCCTTCAGTGACTGTGACGTCCATTTTGACTCGGACGAACAGTGTGATTATAAATTGTAAGTGTCGAAAGATCTATGAGCATAGAATAAGAATTGTATATAATGAACCAAATATAATGAATGATCATTGCATGAATAAGAACAATAATATTTCTACATGTATAATCAATGAAAAAACAAAAATATCTATATATACCAATTAACCTCCTCAATCAATTCCCTACAAACCACTGAAGGAAAAGTTTACTTCATGTAAAGGCTGCTTGAACCCCCGGGTTGGTTGGGGCAATTTTAGGAAAAAACTATGATAATTTTAAATAAATACATGTTCCTTATTGTATCAGCAAAACTTGCAAGTATTTATTAGAAAAATGACTTTGGGCCTTACCATATTTTGCCAACTCTGGCTGTATTTTAAAAATCTCCTTTGTTTTCCAGTGAGTCTGGCCTCAAGTGTCGACAGCATGAAGAAAGCGGAAGTCGTGACTCCACACCTATCTCGTTATAGTTCCGAGGGATTCGTTACTTTTAACGAAAAGGGCGAAGTTGGAAAACTGTGCACCGAAAACATAAACAATACTTTACCAGCAAATCAGACATTTGAAGTGCTACACTCAGTGGCGTCGTCGCTCTGCAAGACTTTGACCTATCAGTAAGTCGAGTATTAACGATTTTTATACTCTTTAAGAAAAGTTTTGAAACTGTAAAAATTTTCATACTCTCAAAAACATAGCAGTCTACACGAATTATGCCAACCAAGTCGGCATCATCTGGAGATTATTAAAATTCATAAATTCATAATCCGCTCCAGATGACGGAAACCTGGTTGGCGAAATTCAAATCAAGTGTAGTATGCCCCTATGGATTGCATAATTCGATGAAAATTAAAAACATAATATAGTCACTTTGAGTCCTTGGTTTGAATCCTTGGTTTGAATCCTGGCTAGGATATGGATGCTTAATGGCGTTTTTAATCTGTTACCGAGACGATAGCAGTAGGTTAGACCACATTTGAGTGAGACAACATTATTAGTCGCTCTCATATCTACTGAGCCTGAGCCTAATAATAATAATAATAATAATAATAATGTGTGGCCCGGTTGTGTATCGAAATAGATATTATACAGGCAATATAAGTGAAAATTCGTCTCAACAATCATAATAAGTTAAAAAAAGGTCATTAAAAAGTACCGATTCTCGTCTTTTACTTGAAAAATTCTCTCTAAACCAAAAAATATCGAGAGACCTGTTTTAAAACAGACACAATTTACTTTAATTTTTTAAATTTTTGGTACTGTACTATAAAAATTTACCAAAATGCACCAATTTAAAATTTCTCTATTATGGATGGAATTATAGTTTTTGGCATTCTAATTGGAATATATGCATTAAATAAAAAAAATATCTACTTCGATAGCAACTTCTAGAGCAAGAACCAGGGTTGAGAGATGTCATCTATAAGTTTAATGAAGAATCAATAGATGCAGATGTAAAAATGGCTGTTACAAAGGACCCCGGAACAAAACCCATGAAAATGTTGATTCGGTGGAATCGGCTGAAATTTTGATATTTTGTAGTTCAAGTCAAGCTGATCAAAAGTTCTTATCATATCAAGCCAATCCTATGAACAGTTCTTGAGATACAGCTTGTCAAAGTTAGGTAATTTGCGTCATTTTATACATTCAAGAGCTTTTTACTCTTAAACTATTAACTTTAGCAAAAAGTTGCAAGGGTCGAAATATTTTTGCTCAACTCCAATGGAGCTCAAGAATTTTTTTCAGAATTTTTTAATCAATTTTTAGGTTAGGTAAAATATATATATATATATGTCATATTCCGGCATGCTTCGGTGGGATTGGCTGAAGCTTTGCTATTTTGTAGTTAAAGTCATTCTGATCAAAAATTCCCATTGCACTGAGTCTATCCTATGAGTGGTTTTCGCTCCAGGAGTGCCTGAAGGTCTTAACAACGAGGTAACGGGTAATCTATATGTATGTGTTTATGAATGGCTTCCAGCGTGTTTGTGTACTGTGCGTATGCGTTTGTGTGTATGTATGTGCCAGTGTATACAGAGTTCTCCGGAAATATCGATGACAAACTTCTGGTGCCGATTCTACATGCAAAAATATGTTCGCAAATACCTTGAGCTACGGCCCTTTGAAAATGGCACCCAAAAATTGATTATTATATTTATTATTATTATCATATTTCAGAAACCTTTTGATTTACAGGGACGTGACTTTATACGCATATTGAACAATAATACAAGCTTATTTTTATCGTATTTTTAAAAAATATTTTTTACCGTAAGTGGGTGATATTGAGGGAGGCTGTCGATATTTTGCATTAATTTCTTGTCTTTTATTTTTTTTTCACTTTGGTACAAGAATTTCATTCAAAAATACACAACCGCTGAAAACACAAGCGTATTATGGTTTTTGGGGTACGCACGGCCTGAAAATCACATAAAATATCCATCAATGATTCTTCTTCGAACGATACATGATGCTGGAAACGGAGCACTTGTTCCTGAAAATCCTATGGATGTTCTCAGTATTTAAGAACTAAAAAGAAAATATTTTAAAACAACAAAAAGTAAAAATAAACAGATAGGAAGTGAAACAAAAAAAATGGGATCGCCCTGGTTGACAATGAGAACGCTCTCATAAGAAACATAGTGCCGGTGAGAGCAGGTTCTTGGATAAAAATAATCACACACACATGCACGCACGTACACAAACACGCTGGAAGCCATTCATAAACACGTACGTATAGATTACCCGTTACCTCGTTGTTAGACCTTCAGACACTCCTGGAGCGAAAACCACTCATAGGATAGATTCAGTGCAATAGGAATTTTTGCTCAGCATGACTTTAACTACAAAATAGCAAAATTTCAGCCAATCCCACCGAAGCATGCCGAAATATGTCATATATATTTCACCTAACCTAAAAATTGATAAAAAAATTCTGAAAAAAATTCTTGAGCTTTATTGGACTAGAACAAAAATATTTCGACCCTTGCAATTTTTTGCTAAAGTTAATAGTTTAGGAGTAAAAAGTTCTTGAATGTCTAAAATGACACAAATTACCTAACTTTGACAAGCTGTATCTCAAAAACTGTCCATAGGATTGACTTGATGTGATTAGAATTTTTGATCAGCATGATTTGAACTATAAAATACCAAAATTTCAGCCGATTTCACCGAATCAACATTTTCATGGGTTTTGTTCCGGGGTCCTTTGTTTTTATATAAATTCAACGAGAGAAAAAATCTCTCGATTACCATTTTGAACAATATGAAGATTCTGTAGAAAAAGATGATAAAACGAGAATCATTATCACCAACAATTGGTTCAGAGTTTATTATCAAATTTAGATGTGTCAATGAAAAAAATGGCGATGAAAGAAGAAAGTTAATACAGTGCTTCTGCCTATCTCGGTCATTAAGAAACCGGCTCCAAATGTTATATTGAATTTAATGTCATATAATTGCATAGACGATTGCACTAGCAAATGTGGCTGCCGGAAAGCTAGTTTAAATTGTTCAGTGCGTTGCAAGAACTGCCATGGGGTTCAATGTTTAAATTCAACCGCTCTTACAGACTATGTTAATAACACTGAAGAATCTGCTGTTGAAGATATAGATGATACTGATCAAACTTTTATTCAGAATGAAAATAAAACTGAATCTATTACCATTGTTAATAGAAGAACTTAATAAACTTAACATTGTTTAAAATAAAAGTATTGACGGTATGAACAGTTCTGTGTAAGTATTAAGTATCTATGGATATCTATTTAAATTGATGAAACTTTGAGAGAGGAAATATATTCGGTTTCCAAAACGTCAGCAAGAAATATTTATATTCTTATTCTTATTCATTCATGTGTCAAAAAACACCATTTAACTGATCCTTTGACGTTAAAGCTACATACGTAAAGATTACTTTCCAGCAAGAAAAACTATCATCTAATTATGAAATCCGCGAAATCAGAGCAGTACTTCCAAGAATACGAGTTGTTGGTATGTCCGAAAATTTTAACGCAGACACACTTCGTGAATATGTTTTCAAACAAAATAGTGATCTGTTTAGTGGTAATGCTGAATGCAAAATAATTAATATAATGCCAACTAAAAAGAACAAAAATATGTATCAAGCTACTCTGCAGCTAGATAGATCGACGTATACTAAGGTAATGCACAATGAATTTTTATTTATAGGTCTTGACGTATGTAAGGTATATGATGCTGTAAGTATTTTGCGATGCTTTAAATGTAATGGTTTAAATCACTCAAAAAATACCTGCAAAAAAGATGTAAACTGCCCGAGATGTGCTGAAAATCACAGTTTAGAAAATTGTAATGCAGATATCTTAAAATGCACTAATTGCACTTCATTAAAAGAAAACAAACAGTTAGATATTTCCACGGACCATGCCGCTTGGGATTATAGTAATTGTTCTGCATATTTGAAAGCGGTTTCGAAATTAAAATCAGACTTGGGTCATCAATAGCAACTAGAGTCTCCACTTTTATCTGACATCTCTACTAATAATATGTCTCTTATACCCACAAACAGTTGTCAACATTTATCTATCTATTATCAGAATGTGCGTGGTTTGAATACAAAGCTTGGTGTCCTTTATAACAATGCATCAATCACTAATTACAGTGTATTAGCTCTTACCGAAACTAATTTACAATCAAACATACAAAATACAGAGATACTAAATGAACAGCAGTTTAGAATTTTTAGAGCGGATCGAAATTTGTTAGAAACCCATCGTGAAGGGGGAGGTGGAGTTATGTTGGCGGTTAGCTCTGCACTAATGGTTGTTGATCTGAAATTAGGTGACACTTTGTTTAAAAATGTACACTCTATTGATATCGTTGGAGTTAAAATAGTTATAAATCACTACTCTTTTTATATATTTACTATTTATATTCCTCCCAGAACCTCTGTTGAGATGTATCATGCTCTGTTTGATGCTTTTTGCTCTCTCAACTTTATTTATAATTCTGATATTTTAATACTAGGTGATTTCAATATACCGGAGTACTGCACCCTCACATCTAATACACCTTCCTCATTGACTCTTCAGGCGCTAGTAAACTTTCAAAACTTTCTTAACCTAAAGCAATTTAATGGAGTAAAAAATACAAATAACCGATTACTAGACCTAGTTTTATCCAATAAAACCTGTTAACTCGAGAGGGCTGTCGATATTCTCATTGCAGAGGACCACCATCATCCTGCTCTTATTTCGACATTTAGTATCATCAAAAATCACGAAAATCATAAAATTAAATCTAATTCTAATTATAAATTTAACTTTAAGAGAGCTAACTTCCACATCCTTTATCAAACATTAGCTGATACAGATTGGGAATTTTTAAATAATTCTGAAACTGTAGACGAAGCTAGTGATCGGTTCTATTCCAAATTAAACTCAATATTTATTAATACTGTACCTCAATCTAAAACTTCAAAAAGAACATATCCACCCTGGTTTGACCATCCGTTAATTAAATCTATCAAAGAAAAGCATAAAGCGTTAAATAAATACAAGCAAACAGGTGATGTAACTTATCAGAACGAATTTAAAAGATTAAGGCGAAAAGTAAAAATTGATTCTGATAATTCTTATAAAATGTATTGTAATCATGTTGAGGAAAATGTAATTAATGATCCGTCCTCGTTTTGGCAATTTGTTAATTATAAACGTAGTCCATCTGACCTACCAAACTTTATGAATTACAATAATGAATATCTATCTGACCCTCAACAGATTACTAATTCTTTTGCTAACTTTTTTCAGCAATCTTATTCTGAATCTGAAAATATCACGCATAATCCTAAAGATTTTGTTGAGAGTAGCTCATATTTAAATATAACCTGTTTTACGGAAGACGAAGTATTTACAGCATTAAAGAAAATTAAACCTAAATTAACCTCTGGGCCTGATGGGATCCCCGCATTCATATTACGTGACTGTGCTGCTATTTTTGCTAGCCCCCTTACTATATTATTTAACTTTTCACTAAAGTCCTCTAAATTTCCACTACAGTGGAAATTATCGAAAATAATTCCAGTCTTTAAGAAGGGTGTTAGATCTGATATTTGTAACTACCGTCCGATAGTAATAATAAATAATTTTGCTAAAGCATTTGAAATTATTTTACACCATTTTATTTTTAATCATGTAAGGCATCAAATATCAACAGCTCAACACGGATTCTTCAAAGGCCGTTCAACAGTTACGAATTTAATTAATATTACAGAGTTTATTTCTGACTCTATTGATACGGGTATACAAACAGACGTTATATATACTGACTTTTCAAAGGAATTTGATAGACTGGACCATGATATCCTCTTAGAAAAATTTGAAATCTTTGGATTTTCGGATAACCTTATTACACTTTTTAAATCCTACCTAACTGATAGAAGACAATATGTTGTATATCATGGTGTTAGATCTATTGAAGTCTTAGCTACGTCGGGGGTCCCCCAAGGTTCAAATTTAGCGCCACTTTTATTTAATTTGTTCATTAACGACATAGTAGATAGTATCACTGTAACTGCCTTCTATATGCTGATGATCTAAAACTATTTTGCAATGTCGCGTGTGAATATGATTGCCTTGAATTGCAAAATAATATTGATCGTATTAATACATGGTGCATAATAAATAAATTACCTTTAAATGAAGCAAAATGTAACACTATGACATTTACAACAAAACATAATGCTATTGTTTTTGATTACCAATTGAACAATCACACACTTTCCCGTCCTGACACTTTTTGTGACTTGGGTGTGACATTTGATAGAAAATTAACGTTTGTAAACCACATCGAACTTACTGTCAGTAAAAGTTATAGAACACGGTTTTGTCATTAGAAACTCCGCACATTTTAATAACATAAATACATTAAAACAACTATACACTACTCTTGTTAGACCACATCTTGAGTATGCTTCAATAGTATGGTGTCCTGTTTATAATGTACACATACAAAATTTGGAAAGGCTTCAACGTCGATTTCTGAAATATGCGTCTTTTAAGACTGATGGGACCTATCCTGCTATTGGTTACCCACATCAAGAATTACTGTCTAGATTTTCCCTAGACAGTCTAGAAAACCGTAGACACCGATCACAATTAATTTTCTTATATAAAATTTTACATGGTAACATCGACTGTGGAGAAATTTTAAGTATGCTTAATTTCCAAATTCCTAGGGCGGCCTCTAGGCACAACAATTTATTTTACTTGCCATTTTCAAGAACAAATGTAAAGAAATTTTCTTGTATTCAGCAAATGTGTAATATATATAATAATTTGGATACTTCTTTAGATATTTTCACCTGCAGTGCTGTAAACATAAAAAATTGTCTCTAGCTTAAATATATTTTTGTTCTTTCTTGTTGACTTGCGGACTATTAGACTCAATTTAGAGTGTACATCTGACGTTCACTTTGTTTTATATATGACAAATGCATTGTATTAGTTTAATTTAGTTTAGTTTATTAGTTTAATTCAGATATATAAATAATATGTAAATATCTTTTTGTTCGTAATTTAGATAAGTATTGAATTATTTTGTATTTTCCTATTCTGTAATTGGGTTTCACCTGTTGAATAGTGTACCAAATAAAAAACAAATAAATAAATATACTGGTATTATTTGGAAGGTTCCGTAGACATTATTTTTAGAAGATAACATGTAACAGAAAATCTCACCCCCTTCCAAAAAAAAGGAAACAAAAAATATAGGCACAAGTCTATTATTTATAACAGATATATGAACAATTTAAAGCGATATGCTCTGATTATTGAGAACTGCTGTATACTACGTCATAACTGTATGACTTGTATGATTATTTCGATTTAGAAGACAAATAAAATTTATTTTACTTATGGGTTGCGGTGCCGAAACCCCGCCCTACTGAATCTTAAGCTTATTGTATCCCATAGTCTCTTGTCCTATTAGTCCCGTTCCTCTCCAAAAGGCGCGTGTGCGGTCGATGGAGCTTTGGCTATTTCTTCCGGGGTCATGAATGGTCGTTCCTCGAACTATAAAGCTTTCCAGTCACCACGAAGGGGAATTCACATGGTATATGGTGAGGAGTTTCCTCAATCTCACCACACATCCTGCATTCTGATTGCCCTTCACTCCCATGTTGGTTAGGTGTTTATTCACTGTGCACTGTCCTGTTAGGATGCCTCCTACACATCTCAGTTGTTTCCTGCTCAGATTTAGCAGTTCGTTGGTCTTTGTTTTGGATGGTCCGTCAGTGATGAACATACGCGTGTCTCATCCCCGGCGCTCCAGTCCAAGATAAGTTGTGTTTCTGACTCAACAGTTCCTTTACTATTCCTCTTGCGGTGTTATATGATATCAATCATCAAGGCTGTCTTTGCGCCTTCTTTGGCCAGCTTATCTCCTTTTTTTCCATTACCCTGGTGTCCTCGCGTCCACTCCAACTGCACACTAGGGTGGCCCATCTCTATAGGGGGTGAATTTTTTTTGCGTATTTTTTAAGTCTCACCCCTCGAAAATATACTATTATACTAGGAATAATTTATGTCAAAGTTTCAGATAATTCGGTGAACGGTAACCCGTGCCGCATTCAGGTAGAAATTTGTAGATAAGATTTTATTACGGTAACCCGTGCCGCATTCAGGTAAAAATTTGTAGATAAGATTTTATTACGGTAATACACTTAAATTTTACTTAAAATGCAAATATCTACCTCTTTTCTCATGATGTTTTATTGGTGTAATTATTTCCTAGAAATTATTTGTTTTGGAAGTTTGGAAATATAATGCACCTACGGTAGGTTTTTATGTCAGTTTGCAATTGTGTTTTACAGTGGTGACATTATAAGTTCTAGCATACGTTCCTTTTTGAAAAAACATTTAACGATGGCTGATGTTAGATCCTTACGAAAGGATACTTTCATTTACACTATTCGTTACAAATCATTGGCAATAAATTGCCGTCTAATAGACAAGTATTACAAGTGCTCTTTTATAACATTCGTGAAGTGAAGCTAAGTGTACATGAAAGTGCTAAATTAACAATAAAAGAGGTGTCAGTTTTTTGGGATAAAGCTCGCATTCCGACACGTCAGGATTTTCATTGTGTTAAACAACTAGATAAACTTTATGCAGAGTGGAGGAACTTACAAAAATCAGCTAAAAGGGCCAGTGCGGGAGATAAAGAAAAAAATTTCGTTGAAAAAGACGATCTTTTTGACATTTCTCATGCAAATGCATTGGAGTTGATGAACATAGATGAAGATAAGCAGTTTTTAATTAACCAAAGAAAAAAGGGACGTCCTGGATTTATGCATGGTATTGATTACCAACTTGCTTCTCAAGAAAAATCAGCTGAGGAGAAATTACAGAAATTATCCGAACGAATGCAACGAAGTCAACAAGAAAAAGCTAGATTAGAGGAAACAGTCACCATCATCAAGTAGTAATTCAGCCGACTCCAACGAAAATGAAGATGAAATAATCGAAGCCCAAGAAGAGTTGTTACAAAACCAGCCTGGCCCGTCACAGCCAAAAAAGAGGAGATTCTATGGAACACACCAAAAATAGCCGCTGCATTTGATGCTTGCAAAATAAGCGACAGGTATGGAGTCCATATTTTGACGGCAGTAGCAGAAGCACTAGGACATGACACCACATCTTTGTCCATCAGCAGAACCACACTTCAGCGCTCTAGACAACGCATCCGCGAAGAAAGAGCTGAAATATTAAAAACTGCCTTCGGTAATTCTGAATTGCCGGCCCCAGTCATCCATTGGGATGGAAAACTTTTACCTTCTCTCACTGGAATGGGAAATATCGATAGACTTGCTATCTTAGTTACTAGTGGAGATATTGAACAACTACTTGGAGTACCAGCTTTGCCCAATTCAACTGGAAGAGAACAGACTGAAGCAGTTTATGATGTGCTTTGTGAATGGAATTTGGACGAAAAGGTAATAGCTTTGTGTTGTGATACAGCAGCATCAAATATGGGTTATATAAATGGGGCAGCCACACTATTGCAACAAAAATTAGAAAGAGATATTCTATATTTTACTTGTAGACATCATATTTTTGAAGTGATTTTGAGAAGTGTGTTTGACACAAAAATGCCTTCCTCATCTGGTCCAAATGTGCCACTATTTAAACGTTTTAGGGAATTTTGGCCTAAAATAGATCAAAATAAACTAAAAACTGGATTTCAGGTATCAAAAATTAAACACATTTTACAACCAGTTAAAGCCGAAATTGTAAAGTTTCTAAATGCAGCTTTAACTTTGCAACAGCCTCGTGATGATTATAAAGAATTTTTAATGCTTTCTAAACTTTTTGTTGAAGAAGAGCCCACTCACACGACATTCTATCAACCAGGGTCATTTCATCATGCACGTTGGATGGACAAAGCCATTTACTGTCTAAAAATATTTTTTTCCAAGATCAGTTCCAACTAACTAAAAAAGAAAAAATAGATATTGAAGATATATGTCTCTTTATTGTAAAGGTTTATGTAAAGGCGTCATTTGCTAGTAAAGCACCGCTTCATGACTTAGATTTTTGTAAAGAACTCATTAATTATCAAAATATTGACAAAGAAATATCTCAAGCCGCAAGTAGGAAAATAGTGAACCATTTGTGGTACCTTAATTCAGTAAATGTTGGCTTATCTTTCTTTGATGACGATATTTCAGTTACCACTAAAAGAGAAATGGTTAAAGCTTTGAATAGGAAAGCACCAAATCAAGAGGGTATTAAACGACTTATGATTAGTAACATTACTGACGTTGAAAACAAGGAAATTCAGGACTTCATATGCGAGAACACTAAACAGTTTTTTCAAAAATTAGGTTTGTCTATGGAATTTTTGGAAAATGATCCAACAACATGGAGGGAAAATGAAAGTTATACCCGATGTTTCAATATTGTAAACAAAATTAAAGTTGTAAATGATGCCGCTGAGAGAGGAATCAAACTTATTACTGACTATAATGACATTTTAACAAAGAATGAAGACCAAAAACAGTTTTTACTCCAAGTTGTAAATGATTGTAAATCACAGTTTCCAAATGTAAAAAAAGAAACCCTGTCGCATGCTTTGGCCTAGTGCAAAAAATATTGTTTTTATTACTATATGTCTTGTAGATTTAGGATAATATTTGGTACTATGTATGAAAAAAACGTTTCATAATAAAATACACAAAGATAAAACGAGAGTTTTATTTCAAAAACTTCTAGTCTAGTTTTCTTAGACTACGAATTTACAGTAGTATGACACATGTCATAGTCACAACAGATAATGTCTTTGATATTTGTATGACTTGATTAGTCATTCTAAAGATAAATGTTGCTGATTAAAAAAAAAAAAAACAATGCATCAACCAAAGAATGTAAATAATTCCATTTACTTTTATTATTGCATAATAATGCATTCTGCGGCATCCCTTGCCTTCAATTTGCCTCAATAATATTTTGAGGGGACTGTTTTTTCTTCAAATGGAACAATTTGCAGGAGGTGAGAAATAAAAAATTTCAATTTCGAAAAAGATGGGCCACCCTACTGCACACTGTAGTATTCTGCCAGTTTCGTCAGGGAATTAAGGCAGTCTTTTACTGTTTTAGAACGTATCTCTACTACATCCAGAAGTTTCAGAGCTGGTTGGCTGCCAGTTATGATAGTAAAAAATTATTTTACCTATTAAATTATTTATCATTTTTATATGAACCACTTTATATTTATACCTACATGTAAACACCACATTTAAACAAAACATATTTTTCAGGAATGTGTTGTCTCTTAATGTGGAAATAGATTTTGAAAAAGATGTGCCATATGTAAAAATGAAGGATCCCACAGCATCTGACATTAGTTTTGTTAGATCGAAATGTACTTCAAAACAAGTTCTGAAGGTCTCTTGCTCCGAGTTAGGTACGTACATATTTTATATAGGTAATAGTAATAACAATACAGTAAGCGACATTGTTATATCCCAAACCCAAAAAGTTGAAATGAAGTCATATTATGACGTTAAAAATTATTAAAACGAGTACTTCTTCATAATTTATAGATTTGTTCCCGGTCACGTACATTGATAAATTTTCTGAAATAAATTTTCTTAACACGCGTTAGGATGAAAACTTAAAATTAGACTTCCGGTTTCGATGTAATTTTTAAATGGGGCAACCTGTATATTTTTGCATATCTGGATCCCGTTAGCTAAAATACATATGATCTGTCTCTGAAATATTATTTTGATTTTCTCGTATATTGTTACTCCTAAACTTTTAGCTTTATTTACATACTAAATTTTTAGTAATATTTGATTTGAATTTTCTAGATGGAGATTAGTTCTTTAACCTTCAATTTGCGACGCAAAGTGTTTGCAATTATTTTTGGATTAAGTTTGTCTATTAGTATTGCAGTATGTATAGGTATACATATGATTTATAACTTCATTTGTCCATTTTAATACATTTGGAAATTTGTCAAACTTTGAGAACTTATATCGTTGGATGTCATCTGCATACAAGTGCAAGTGGTAGCACAGGGCAGCGCTCTGGAGGTCCGTCGTAAATACCAAAAATAGAATAGGTTCCAGTATACTGTCCTGAGGTACACCTGCTGCATGAGCGAGAAATTGTACATACTGTTTTCAATTTCGCAAATAAAAATAATCGCTAAACTACTACAAGGACTAAAAAGCAATATGCTCTATATATCAATATTTGATTTTTGATTATTTGATCTGCATCTGATATTGAGAAGAACTAATATTTTTGAGCCGTGAAGGCTTTAACTTGTAGATAGTTTTCTTACTTTCGTTAGCCAAATTACTAAATGTACTCGATGTTGGAACGGTTTTAAACGTTTGAAATTTACCTAGTGGCAGTGCATACAACATTTTGACATCCACTATTTTCCCGTTATGTTTTATTCTCTACATACTACTGTTAAATTATTCTCTTCCTCAGAATGTGGTATCCAAAGCACTCATGGACCATCGGGATTGAAAACCCTTTCAAAGATGGCAACACATGGCGACTGGCCTTGGCATGTGGCCCTTTTCAAAGAAGACGTTCATATCTGCGATGGTACTTTAATTTCTCCTGAGTGGGTGGTCACAACTACTTCTTGCTTCCAAGGACAACCAAAGGCGGAATGGACGGCTCGATTTGGATCAATTCGTTTGTCCAGGTAAGCAAGCAACACTATAGCATATATGAGGTGTTCCCTGACTAATAGGTTAATGGAAGATAGCGGTAATCGAACTGATTCCGAGACGCCCCAATATAAATTTATTTGATTGAGTATCTATAAAAAAGGTAATTTACATTTCTGGTGTTATAAGTCTCGTACAAACACTCGTGCTTTCAATTTTTATCTATTATTTTTTTCTCGAGATGATAAGTTATTGGTATAGTAATATAATTCGTGTAAATTGGACAGCTCTCATTATTATCAAAGAATAAATTTCTCTCGAAATTTAATCAGATAGTAAACTGTCAATTTGCACACTCTGTATTACTAAGCAACTAAGCTCTCGAAAAAATTTCTCCGATAAAACTCCAAGCACTAGTGATATTACATACATAATTCATCGAATTATGAATTATTGGTATGTTATCAGCTGCAATATATATCATTATATTGTCCGCAAACAGAGACTTCTATAATATTTTACATATTTTACAATTACGTTAAGGCGTAAATTAAAGAGAATTGGTTCAAGAACTCTCCCTTGTGGGACGTCATATTTACTTTGCAATTTACCTGACAAACTATTTCAAATTTCGTGTTCTAGAATTGAGATATGTTTAAAACCAATTTAATACATCACATAAGACCAATTATTTCCAATTTACAAAGTGACGATTTTCTGTCTATAATTTCAAATGTTTGTCTTAATTCTAAAACCACTGCTAATACTACATGACCATTCATCGTATGTTTAAAATTAAAAACTCACAACTATTAAGTTCTCGAAGGTCTGACTGGTTGTACACTAAAACACGGTTTTCGTCACAGAATTTCGATAGTTGATATTTAACTCTATTTGATAAAATTTTCCAAATTTTTTCGTAAGCCAGAACCGTTTTTATGGGTTCTTCACGATACTAAATTTACTGGTATGACCCAGAAGATTATATATAAAAAAAATATTTTCTATAAAACTATATCTACAGGTCGCTGCTCAAAATAGTTTTTCATCCTATGCCACTGCATGGAAATTAGATTGAATAACATTTAGTAACTTACCGAAACTTCTCTCATAACTAATATCAGTGCAGTTCGATGGTGGTTATCGAAATACCGAGGAATTTCAGACTTATTGTTTGTGGTACTAGGGATTGCAATTTACCGGAAGTTTTAATAACCGGTAAATCGGTAAATAAAAATGTAAATAACCGGTTAACCGGTATTTACCGGTAATTTTTAGAATGGATGATTAGGGTGGCGAAAATGACAATTGTCTTTTTCCATGTACAAAATTATCTAAAGTTAACTAAAAACATTTTTATATAGGTACGTATATTTAATAAAATGAACAAACAAAAGGTTTTTTATGAACAGTAAAATCACAAGAGCTTTTTTTTATCTGATAAATTTCTCTTTGTAACGAAATAATTTAGCCAATCAGTGATTTTATAAGAAAAAACTGACATGAAAAAATCGTGAGACCGGAGGTCGAGCGATTTTGTCAAATATCAGTTTTTCGAGCAAAATTACTGATTGGAAAAATTTTGAGTTAAAAAGAAATTTATCCATAAAAGAAAAGCTCGAGTGTTTTTTGGCAAGATAAATTAACGAGAGAATATGTGAACGAACAACAACAATAATTTATTAAAAATAATTATAATTTTCCCAAAACGACTCATATTGTACATATTGTTTCCACAATACATAAAAATTATAGCTGACAGTACAGATTTTAAAGTGACGTACGACTACTAGATGTACTCTGCTTTTGAGGAACAGGCATTTTTATTGGGTATTAATGCACAAGAGGTCGATTTTTTACCGGGTAAATTTTTTTTGGACAAAAACCTGTTTTCCCATGAAAATTATTCGAGAATTAAGGGCATGAAAAAATTGCGACGCGAAGTGGAGCGATTTTTCCTATGTCCCTTAATTCGAGCATAATTTTCATGGAAAATAGGTTTGAGTCACTCAAAAAAATTTACCCAAGTTGAAAATCAATCTCATGTGTATTACAAAAGATTAATATATGATTAAAAAATATTATCTAAAATAATTATTAAAACAACAAAACTGTTTATTTAATGTTTTAAAAATAACGATTTATAATAAAAAATAAAAACATTTTCTAATGTTTTTTATCATGTTATAACCCCAGTCAGTCAAAATATTTGCAAGTTCATCATAGTAGTCGTGTCGTATCTTTTTCGAGGGAATAATGCTCTTTGCAAAAAGCTTTAAATTGTTTCCATATAGAATTTTTAGTTTCTCGTTTTAACTGGGACACTTTCATTCATAGCTTCGTTAATATTTTCTTGTGAAACATCACCAAATCGCTTTTTCTCATTCATTTTGTCTAGGAAATCAAGATGAAAACGTGAAATGTCAGATTTTAATAATTTCAATGACTTTTTTAGTTTAACACATCTCTACTACGGAAAAGTAACATACATTTTTCTCGATTTTTTCCACTTCTCCATAGCCGTTTTTCTCACTTGAAACAAATCCTATTGGTCGATTTTTTGAAAATGTACGTTTTGATTGGTTAATAAAGTAAATATAATAATCGGTGATAAAAAACGATGCACCTTTTTTTATCGCTGTCAAAGTGACAAAAATATGACTGTCAAATAGACTTTTTTATATAGGAGTTAATTTATCAAAAGGAAAAAATATAAATGAAATAAATTTAAATAAATAATTATTCTATAAATAACAAAAATATCCACTTAAATAACAAAAATTATAAATATAAACTCAAATAGGGCATTTACTGAATACCTAATCTAAAAATACAATATTTGTTAAAAATAGCCTGTTAAAAGGGTTAGTTTTTCAAAGCTATATCTGTTTGTCGTCTGATATTTGTGCATAGAATACCACCAGCTGAAGATGACCTTCCTCAATCGATATTGGTGGGTCGATAAGTTAATAAGAATTGGTAATAACATACTTCTAAATGTATTCCACGGATATTTGCGGCAGTGAATATTCAATTTTCTATCGTAAGATATTGTCAATGTCTCTCTTGTATTTCTTGGGGCTTGGTGTTTGGAGTTTACTTTTTATAATATTATTTATTTATTGTTAAAAGTGCTCGGTGTTGGGACAATCACTCTGTATTTACTGAATACTAGTCAGTGACATAAATAGAAACATTGTATACGTGACATATCGTAAGTTCGGGGTTTACCGAAATAACCGGTAAAAAATTAAAATAACCGGTAACTATCGTCATGTGTTTTTTGTCCTAATAACCGGTTAACCGGTAATGCAATCCCTATGTGGTACGTGCTGAGGTAAATTTAATGCGCTGCATGGACAATAACTAAATAAAATGACGCTGCGTAAAAGCATATCACGTTTCATTATATTTACGGATAAGTCTACATTTGCCTTCCTTTTTTTCTAGCTTAACTCCATGGGAGCAAGAAAGAAGAATAGTAGGAATGGTTAAATCACCGGTAGAGGGAAGCACGATAGCGTTGGTAAAACTAGACCAACCAGCAACGCTGAATGATTTTGTTAGGCCAGTTTGCCTCCCAAAGGAAAATATGGTTCTAAATCCAAGCCATGTTCAGTGCAATACTTTAGGATGGGCGAGGAACAGAGAACAGTTACAGAGGATTCAAGTGAAAATTGCTGAGATGGAAAACTGCGAGAATATCAGTATTTCCACAGTAAATAGTCTTTGTACGGAAACCATACATGGACTAAATGACTGTAATGTGAGTAGAGTTATAATAAATTTAAATTTTTATTTATAAATTTAAACATTAATAAAAATTCAAAATGGCGGCGTCAACAAGGCGGATAGGTTTTATCAATTATAATCGGATTCAACTGAAAATCTGCACCTGTGGGTTATCGAGATTGTAGATTACAATTATCTGGTCCAAAATGGTGGCGTCAAAATGGCCCATAAGTCTTCTAATTTATGGTCTGATTCGTATCAAAATTAATATCTGGAGATTTTCGAGGTCGCAGTTATAAATATTTATTCGAATTCTTTACATAAACGTCGAAAGTGCCAAAATTCTGTAATTCGTATTTGTAATTAAGTATAATATTTGTGTATAAAAGCGTGGGGAGCTTTTTATTTAATTTAATGATGTCTTCAACGTTTTGATTATCGAACCTGGTCAAAATAGCGTTCGAAAAACGAACCACGCTTTTATACTCAATTATCATACTTAATTACAAATACGGCTTACACTAAGGCCCTTACGGGGTAGACAGAGGGATCAGGGTCGATGATTATTTTTTGCTTTTTAGTGCAGTATTTATAAAAGCGTGTTTTTTTAGTTTTTTAAACTATTATTTTTTTTTATAATACGGTTGATCAAACTTGAGTGTCTAGACAACAATGCTTTGCATATTTGGATATTGTTTATAAGACTCTAAAAATGTTAAAATATGTAGAGTGTAGCACATTTTAATAATTATGTTTCATTACTTTCTAATTTACGTTTATTGTACAGGAAGAAGAATTCGCTGGAAGTCCCATGATATGTCAGAACGACGACGAGGAACAATGGACCTTAATAGGAATTACAAATTGGAGGATAGCTTGTTCCAAGAATGGTACAGAAAGACCAAGAATGTATGACAAAATAGCTTCGAATGTTAATTGGATTCGAGAGAGTATTACCTCAACAGACACTACTTGAAACTAATTGTAAAAGGGTTGTGAAGATATGTTTTCGTGCCAATTAAGAACGCTGTAGAGAGTGACGAACTTAAAAAATATATAAATATTTTGCCAGCATGCACAGTGCTGTAAAAGATTTTTAGAAAACGTTTTTAAAATTTGTATATTTGTAATTTAATAAAAATACTTCTGTTTATAACTATATATAATGTGATTTTTATGTGAGATTTATTTTTTACACAATTAAAATAAATGATTTACAATGATATTGAAGTATGTACCTACGTTTAGATAGGCATCAAATATCTTGATAGATTTTAGGGATATTTATTTATTTTATTGTTTAAAACAATAACCAAAATAGTTCTCATATTGAATGTTGTAAATTGTAATATATTGATGTAGGTATGTATTTACATATATTTTTTAGATTGTTATTTTATTAATAAACTTATACCTTTTGTTATAAATTTATTATTTTGTCTACTTCCTGAAAACTGTTATTTCTGATAAGTCAAATATTTTAATTGTTTAATAGGGACATTACACCTTTGGATAATATTATGTTTATATATAAAGTTCGGCCATTGGTCTTGATGACACCAGAAGTACAGTCAATGAAAAAATACAAGACGATAAAAAGGATTAAAATATACAAGTTATTAGTAACTTTATTTTTGACTGGCATGGGCCCGTTGCAATATGTAGGTACTTGCATATGCTTATTTACAAAGTTTCGACAGACGTCCTTTTATTCATGGAATGTTCTAATAATTGGTCTCCCTTTGCTGCATGGCACGTCGCAGCTGCTGCTCTTTTTCTATCAGTTCCTTGGTTTTAGAGGTCGTTCTCTTCGCTTCTTGCCATCTAATTTTCCTTGGACCATCAACCGATATTGTCCTATATTTGGTTGATGTGACCAAAAAAAAAATGGCTTTGGAGTCTGCCTCTCTAACTTTTCATATCTCAAAGGCGTAAATAAAGATGGATAACACTAGAGCGTTAACAAGTTTGATCTTTGTGAGCTTCATGACATTTCTGTCATGGCAAATTTTGCTTTAACTAGCTCGTGCCATCTGTATTCTTGACCTAATCTCATATTTGCCGTCTCCTATATTGTCTACAAGAGCTCCAAGGTAAACTTGTTTGATAGATCACAATGGCCTATTTTTAACATGCCTGGGTGGTTTTCATCTGTTCGATCTACAACCATAATTTTCGTTCGTTGTACTTTATCCTCAAACCGTACTCAGAACTTATTATTTGGAGGTTTTTCATCAGGAGTATGATCTCATCCTTTCTTGTTGCAACTTGATTGGATTAGAAAAGAGGATCTGGCTGACTGGACTTGACTATCGCGATTCTTGTGGATTCCTTGTGGCGCTCCTTTTCTAATTTTACTTACAGCTTCTTATCCAGCAGTCTTTTGTATCAGACTCCACAGCCTTGATAAGGGTTCCTGAGTACAGCTATCTGTCCTTAGTTCCTCCTCACCAAGTAGTTGGAATCTCAGTCTAGCTAAGCCTTCACAGTAGCATAGCACATGTACTGAGGTTCCTCTTTCTTTTGACAGAATCTGCATATTGCATCCTCTGCTAGGTCCATTAAACTCATATGTCTTTTAAAACTACAGTGTTCAGTTAGAATAGCCACAACTATCCTAATGGCCTTTCTATTTTGGCGTAGTAGATCTTCCGTAAATTTAGCCAATCATTTTTCGATGAACTCCTTTGCCTGTTTCGGGAAGCTCTTCCACCATTCCAAAGATTTATTTTTAACCCATTTATTAATAGATGCTCGAATGCATGGCTTAATCACACCGAAAAAGGGTGCGGTTGTAACTAAAGTCGTGTCATCTGCCAATTTCAAGGTAGAAATCTTAGTTTCGTCTATAATCACGCCTCGCCTCCCTGTCAGTCATCCAACACACATCGTATCACGTGCTTATACTCTATATTGACCTATATATGCAAAAAGGGATTGGTGATAAAATGCAGCCTTGTCTTTTTCTGTACAGATGCCTGGGTGTTCCGATATTTAATAATACAGCCCATAGTTTGACCCATTCCACATTGTCAAAAGCATTTCAGTAGTTAGCCCAGTCGATGAAGGTATTTACCTACAAAAATTTTCAAAGTTAATAAAATAATTTTTTTTAATAAGTTCATGAAAGTGTATAGAATAATATCCTGAAAAGTTTACATTTCGATCGGATGTAGAACATAAAAAAAAAGTGAAAAAAAAAATTCATCTATTTTGTTCAAAATTTTGAAATTAAGTCAAGCTAGGCAAAAATAAAAAATACAGATGAATAAATCACGTATTTATGAACAAAAAATGCCCTAACAAAATTTATCGCTAAATCGCACACGGTTAAATGCCTACTATGAAACCTCTAAAAATTCTTAGCAGTTCTAATGAGTAAAATAAAGCTTTTTTCACTTTCTGATTACACATTTTTAACATTTTTCTTAGCGAATAGGAGGATAAATAGTCAGTATGGAGGGAAAATATATAATTATAAACGCATACACAGATACCACACATAGCCGCTGAATCGCTCGCATGAATTTTTACGTGCCTCTACTGTATTGTATTTATTACAGCTACACCTTTACACATTCAGCTATATCCAATGGATTCCTTATACATTTATTAATGTATTGGAAAAGTTCAAGAATTTATTTTCAAAACAATCAAAGATATTTTCATAGTTATAAGGATAAGATCGTGAAAATCGCAATTTCTTATCATGATCTGATTAATCATAAAAAATACATGCAAGTAAACGAATTTGTGTTTGAACATTCGAAATGTATACGTTCTCTCGGAAATAGTGATATTTTATTTTTTCCAATGGGTCAAGTTTTCGGCAAGTTACAGCCTCCAATATATATATTTATCAAGAAAATCATCAAGCAAGGAAATTAAAATGATTTGAGATGTACTTTCTTTTGATTCCACGTTACCACAACTTAATAAACCATAATAATCATGAAGTGTACATACTTTTTAACAGTTCTCAATGAAGAAAGAATTTTTTTGAAGGGCTTTAATTTCTTTCTAGATGTTTTATTGCGACGATGAGTTCGGGCGTGATAATATATATAAGTATATTTTTCCCATCCATCCTTTGCTTGTATTGTTTAAAACAAAGAGGCATCGGAAAGCTATAATTTCCATCTTTTAAATGAACTAACACTAATATGGATTGAACAAATTCTGATTTAGTGACGTGCAATTCAGTGCGTCGGTGTCACAGTCATGCGTATTCAAGCGCACGCACGCATGGATTTCACTCCGAGTTATAAAGTTACTTGACTATTTTTTTCCGGGAATACCGTGGCTTTAGCGATACATTTTGTTAGAACATTTTTTGTTTATAAATACGTGATCTATCCATCTATATTTTTATTTTTTCCTAGCTTGACTTAATTTAAAAATTTTGAAAAAATGGATGAAAATTTTTTTTTTCACATGTTCAGCGTCGGAGCGAAATGTAGACTTTCCAGGATGTATACACTTTCACGAACTCATTAAAAATAATATTCATTTTGCAAGTTTCTGTAGATAAACCTTCATCGACTGGGCTAATGTTCTCATGTATAAATGTTTGAGTACCGCTGACAATTTAAAATGGCGGATTCAAAATTGCGACTGAAGATTGGAGAAAATGGAAAACTAGGAACTACTTAAAAACATGATTTTGTCTTCATTCGGGATATTTTTATAGTTCCTAATATTTTTCTCTTAGTTTTCTTATGCATAAAGGGTTTAGGACATGATTCAAAACAACGGATTCAATATGGCCGCAAAAGGTGGGAAAGTTAAAGCACTGTCCCAGACAGCACTCGATAGCCTTAGGGCAACCACTGGCCATACTTAGATAAGCGGGACGTCCTGGGGACGTCCGAAACTGGGTTAATCCCGATTTCGGACCTCCTGTGGATATCCTTTTGGTGCAAATCGGGTTTGCCCATGGATGTCTTCAATGGAATAGCCCATGGTCGTCCATAGGAAGAAAAAGGAACCAATTTGGGTTAAATTCTGGATAACCTACAGATGTCCACAATAGGATTACCCGTGGTTATCCACTGGAAGAAAAAGGGACCAATTTAGGTTAAAATCTGGACTACCACAGACATCCACACATAGTTGCACACATAGTATATACACAGGATCAAAATTGATCTTGTGTAAAATCGTGAATGCTGTAGACAATTTAAAATTTGGGGTATACTCATCCTCCTTGCGTAATAAATAAATCTCACATTGCAAAAAAAATTACATTCAAGAGGCATTTGCAAGATATGTGCATTTCCTGCGTAGTGGTTAGATTACACAACCTCTGTGGTTTCAGGCTTACTAGGTGAGTATCGCAACAGAAGTAATTTGCACCTTGCAAGGAGAGCCATCTAACATGAATTATTGAAACTAGCGCTAAGAACGAGCTAGCCAATATCCCCATTTTGGCTGTTATTAGGACCATATTTTATAAGTAATGTCTGCCGTCAATAAAATTCATTCGTCACAATGAAAGTATAATGCAAATATAAACTAAATAAAAAAATTCTCATTTGTACTTTAGGTGAATGTATCAATTATCATGAATTTGGGACCTACATTAGCCCAACAAGTTGACCTATGGATGGCCCTAGGGATAGCCTTTGGTTATCCCTATATAGGTTTTAAATAGGACATCAATAACCCTAAAAGCTATCTTATAGATAGTCATGTAGGTTATCCAATGGATATCCCTATTTTGGCTCTTATTAGGACCAAAGGATAACCAGTGGACTTCCTATCGACATCCCAAATGAACAATCCATCGGATATACAGGATCATTTTAGGACATCCCGTGGCCATCCTGTGCTGTGTGAGGTATAAGGAAGCTAGCACAAAACACATGTATACATACAAATGAATAGAACGCCTCTACACCATTTTGAATTTTAAATTTTCTTAACACCAAACGGATGAGAAAAATTATAAGAAGATAATATGACGAAGTATATTCTTAATGCTCCTAATGAAATTTTTATTATTTTATTATCATTTTAAGTTTTTCAATTTTTCAACATGAGAAAACTCAGAGAAAAATCATATGACCCAAAACCGAATCCACAAAAGTGCTATTATTTAAAAAAAAAAAATTCTTAGTTTTTCAATTTACCGCAGCTTCGGCCGCAATATTTAACCGAACTTTCAGCAATACTGAAGTATTATACAGAAGAAGACTCACAGAGACATATTATGACCAAAAATAATTTTCTTAATGGTTCTCATATAATCTTTATAAGAAAATTCTAGCCATTTCCGAAAGTTGTGAGTTGAGACATTTGATTAGATGTTTTCTCAGAATTTAAGTCAAACAGACGAGATTGATTTTGCCATTAAACTAAGGTATTATCAGAGATGGGAAAAGGAAACTTCCCATTTGGAAGTTCCCGAAACAGAATTTTGATAAAAATTAAAGTTTTCAATAAAATATTTGAATATTTGAAAGTTTCCAAAATGGGATAATTGGAAAAACGTATAGGAGCTTTTCTGTAGGAAATCCTATTCTGAACAAGGTTACTTATGTGCATTTAGTCCTAAAATCGCGCACTTTTCGAGATATTTGCATTCAAAATAAAAAAAACTCGAAAAAAACATAAATATTTTTCAAGTCGCTTTTCCGGAAAAACCAATGGGATAATCGGAAAAATGCATAGAACCTTTTTTGTAGAAAGTCGTATTCTGAACACGTTTACTTATGTTCGTTTAGCCTAAAAATTGTGTACTTTTCGAGATATATACGTTTAAATGAAAGAAAACACGAAAAAACGTATTATATAATGTATATATCTCAAAAATCATTTTTTATTATTTCTGCGTATAAGCAAAACCTTGTTCTAAAAGTTGAATTCTTACTTCCTATCCAGAGAAACTGCTGTTCAGAATTTTTCTTCGCTTTCTTCCTAATTTGAGTGGACTATTTACAACATCCTAAAATCATTTCAAAACGTATGTGTAGCTATCAAGTCTACTGTGATAGTGGTACCGATTATTTTCATCTTATGAAGAGCCTCAATTCCACAATGAGGTCATAAATACAAAACGTCCTATAACTCGGGGACAATCGAATCAAAGTCCTTTCGTCCATCCGTCTATTCGACTGCCTGTAAGCATATTGTTTCCAAATTCTGATATTAAAGCAAATATTGTTAGGAAAATAATGAAACACATAAAATAATATACCTAAGGATGCCTCAATACTGATGAAATCATTAAAAATATCATATTTAAGTGTTGATGATGTGGAACTTTAAGAAAATTGAAAAAGACACATAACGATGCTTACTGTATTACCTAAATCAGTCTGATCATAGATAACCATAATGTTTTGATATCTAATCGATCTAAAATATTTGTTTACTGAATCACCTATGAAGTTGTTTACTTAAATGACATTATTATTTAAATAAATAATTTACATCAGTTAATATTAAGTGGTAAAAATATTCAATTTATTTCCAAGATTTAAAAAATGACTCTAAAAATTTTCAGTCGACGCCCATGACATAGCTGCAATTGTGAACAATTCCTTTATCGACCTTTTTTTATGATTTTCCAACTGACTTTAAAAGCCCTTAATTACAGAACATATCTATCAGTTATCTTAAAAATGTATGTTTTATAAATCAAAGTAAAAATTATTCTGAAATCGTCCGGTTAGATTTTAAACGAGCATTTTAGTATGCGCCACGCCGAGGTGGGTGGTTATTCATCAATTGAAGTGATGACGATTTTAAAAACAATGTACATTTTTAAAGATAAGTTGTCTAATCAATCAGAGATATAAATAAAATATTACCACAGTCGTAATTTATCATTTGATCTATAATCCAGTTGGGGCTATAATGGATTAGGCAGTTTGCGTACAAACGTAAAATAAAAAAAATGGGGGGATGTACTTCCAGAGATAAATCTTCTTCGAATAATAACAATAACAGAAACAGTGTTGTGACTAGAGATTATAATTACAGTGATGATATTAGAGTGGAATCCATAAATAGAAGTGATGAACAAATTATTAACATAATTAAGAAGGACCTTCGTGAAAATCCTCAGGTTTTCATCCTCAACAATACCCTGATGAGTATGCAGTTTTTCGAAAATTATCAAAAGTGAGTATTTTAAAAACTGCTTCTGCTGGGATTTTTGTTAATGCCATATTTACAGTGTCACTGGCTTGTTATAACAAGATACTTTTAATACATTTCGCTTTTTTGGATTTTAATTGTGGAGGATTAATGATAATGATAATAATAAATTGTCTTTATTAAATTAATTGTAGTTTGCAACTAAAATTAAATTAGACAAAGTCTAGCCTAGGCTATTTTAAAATTATAATAATAACCTCCAAATGAACCTAGTTGATAATAAAAACAATGTATAGAGAAAAGCATGGGAGATATATAGTTTTAGTAATGGGGGTAATTATATCTTAAGTCAGTTAGTATAGCAAACAACTAAGAAAGCACGGAAAACTTATTGCGTCTATTCTATAATATAATATATTAGTGTGGTCACATGTACGGAATTTCGTTGTATTGGTTGGAATTTTAATGAGTTTTACAGCATGTTTGGATGTACAGCAAAAGGAACAGTATTACATTTTGCTTGAACACACATGATTTTTAATTTGAAAAGTTTGTTTTTCTGAAAGAAAGTATTTTGTTTTGCGATGTATTTAGACCTTTCATTGGATAATCGAACAAGGGTGTTTCAGAGTATCGAATGAAAGTCGGAAATGTCTAGCCGTGAACAGGTTCGGTAGTGAGATTGCGTCTTGTATTGTGTATGGAGTTTCTGAGTATTAAATCTGCTTTGTTTAAAATACTTGAGATTTGTAGTAATGCTTGAGTTGTAGATAATAACTTGGTGATCACGACAAGCTTTCAGGGATGTAAAGTCACAAGGAATTTGCAGGAGTGTACAATACGATTTAGTCAGAGAATGCATATCCTTCCGTAGAGGAGAATCAAATATTCCGAGAGATTTTCGCGGCTGTCGGATTATTGAAGTTTCTATGTTTTGGCTCCCGTTTTTCCATGAAGAGAAAAAAGTATGTTGGACCATCTGTGACCCTCCATCCCTCCATCCCCTCTTCCATACACTGTCATCACTATAAATAACTCACAATTATATATCATTTATGTATCTGGTCACCCTATATAATATATTTATATAAAGTAATTCGAAGTGTTGCTTCCAAGTACCCTGAATATGCTCAGTTTTGCTATATGTTTTATCTGAATGCTGCACTCAAAATCAAACTCCAAATTGTAAAAATTTTACATAAACTAAAAGAAACTAAACAAAATCGACTGCTTGTATATAAATAAGAATAAAATAGTGCTGATCAGTATTTTTTCTGCTAGTGTTTGAAATGTTAGAAGTTGTTCAACTTTTCGAACTGCTCAAGTGTGCAAATAATGTTTCCAAAAAGTTGTAAATTGATTGACAACTTTGACAACAATATAGCTATCCATTAATACTGAAGGTGTATATTACATAAACTGCATAATTGTGGGAAGTAGAAGAAGAGTTAGTATTTGTGGTTATTTCTTCTTTTTATCACAATATTTTGGACTATACCTGAAGTTCATATATATATCAAAAAAGTAGTACATAAATGTCAAATATTAAAATTAAAAATATCTCAGTTTAATCATTACTTAAAACACTAATAGAAAAAATCATACGTGCTACAAGTAGGAAAAGTGTTTCTTAAGTATGCGGCTTATCTCGACTATCGCTTTGATCAAAAAATTTACGCTTAATACGGAAAAATATCACTTATAGTCCAGTCAACGGAGCGCTAAAATGACCAAAATCTCTAATTTGAGTGCTAATGAATGGATTTTGATGAAACCGTGTGCAATGTGTTTTTAATGACGTTAATAAAAAAGTTGAAAAAATGATTAGAGTAGGAAATGATCTGAAGGGGTAGAAAACACCTCTTTATGACGGGATCCGTAACTTGTAGAATTAGGTCAAAAATGAAAAAAAAAAACAAACAATATATTTACCTTTTTTGGCCCAAAATTAGATGTTTTTACTCTTGTGAATTTTTTCGAAAAATGCATATTTTTTCGAGATATGGTCACTCTAAAATTCCTAAAAGTGGAGGAGAGAAATGTAAGAATTCAAGACTTTTTTTATTTGCAACTTTTCTGTAAAATGCGTTTTCACCTAGTTTTTACGGAAAAACGTGGAAAACTACACCTTTCTTTGAAATTGTAGCGCTTTAAAAATATGTAATTTAAAAATTTGAAAAAATTCAGACGTATACATTGAGGCCTTTTAAACATTTTTTGTCTCTTGGAATTTTTTTGTAACTTGCTAATTTTCCGAGTTACAAGCAGTTTTACACGATAAATAATGTACTACATTTTTTGCACTTTAAAAAGTACATGAGAATTCGATCAATGAGCGTGATTTATACACAGTGTGACCCCGGATTGTGTTTGCGATAGGTGTAATATACCAAAAAAAATTAGTACGGCTTTCTGCAGTCTCGGTCTGTATGACGTAAAATGGATTTTTACCAAAGGGTATAGCCGGATAAGCATAGTGAAAAATGCCCCTGAGCCAAATTGGACTTTGCATACATGGCTTGTTAGCTCTCTATTAATAAACAATTTCTGCCGAGTTTTAAATCCGTACCTCTTCGGTTGGGCCAGTTATAGAGGGAGACGTGATTTTTAGTTTTTATTTAATTTCGCTTTTCCTGTTGCATTGAAAATTCTGAAAAAATCAGGGTCCATACAGTCTTAAGGGTGCATATCAGGATTTCTTTTCAGATTTTTTGGCATAAAATTGGGCTTGCTAAAAATTTTTGAAATTTTGAAAAAAATTTTTTTTTAGGATTTTATCAAGTGACTACCTTTATTTTTTTACAGTAATAACTACTTCATATGCTTGTTGGTTTGTAATTTTTTCAGACTTTTTAATGTGGTGGGCCATGATGTAAAAAATTAAATTTCGATTTTGAGATGTTTGGGCCCTTAATCTTTATTCTTAAATATATTGTAATTTGTAATATCAAGAAGTTTACTTAGTGTTTCTGCAGGTCTTACAATTTTGGAAATATATCGAGCGTGAGATAAATAATAAATTATTGCAGCTATGTGAGAACAGCACCCGACTGGACGTCTACCATTTGAACACTCACAATAATATCGCCTTACTCCTTGGAAACCAACAGAATTTGGCAGAAATTATTTATTAATAGAGAGCTAACAAGCCATGTATGCAAAGTTCAATTTGGCTCAGGGGCATTTTTCACTATACTTATCCGGCTATACCCTTTCAGTTAAAGTGGGATCTAACTCGCGGAGTTAATCTAAGAAGAAAATAAAAGAAAATAAACCATTGCAGGTAAACTGGCCTTTCTGTTAATTTTACGGAAAAATTCTATTCGGATAAAATATATGGCATTGCATTTGAACAAAAAAAAAAATACTACTTAAAGTAAATAGCTTTTTATTTTTTAACACAATTAACAATTTCAACAAATTCAACTAAAAACCTATTCAAATAGTACCCCACCTAAATTACTACATAATTCCACCCTTCTTCTAATTCTTTGCAACTTCTTCTAATTTCTTCAAGAGGTATTCTTATTATTATTATTATCATTAATATTATTTTTTGTTCAAATGCAATGAAAGTTGGCATATGGCTCTAACTTTCAATGCAAAAAATTTTATCCAAATAGAATTTTTCCGTAAAATTAACAGAAAGACCAGTTTACCTGCAATGGTTTATTTTCTTTTATTTTCTTCTTAGATTAACTCCGCGAGTTAGATCCCACTTTATCTGAAATTTGGTAAAAATCCATTTTACGTCAAGCAGACCGAGACTGCAGAAAATGAAAGCCTACGTCTGAATTTTCTTAAATTTTTAACTTACATATTTTTAAAACGCTACAATTTCAAAAAAGGAGTCGTTTTCCAGGTTTTTCCGGAAAAACTCGATGAAAACGCACTTTACAGAAAAGTTTCAAATAAAAGAAGTCTTGTATTTCGATGATACATTCACCTGACTTTTTTTTCAACTTTTACATTTCCCCTCCCCCACTTTTAGGAATTTTAGAGTGGCCATATCTCGAAAATATGCATTTCTCGAAAAAATTCACAAGAGTAAAAACATCTTATTTTGGGCCAAAAAAGGTAAATATATTGTTTTTTTTAATTTTTGACCTAATTCTACAAGTTACGGAACCCGATCATTTCCTACTCTAATCTTTTTTTAAACTTCTTTATTAACACAAGATTTCATCAAAATCCATTTATTAGCACTCAAATTAGAGGTGACCCCCCCCCCCCCGTTGACTGGACTAATATATAGCTATTTGGTTCCTCGCCTATTGCCTTTGAAAAAGTTTATTGAGGTGCAGAACAGAGCCTCAGTCGTTTGACTATTTGGCCTCAGAGACAATAATAACAAAAATAAATAATACTTCACTGGTTTCAAAAAAGTAGACACGTACAATTATAATTATTTATGTATCAAGGGTAATAGCATCCTATCTATCTCAGAGGAAAATAATTCTGGAAGCAGAAGACGAGACAAAGACCGTAGAAGTCAGCAGTGGCGTGCCTCAGGGATCAGTACTCGGTCCAACCCTGTGGAATATCCTGTATGATGATCTTCTTAAAATGGAACAGCCAGCGGGTGTAACATTAATCGGCTTTGCGGATGACGTAGCCATGACAGTAGCTGCAGAAACCGAGAACATACTGATGAACAAAGCAGCGAGTTGCAGAATAGTTGGAAGGAAGAAAACTAAAGCTGGCACCAGATAAGTCGGAGGCAGTTCTTCTTACCACTAAAAGAAAAATAGAGCCGATCACTCTCACCATTCTGGAAACTTCGATCAGACTCAGCAAGGCAATAAATTACCTAGGAGTGTGGCTTGTTAGCAAACTTACCTTCGCGGACCACGTCAAAAGAACGACCGAAAAAGTGGAAAAAACAGTCGCAGCATTGACAAGCCTAATGCCCAACATAGGAGGGCCAAGAGCATCGAAGAGGAGAGTAATGGCAAGTGTGGTCCACTCTCAAATACTGTACGCCACACCAGTCTGGCATACGGTAACCCGAAACAAAAAACTAATAGCAAAGCTGGCAAGACTCCAAAGGCTGAATCAATCAATCAGAATCGGCAGTGCATACCGCACCATTTCAACCGAGGCAGTGGGGGTCATAGTGGGAGTCCCACCTATTTAATTTCTAATACAAGAAAGGACAGAGAAGTATAATGGAGTGGAAGTCAGAGTAGCAAAAGAGAACGTTCTCACAAGATGACAACAAAAATGGGAAACCGGAACGTATGTATGGACGATAAATTGATACCTATCATTCAGACATGGATAAATCGCCCCTACGGAGAAGTGTGGATTACTACTTAACCCAATCTCTCTCAGGACACGGGTGTTTTAAGAAGTACCTCTATAACCGTAGAAGGTCATAAAGAGACAGATGTAGCTACTGCGTCGAGGTGGATGACATAGAGCATACCCTGTTTACTTGTATTCGTTGGGAAGAGACCAGGAGGAACTATACCCAACAAACTGGGTCAACCTTCAACTACATAAACATGATGGCAAGCTTATGCGCATCCGAGGAATCATGGCGACAAGCGTATGGAACAGTCCGTACACTAATAGAGACGAAGGAAGTAGAAAGCCGATAAAGGAAGTTAAGGGTCGGCTCCCCACTGAAGTAATGCGAAAGCGGTTTCCGGTGGGAGAAGCGAGATGAAGGGGGAGGGGTTTTAGTCGGTAAGAATCCGGCACACCGTCTTATGCAAGATTTCCTCTCCTCCACAAAAAAAAATGTATCAAGGGTCGTAAGTGCCCTTTTTTTGGTCGACAATACAGTTTGCAATCCAATGCCCGTAGGGTCAAGGTTTGCAAGTGTTCGAGACCAAAAAATCGCAGTGTACGACCCGCGGTGCTTATTATATTTTTCGTCATACCCATGAATCGTTAAACTAGAAAAGAACTTGTGGAAAATTATAATTATTTGAGTCATGCAGCGCGACTTTTTTGGTCTCGAATACTTGCAAACTGTATTCTCGGCCAAAAAAAGTGCACTTACGACCCTTGGTACAGCAATAAATGCCGTCTAAAACTAAGAGATTTTTAAAAAGTAAATAAACACTATAAACAATCTACCTATAAAAATAAGTAAATGTAGATAAGCAGATGTAGATAGATTTAGATATAGATATGAGGAAAAAGTAAAATACATGACTTAATGATATAATTTTGAACAGAAAAACATGTCATACACCATATATGAGGAGTTGTCAATTCTGAAGTGCATTTAAATTTGATAAAACAATTAATATAAGGGTATGATCTTGCATTAACTCGAAGAAAATGATTGAATCAAGTCCAAAGAAACGTATAATGGTATAACATTTTTAGGAATATTAAGAGTTCTTGTGTTAATTGTTGAATCCCATTGGACAGAAAGCAACAAACTCATAAAGAAAAACAACTTTGTTGTTGAACAAAATTCTACTTGTTGGGAGAAAGAAAAGTACGAGGTTATTAAGGATTGCGAGCCCTGTTCAGACTTTGAGTTACGAAGTAAAAATACTGGCGTCTGTATCCACACTCACTACAAGGAAGTTTTGAAATGTGCAAATGGCGAAACAGTAACGCGTAGTTGTGACAGAGCGGCCTACTTTGACGAACAGGCCTTTTGGAGATTTGAGGGATTCATGTTCATCGTCGGCATCAGCATCAGCTCTACACTGTGTGTTGTTGCACGGAAGAAAGTTTTAAATAAGCGTATGCTTCAAAAAGTGCAGTTAGCAAATTGTGTATAATAAGGTAATAATGGACTATCTCTACATCAAAGTTTATCAAGATTCTGACACTAACTTCTCTGTCGATATTGAAACACTGGTTATTCTATCTGTTTACCAGATAGCGGACATAGATGACATTCAGATAATAGTAACCCTGCTTACAGAACCACCCAATGAACCTTTTGTAACTGTTGATCTTAAGAACATTAAATACCAGATTTCAACACAAAAAATCCCTGATACAACGGCAAACTGTGTCTGGCCAGTTATTGTAAGAGAACAAATTATTGTCGCAGGCCTCTGTTCTGTTGTGATAAAGAAGAGCAATCAAAAAGAAATAAGGGCCTTGCTAGGTTTTAGAGAAGCATGTCTGCTTGCATGCTCAGAAAGTTCGATCTGGACCAGGTTTTGTGAAGTAGACATAATTCGTACCACAAAAAGGTTACTCCAAAATGATTACTATAAATCCTATATGTATTATCTACCTGAAGATGTTGCACGATTCGAGTTTCACATGTCAAAACCGGTAAGAATGCACAATATTTATAAGGCTGCTAGGAAGAAAAACAACAGCAAGGATATAACCTCAAAAATACCTATAGATAAATTGAATTTGGATCATGCGTACGGTGAGAGAACCCACATGACTTTGTCAGATGTTATTTTATACCCGTGTGTCAAGATGTTATTGAATAAGTGCCCGTTGAAGTTGTTTAAGACAGAATACCATTAACACTTTCCTGGTTTGTGAAAATGAATAGATCTTTTTTATCGGCCTTTAAATTTACCTTACCTGATACTCGGATAAATATATTTAAAATTATTGAGCCTAATTTCGTAAAACAGAGCTTATACACAGCAGACCCTACTAGATATAAGTCCGAAAGACGTATATACACTAAACAGAATGACATAGAAGAAGCATTCAAAGTTATAGGCTCTTTAGAGAACGATATCGACATCGTAAACGAACTTTTACTTTTTGGCCATGAAATAATTTTTAACTGGTCGGATGTACCGTTAGATGCAAATCCTAGTGGAGGTGCGTTACCAAAGAAAAGAGCCAGCCGTAAATGTGAACAGTTGGAAAATCTTGCAAAGGCTGTGGTTAAGCTAGCTGGGAATAAGGCCTATAGGATTGTGGATTTCTGTAGTGGTAGTGGGCATCTAGGGATATTGTTAGCTGTTTTGTTGCCCAACTGTGAAGTAATTCTAGTAGAAAACAAGGAACAGTCCCTTGCCAGAGCTAAAGATAGGATTGAGAAACTGCAACTTAAAAATGTCATTATAATTCAGTCGAATCTTGATTACTTCCTTGGGAGATTGGATATTGGCGTTTCACTACATGCCTGTGGAGTTGCCACGGATCTAGTTAGTCAAAATTGTATTAACAACAAAGCCCACTTTGTGTCGTGTCCGTGTTGTTACGGTGGTGTTAAGGACTGTTACCATTTGAAGTATCCTCGAAGCAAGCAGTTCCAAAAGTTGAACTTCAAGTACAAAGATTATTTAAGTCTTGCACGTGCTGCGGATCAGACGCATGATGTGGAGAATGTCAAGACAAAGCAGGGTTATTTATGTATGGATATAATGGATACGGACCGAAAATTATATGCCGAGAGGTGTGGATATGAAGTTCGTTTAGGAAAGCTGCAGCCAACTAGCTGTACAAATAAAAATAATTTGTTGGTTGGATTTTATAAAGGGAAACGATAAATTAGGTTTTATATTTATGATGTTAGAGTTTAGAATTAATTGTTTTTCTACTAAATGAATTTTCTAATAAATGAACATATCATATTAGTTCAACATTCATTAGTATGATCTAGATATAAGTAAATCTATTTTTATATTTTTTTTTCTTCAAGCGTATTAAAATGTTTAAATTATGTCACCAAAAACAGAAGTAGAAGTAGGACATTGTTTTACTAGTAACATAATGTTAGTTCCGAAAGCGCCACCGCAGTGGGTATTGTTTTACTAGTAACATAATGTTAATACCGAAAGCCACCGGTGGCGCGCTATCCACTAGCCACTTGTCATATTGTGTCAACATGTAAGACTGTAGTTTGAATATTTGTACATTTATGATAAATAAATGAATTTTTGCATTTTAATACGCTTGAAGAAAAAATAGTATATATTACACGGAGTAGAACGCCTTTTTTGTGTTTCGCCCAGTTTGCAAATCCTGGGCTCAACACAAAAGAAGAGTGCGTTCTACTCCTAGTAATATAATATACTATTATCATACATCCCTCACAAGTGTACTATTATTATATTGCTTGGACAATCGTAAGTGACGTTTTATTTACCAAATACTTGTCCTCTCTTCAGATGATGTGGCCAAAAAATATTTTTCATGACATCCTAGGGAAATAAAATAAATTTAGAAGAATTTCTTCTTTTATCTATATATATAAATGAAATATATTATGATGAATATGAAGTGCTTGTAAGCTCATTTAAAAAAAGCAGTAATATAAGCAAGTCATATTTTTATTATTCAAAAATCATTCTATGTATTTATATTAAATACAAAAGAACAATGAAAACAATTAGAAACTTGAAAAATCGAGTTATGTCTTTTTCTTATTGAGTCTAGACTTATATTCTCATTTTTATATTGTTCTTTCAAAGCAGGATTATTGATAGATTGTATCGTTGAAGATGAACTAGAATCTAATTATTCCAATTTTCCGAACGTGTTTTGAATATTTAAAATCCAGCTACGTCTAATTTATTTGTCATTGAATCCGACACATAGCTTTCTGCAACTGTAGATGATTTTTGGGAGCCCCCTCACCTCTCAAAAAATACTAGACGATATAAACATAATATCTATTATCAATTACGTATACATTGTAAATAATATATATTTTGGGGCTCAAAAAACGCAAAATTTTGGCAAAGATAAGCAACTGCCCCCAAACAAAATTTTGTTTGTTATCAACTATTTGAAGGAACTCACCTTAAATATGATTTCCCCAAAACTTCACGCCTGCAGCCGCCATCTTGGAGGAGTTGTAATTTTTTTTAAAATTTTTTCGGATACCGTTGTACGAAAAAATCCGAAAAAATTCACAGTTGTTACTTACATGTTGTACTATTTAGCCAATTTTTTTCATAATTTTTAAATGCAAATTTCGCATGCAAAAAAATGTGCACATTTTTGCACACAATTTTTTGGCACTTTAAGAAAGAAGACCACTCTGGATTCTTCATCGTAAATTACTCATTTATCAAGGCCTATTCTCAAATTTTTTTCATATTTTTCAAAAATGTGGAAGATGGTTAAAAAACCAAAAAACTGCATTACCAACCATTCTCTTATACGCGCCTCACTATCATTTGGACGCATGTCTTGTTAGCAAATATATAGAGTGTTTCATTAATACGCTAACTGGAGAATCCTTAGTCCAAAATATGAAAATTTAACCTGAAACACTTAGATAAAATGTGCCTCCTTACTGAAATACAGGGTGTCAAAGTAGTTAGTTTGACATTTTGACAGAACTAAGACGTCACCAAAGCACACTTCTCAATAAATACAATTTTTCCTTTTCAAATTGGGTTTGTTTTCAAAGAATTTTTGAGATCCATGTGGCAGTTTTCTCGAAAACGGTTGGGATTATTAAGTTCTATCGTAGAAATGACTCCTGCATGAGATTTTCTAATCAAAAGTGTCACTACGTTTCGTAAAAAAAAAGAGAAAAAATATTCATCATCAGGTATAGCTCATGAGGCGCCCTCCACAGGCTAGCGTGATGTAATACATAAATTATTGTTTCTTAGCTTAAAAAATGTTTCCTTACCAAATTGGGAGAAGATCGGTCAAGAGATACAACTTTGACACCCTGTATCTCAGTAAGGAGGCACATTTTATCTAGGTGTTTCAGGTTAAATCTTCATATTTTGCACTAAGGATTCTCCGGTAGCACAATGGGCCACCAGACCTGAGTGCGGTGACCCTTTCTCATCCCACTAAAAGAAGAAGACTTTGATACTTGTACTCATGTGGGTATCATCTAAAAATTAATGATCACATTTTTCAAGTTGAGTTGAATAGCTGAAAATAAAGAAATAAAGTCTTATTATTATTTTTTTTTTAAATAATCTTTAGGTTTCTTAAATTGTCTCATATGTTAAATTATATTTTAATTCTGTATATCCCCCTATTCATAAATTCTCAGTGATTAAACTGTCATGATGTGCATTTTATTACTGAATTCAAACAATAATTCTGAGGATTAGATTAAGCTATCCCAGCTTTGTCCAGGTAATAACTTAATCCTAAGAATTTAACCTTTTCTTACCTTTATGTATAATTTTAATCTAAAATTTTATTCTCTGGGTTGACGGGGATTTACTTCCCTTACCCTGTAAAAGATTTTATTGTTAGAAAAATAGCGGTGGAGGTAGCAGATAATAGGGTGATACAATGTCCCAATGACATAAAACAATAAAATACTCGATTTGGTGTTATAAAATTTATTAATTTGGATTTAATACACAATTAATAACTCCTAAAATTATTATTACTAAAACAATATTGATTAATAAAAATAACTTGAAAAATAAAGCGTATTTAGACAGTTGCGAAATGTAAATATTTTTGTGTGGAATTTATTTTAGAATTTATAATATTCATTTCGGAAAAGCTAATTTGTCATGCCCACATTAAATCAAGAATTAAACACATTTGGAATTTCTTTTGGGGAAACTTAGTAGAAATAAGTAGAATATTAACTATGCAAAAACATTTTTGAGAAATATTTCCAATATGAGACAAACCGAAAGTTGTAAGCAAATATTTGTAAACAACCAAATAATAACATTAATTAGCTTATATATCTATGAGTTGGTGATATTCGTTGTTAAAAATAGATATATTTTTAAAAACTAAAAGCATATCTACAATACAAGGCACAGAAAAAACTTTGCTATTGCTTTGCTTTGCTATTATAAAAATCTGGAATAAAATCCCTTCATCGATAAGAAATCTTAAATTAAAACATACCTTAAAAAGTTATCTTTTAAAACGGCATGTTATTCCATGACATGACAATGCAATTTCAAGCCTATGAAACTGTACACTTACTAGCGTACAACTGAAGGAAATGATATACCCCAAAACAACATTAAAATGTAAAATTTTGATGTTGAGGGAAAGGATATGTAGCAAGCTTAGTCGAAATGATCAAATCGTGGTGTATCTAGTGCACTAAAACTGACGCGCTTAAAAGCTCCAACAACCCGGTTATGGTTATGGAAAATTTTAATCATAAAAGCAGAATAGTGCGACAATGTCTAGTCGATTTTCGTGAATTCCTCTGTCCGTTAAAATCTGCACGTCTCATATAAAGGTGGCGTCGTTGGTTCTGATAACCTTTTCAGAGGTATATTCTTTTTTTTATCTATTTATTTAACGTCTGCCTATTTCCGCTACCAGGGCCTATCACCGACGCCAGGAGACGAGCTACCCCCAACCTGGAAATTTTGCCGAACCTCCTTTCTTGAGAAGAGTAGGGATCTTTTACTTGTCTAACATTTAATGGACAAGGGACCGCCTGCTATATATGCTCTCCGAAGAATGGTATATCCACTACGTAATCCTCGTCTCGAAATTACATAGCTTCCCTGTATACGCTGATATACAAGTCGCTAGAAGGTGGGATGAGATCGCTGTGTTCCCCAAGATGGATTTCACCCATATAAGTACTGACTTCTCTGAGCGTTGCTTGCCCCTGGGAATACTTTTGCTGCACCGATATATTGAAGTGCTTGTATGTGGCCCAGTGGAGATATCTGGCCACTTTGTTGTGTTGGTAAGCAGTACCGGACTGGACACGTGAGATAGTGAGAAAAATCTCACCGCGCCTCTACATCTTACCGAGCCCTTCCGATTCAACACATTTTTATTTAAAACTTTCGTATTTACTGCAATGCGAATAAATAAAAAATGGGATAAATTCAATCAAAGCGGTCTCACAGGTTTTCAGGCAATAAAATATCTATAACTGGTCTATTTAGGTGGTAATAAAACATCTGTTCTGATCAGTAACCCTCAAGGCGTTTTGGAAAAGAATACGAAGATGAGAATGAAAATGAATTAAATATTGATGTAAATAGTAATTTACGTTACAAGATCGGAAAGAGGCTCACCTGCGGTTCGCCCTACAATTTTTTTTTTTTTTTTTTCGGCCGACACTCATACAATCAATTTTGTATTATTTTTTCAATAAATTTTCTAACAAATACGACAAACAATACTAATTAAATAAAATATTTTTACGACCGACACTATTATACAACTTCAATTTTTGACTGTAACGCTTCAAAATCTGAATCCATATTTTCCATAACTTGTGAACTGACTTTTGACAACTCGTAAAAGTTAAGTGTATTTATCTATTTGACACTTATCTCAACAATTAACACAAATTGGTTTCCATAGCAACGAGAACAACAGGGATCGGAAAAGCTTTTGCCGATCTTTAATGCCGGTCTAGCCCGGGAAAACGTTACTTTCTGGCGAATAAGTTCTCCAGAAAGGGTTTACTTTCTGGTCGGACAAAAAAAAAACAAAATGTCAAAATGTCAAATTAATTAAATTGAAGAGGGACGGTAGCTCAGTGGTTTAATTTATTTCTCTAAAATTAAGCGCGTCTAGCTTGCATACTGGCGTACCTAGAGAAGCAGGTTCAATCCCTGCTCTTCGCGAAATAATTTTAGTTATAAAATTATCAACAAGAAGTGGTTCGGACTCCACTATAAGCTGTAGGGCCTCGTTTCTCTTTACCTAGCACAAAATCATTCTGGATTTTCAAGGAGTTACTTCGGTGACTTGAGAAGCGGTTAAGAAAACATTTTAAGAAAAACATACAATTTCATTAATTTGACATTTTGACAGAACTAAAACGTCACCAAAGCGCATTTTTCAATAAATACAATTTTTCCTTTTCAAATTGGGTTTGTTTTCAAAGAATGTTTAAGATCCATGCGGCAGTTTTCTCGAAAACGGTTGGAATTATCAAGTTCTAACAAGTGTACCTTTTTTACGTAGAAATGACTCCTGCATGAGATTTTCTAATCAAAAGTGCCACTACGTTTCGTAAAAAAAAGAGAAAAAATATTCATCATCAGGTATAGCTCATGAGGCGACCTCCACGGGCTAGCGTGATGTAATACATAAATTATTGTTTCTTAGCTTAAAAAATGTTTCCTTACCAAATTGGGAGAAGATCGGTCAAGAGGTAGTTGAGATATTGCAAAAACAAGAAAAAAAAATACAATTTTGACACCCTGTATCTTTTTCCAAAGCAACAATTTACTAAAGCATGTTTAGTTATATCCTCATATTTTGGTCCAAATCTACCCTTGAACTATGGTCTGTTATTAATGGTCCACCCTGTATACAGGGTGCGTCACTTAAAACTCCCCAGGCTTGTAACTTTCTTATTTTTTAAGCGGCGACCATGTTGGGCACATCAAATTGTAGATATTTTTAAGGCATTTAAACATATGTACAGAGTAATTTAAAAAAAATATTTTTGAAAAAATTGTTAAGAAAACTTAATTTTCTTGAATATTTTTTTTACCTCACCCTGTACATGAACTGCGTTAATGTTTTCTTATAAACGTTTTAATTAGCTTCAATTTGTGTTATTAAGTCATATTGGAACTTCTTCTTGGTTTTAGAGAAATAAATTAAAAACACTCTTTCCGATTCCAAACTGAATTTTTTTAAAATAACTTTGAAAAGAATGTAAATAATAATTTTGTGCTTTATTTGTAAAAGACATCATAAACAATATTCAACGTAACAAAACAGCAACAAGAAACAAAAGAAATAAATATTTTTAAAAACAAATGTATATTAAAATGTACTAAATAGGAAATTGCAAAATTTTTATTAAAAAAAAAAATTTTAATAACATAAATTGAAGCTAATTAAAACCTTTATAAGAAAACATTAACACAGTTCATGTACAGGGTGAGGTAAAAAAATACTCAAAGAAATTAAGTTTCATTTCTTAAAAATTTTCTCAAATTTTTTTTTTTAAATCACTATACGCATTTTTTTACCATTAATTATTTTTATTTATTTGCATTTATCATGATTAGAGAATATTATTTAGGTATTATGCAAATCAAAACTTATTTGATTTGCATAATACCTAAATAATATTCTCTAACCACTATACGCATGTTTAAAGGCTTTAAAAATGTCTACAATTTGATGTGCCCAACATGGTCATCGCTTCAAAAATAAAAAAGTTACAAGTCTGGGGAATTTTGAGTGGCACACCCTGTATATATTTTCTCCCTCCGGTTGCTCCGATGTCTTATGGGACTTACGTCTGCCAAATAGCCACAACCACCCCTCCTCACAAGGAGGGTTAATTGTGAATCGGGCCCACCCCCCTAGAAATCTCACTGAACTAATGTCGGCCAGTCCGGCACTGTTGGTAAGGGTACTCTGATGGTGCCAGCGGCGTAGTACATCCTTCCATCACGTGACTGATATGTTCTTCTGCTAGGGCGTACCCTTTACACTTGCTGCCAACAGGCTACTTCAAGATCATCCTGTGGTGGTATTTTGCACTTGGTCCTGCACTGCTATTATTAAGTTTTCAATTTCCCTCTTCAGATCTGAGCCATTCAACCACTTCGTAGACGCCTTTGTGTCTGCTGCTGATCGGTCAAGGTCGCGGAAGAATTTTCCATGCATCAGCTTTGAGCAGCGTACTTCTATTTTGCTCTTTTCGATGCTGATTTTAATTTTATTCGCATCGTCCTCGTCAGCGGTTTCGGTTACCAGGTATTCTTCTTGGATTTTACTCACTTTCTTCTGGATGGAATACAAGTTCCTATTCTTATCATGTTCTTTGATTAGCCGTGTGAATTTGTCCTTCCCCTGTCGAATATCCGCTCTGAGTCTGATTATTATCGTTATCATAATCATCATTCATTATTATTAATACTATCGTCATAAATCATTATTACGATAACACAGGTCAACAAAGAAAAGGGGCTGCGCTTTTCATCAGAACCACCTTATCCTATGACTTTGACATGCTGAAACTGATTCTGATATTAAAAAAGAATCTATCGTATCAGTTTTTGTCTACCACTCCTTTTATTCCCTAGAAAGGGTAAAAAACAGGTTTTGCTTTAAGGTTCTCATCTCACTTTTCTGAAGTATTTTGACGCGATGAAGTCAATTTTGGTCAAAAAAATTGTTTCTATCTTCTCAGTTTTCATCTACCATCCCCTAAAAAGGACAAAAAAAGGTCTTGTCTGTCCTAAGATTCTGATATAACTCTTCTGAAGTACTTTGATGTGCTGAAGCTTTCAACAAAAAAATTCTATCGTGTGAGTTTCCCTCTGCCACCATAGGAGATAAAAGGGGGTGGTACAGGGAAGCTCATATGATACATTTTTTTTTTTACAAAATTGGCTTCAGCGCATCTAAATATTTCCTAAAAGTTGGATCGATCAGAACCTTAGCATAATACCTTTTTTTGCCCTTTTTATGGGATAAAATGGGTTTTAGGCAAAAACTGATGCTATATTTTTTTTTCTTAATATCATAATCAATTTCAGTTTGTCAAAAAACATAGGATAAGTAGTTCTGATCAACGCAGCTCGGTTTTTTTTGTTGACCTGTGTAATCAGTGTTAACTAGTGGGAGTATTTTAGCCTTAGAATGTCATCCCAAACGATGGTCATAGATATGAGTCAGAGGCTCAGCGTGATGTTGCCAACTTCTACGAAGCAGTCTGTATAACCTAAACCGATTTTTACTTTTAGAGATGTGTTCAAGATGTCAAGCTCAACCACCAGAAAAATGGAAAAAGAATTAAACCGAATGCTGCTGAAAGATGAAACCATGGAATGTACTTGTCCAGACATAATTTTCGACAAGGTAAATAAAAATGTTCGATATCGACCTCTGCACGGCCCAAAGAAGCATTCGTCGGAACCGTTAGTAGCAAAAAGGATGTATGTGATAAACGATACAATTGAAGTAGTTAACTCGATGGATATTCCACAATATACTTCGATAGACAAGCCCGCGTATCAAGTGAGAATAGAGGAATCAACAAGAAAGGGTAAGGAGAAATCATGATTATTAATGATAATTTCATTGTTTGCAAATGTTGACTTGTTAATGCCAAAATTCGAAAAAGAAATCACATTTTTAGTTTTTGTAAATGCTATGAGTATAACCTATTATTATACTCTTCGCAAAAACGAAGAGTATATTGTATTTGATCGGCACATTTCTAAAATTGTAAATATCGCTCGTAGAGAAAAAATTTTCATATCATTGTGTTAGTGAACGAATTCTCAACAACTTTCAAAATGTCCGTCTGTCCGTCCGGCGGTCCGTCCGGCGGTCCGTCTGTCCGTCCGTCTGTCCGTCCGTCACGTTTCTTGTAAGCACGATGACTTAAGAAAGAAAAATCCGATTGTACTGAAATTTGGACAATAAGTTAGTGTTAGCTAGGGGAAGAACCCTATTGTTTCTGAACAAAATCGATCAGTAAATAAAAATGTTATTAATGGTTTAAATTTGAGAATTTTTTTTTTGATTTTTATGTTTTTATAAAAATTTACATTTTTTACATTTTTTTACGTGTTTGGTGGTTCTTACGTTTTTGACTCGGAATCCAAGGGTCCTAGGTTCGAAACCCACATGGGGTATGCCATGTTTTTTTTTCTGTTTTTACTTTATTTTGACTGAGTCCTTTACCAAATAAGTTTTAATTTTATTATTATTTACAAAAAACTGCGAAGAGTATCCTATAGAATGTATAACAATTATATAAAAAGTTTAGTAAACCGGCGAAGAGTACGTTTTTAGCTTGTTTTTGTATATTATTGTTTAGATCATAACTTCTTAAGGTTAATTAGAATTGTATCAAGTAATAGACAGCTGTGTGCCCTTGAAAGCGTGGAAATTTTAACGTCAAATTATATGAATAGTAGCATACTGTTTTAATGGTTAGTTATAGTAAGGAATCTAGCATCCAAAAAGACGCGTCTTTTTAGAAATGCCGAACCCTGAACTCGCGAGAATAAAATTTAAAAAATGTGGATATCATCTAGAATTTTATACCGAATCCGATTCCAGAGGGCGCGATGTCGGCCAAGATTGCGAAATTGCAAAAAAAATAATAATTTCGAAAAAAATTTGGAACTTAAATAAGTATTGCATTATCTTTCGTTTACATTGCATTTACGAGCTTATTTATAAACATTTTTTAATAATTCTTATATCAATCGAAAGCTTAATGTTTGTATTTTTTACAATTAATTATTTTTTATTTATTTGTTTTTATCATGATTAGAGAATATTATTTAGGTATTATGCAAATCACAACTTACACACTTTTTTATTTATTATGAAAATACCTACTTTCTGTATATTGTTGCCCTAATCTGGGCACGCTAATATACTAGTTAGGTAAATACTTTAAAACACTTATTATTGGAGAACCAATCAAAACAACTACTCTCCTAGCTAATACTGACGAAGTATTGAATTACATAATAGGATTCTTAGCATTTTAAAGAAAAAAATATTGAAAATACTTAAATCATTTATTTACATTTAGTCATTCACACTTTTTTTATTTAATATGAAATTATCTACTTCATGTATATTGGTAACTTAACCGGGTCACGCTAATATGCTACTTAGGAAAACACTTTAAAACACTCATTATTGGAAAACCAATCAAAACAACTACTCTTCTAGCTAATACTGACGAAGTATTGAATTACATGATAGGATTCCTGGCATTTTAAGGCAAAAAAAAAAAAAATATTGAAAATACTTAAATCATTTATTGAAATTCAGTCATTCACAACAATTATTATTGAACCTTACAATCCATTTCAACTCTAGAAAAGTTGTACAAGTTTTTTCGAACTCGTTAGTTCTCATCAGTAGAGTATAGAAACATTCATTCATTATTTACAAGCCTATTCTTGATTTATTTTTTATTTTTTACAATTAATTATTTTTTATTTATTTGCTTTTATCATGATTAGAGAATATTATTTAGGTATTATGCAAATCACAACTTACACACTTTTTTATTTATTATGAAAATACCTACTTTCTGTATATTGTTGCCCTAATCTGGGCACGCTAATATACAGATTAGGGCAACAATATACGGAAAGTAGGTATTTTCATAATAAATAAAAAAGTGTGTTAAGTTGTGATTTGCATAATACCTAAATAATATTCTCTAATCATGATAAAAGCAAATAAATAAAAAATAATTAATTGTAAAAAATAAATCAAGAATAGGCTTGTAAATAATGAATGAATGTTTCTATACTCTACTGATGAGAACTAACGAGTTCGAAAAAACTTGTACAACTTTTCTAGAGTTGAAATGGATTGTAAGGTTCAATAATAATTGTTGTGAATGACTGAATTTCAATAAATGATTTAAGTATTTTCAAAATATTTTTTTTTTGCCTTAAAATGCCAGGAATCCTATCATGTAATTCAATACTTCGTCAGTATTAGCTAGAAGAGTAGTTGTTTTGATTGGTTTTCCAATAATGAGTGTTTTAAAGTGTTTTCCTAAGTAGCATATTAGCGTGACCCGGTTAAGTTACCAATATACATGAAGTAGATAATTTCATATTAAATAAAAAAAGTGTGAATGACTAAATGTAAATAAATGATTTAAGTATTTTCAATATTTTTTTCTTTAAAATGCTAAGAATCCTATCATGTAATTCAATACTTCGTCAGTATTAGCTAGGAGAGTAGTTGTTTTGATTGGTTCTCCAATAATAAGTGTTTTAAAGTATTTACCTAACTAGTATATTAGCGTGCCCAGATTAGGGCAACAATATACAGAAAGTAGGTATTTTCATAATAAATAAAAAAGTGTGTAAGTTGTGATTTGCATAATACCTAAATAATATTCTCTAATCTTAATGTTTGTAGTTGCATATAAGTGTAATAGAGAGACATTATTTTCATTATAATCAACACTATTGTTTAAACAATATGTGCTCGGAAGTGTAGTGTAATTTTCGGCAATGAGGTACTTTTGTTATTATTGCAGATATATGTGTAGTTATTTGAGACGAAATACGTAGAATAGACCAACGAACATTTTTTATTAAAACAATTTTTTAATACGCTGAATAATTTAGGAGATATGATTTTTTTAAAGTGAAGCGCTTTGTTTTGGTCTACCGCGTGCGCGGTCTTGTCTCTGTATGCTATTTACACATGATTTCGAGGCACTGCTATTATAATAAAATTATTTATTATTACGTACAGTGCTCGTCACAATAATTTTGCCAGCTATGGCAAGTTTTATTTGATTTATCAGTTATATAAATCCGCCATCATTTACCACAACACAATTGACATTTTATTGTTATACGGCAGAGGACAATTAGTAAAATAAACAAAAAAATCTAATAATATACACCAGGAGGAAATGTAGAGAATTTTGAAAAATGTAGGTTGGCAAGATTATTGTGACGGAAACTGTACATTATTTTATTAATTTTTTTGTATAAGCAACATTTTTGTAACGTCTTTCATATGAAAGTTCGTACATATTATAAACAATGCTTACAAACAGAACAAATTATCTGTATTTAATTTAAGAACAACTACAATGAAATTAAAATATTTTTCGTCTTGACAAAATAATGGTTGTATGTATTGTAAATTCTGTGTACATAATACATATGATATAACTAAAATTGGAGTATTATAGGTAAGTCGTTATACATATGATATGATTGATGTTATTTTTATGATGAGTTATGACTACGGCCGCGCGCCCTACATTTAAAAAATGATATCTCCTAAATTATTCAGCGAATTAAAAAATTGAATAAAAAATGTTCATTGGTCTATTCTACGTATTTCGTCTCAAATAACTGCACATCTATCTGCAATAATAACAAAAGTACCTCGATGCCGAAAATTACACTACACTTTCTGAGCACATATTGTTTAAACAATTTATAGTGTTGTTTATAATGAAAATAATGTCTCTCTATTACACTTGTATGAAACTACAAACATTAAGCTTTCGATTGATATAAGAATTATTAAAAAATCTTTATAAATAAGCAATATTTAAGTTCCAAATTTTTTTCGAAATTATTATTTTTTTGCAATTGCGCAATCTTGGATAATATCCATATTTTTTTAATTTTATATCTGCGAGTTTATACCCCATGATCGAATTCGGACCTTTAGATTCTCGACTATTAGGAATGATTCGTCCAGCCAAGTTTAGATGTGGGTAGACATTAGTTTAGTTTAGTTTGTTTCATTTGTTGTTTGTTTGTTTTAGTTTAGCTTGGTATAATTATAGTACAGGGCGATTCACCATAAATGTCCCCCCCTCTAACTTGGTTATTTCTCGACCGATTCGAGAATTTCAAACACGAAATTAAATCATTTTCTAGCTAGTTTTTATACGTCATATTGAGAAAATAATGACGTCCAAATCTAACCATATACAGGGTGTTATTTGATTTTTTTTAATGGAACACCTTGTACCTAACTCGAGAATCGCAATCCTCATTTTGCTCTGATTTCAAAAATATAATATTTCACATGGCTATCTTCTATAGTTTACAGTTTTTTTTTTATGTTTTAGATACAGTGTTCCATTTTAAAAATCAAATATATGGTTAAATTTGAAGTCATTATTTTCTCAATATGACGTATAAAAACTTGCTAAAGAATGATTTAATCTGGTTTTTGAAATTCTCGAATCGGTTCAGAAATAACCAAATTAAAGGGGGAAGGGAACATTTATGATGAATCACCCTGTACAGGAAAACTTTACTTTAACTTGAAAAAAATTTGTGCAGACGTTAAACTTTGGATATAGGTTCAAAATAGGGCAAAGTTCACGAAACAAAAAAGTTTAGGAATTTTACGGATCCTCGGGAACTTATAGGAGGTGAAAAGGGGGGTTTTAAATTAAAAAATCGATTTTTCTCCATTTTTATTGCATATCCCGTAAGGACACCCAATGGAGGAAGAGACAGACAGACAGATTGACGGATAGACTGACAGGCTAACAGATAAACGACGGACATTTTGAAAAACTTTCAGATTTCTATGAGTAACACAATGATATAGAACTTTTTCTGTACTAGCGATTTTTTACGGTTTTAGAAACGTTTTGATCAAACGCATTATACTCTTCGTTTTCATATTTGCAAAGAATATAATAAAGATACGGAAAACATATGTAACATTTTTTGTATAGGTTCTGCAAGCTTTATTTCTTATATGAAACATAATTCCGAGATTTCGCTAATAGATAACGAGATATAAGCAAAAAACTTAATCGGAGCATTATTTGTCTAATTTGGCGGCTAGACACGAACATGATAAATTGAGATATTAAAGTCTGTTTTTTTTTGGAGGTTTAATTTTTTATAAAAAAAAATTCGGATATGTGTTGGCAATTGTCCATATATATTTTTGACTATCTTGACGACATAACTCATCTTTTGAATTATTAACTCGTTCTCAGGAAGCACCTGTATAATTAACACGTAATTTAGCGAGTGCTTAAGTTCTCATCATTAATAAATCATTTTTATTTTTATTCTAATGCAGCATAGTTTTTTGCCAGCCCACAATCAATGTTGTGATAATCATCTATAATATAAATTAGTAATCGATATTAATTTGTTTTCCTTGTTTACACAAGGTGTTAATAAAGGGAGATATATAGTGTCGTATCAATCGATTATCTCTGACAGATTAACATAGCGGAAATACTGTTCTAAAATTGCCAAATTGTCTCATATATTTTTATATACTTAGGTGCATTTATTAAACGTTTATCTGAGAGTGATTCTGAATAATCTAATCCTCGGATTAAATAAATATTTTTTCTTAGAATTTTTCCACAGGTTTATGTTAATCTACATTAATATTTCAATTCTTAATAATTAAGTGGAATATGTGTTTAATTGTAATAGATTGGACGAGCTCTTAGAACTGAAAATAATGTAGTAAACATTAAGAACATCGACTACAAAACATAATTAACGCTATAACGTTAAGAGAAACAAATTAAAGTGATTTGGGCAATCCTGTGATAAATTAAGTGAAAGTAAATAATCCCTTTATTTTCAACAGGTACTCAGATAATAAAACACGTAGTAATAATAAATCACATATAATATGCAGCATAATAATTACCAATAAGTACTTAGTGTAATATTATTTTATACAGAGTAGAAGCTGTAATCGGGCATGGCGATAATAACATTTTAAATTAAAATTGATATATCAACTATTCTATATATGTAAAGTTCATTCCAACTTGCACGATACACAGCATATTACAGTGTCGATATCTTGGTATTTTTTTGTACTTAATCAAAAACTTTAATTTTAATAAAACAGAGTTTATGTAAAACATTACTGTTTACATTCCTATGCTGAGCACCCTGTATGACTGAATTTCAATAGGAAGCATTCTGCTATGTTAATTTATATACAGAGTTTGGGAATTTCATCTCTAGAAGAGCAACAAATTCTCAACTTCCTAGAAAACATGAAACCGCATCTGGACACATCTGGGCTGAAAATAAATTTCAAGAAAAGTCTAATAATGGAGCAAGACCCATCAGAAAAAGACAGTCGGATCAGTGGAGAAGAATACAAAATAGGTGACTACTCCCTAAGAACAACGAACAAACTGAAATACCTAGGAACATATCCGACGAACCAACTGAAAAGGAGAGAAACAGTAAAGGAAATAATAATAAAAACAGCATACAGAGTCGCAAGAGCAATTATACCGTTCATTGAGAAAAACAAACTATCATGGGGCCTGACCAAACGGCTGTACATAGCCATCATACTGCCAACGATGACATATGGAGTTAAAAACCCAGCAACAACAAAAGTCAACAGAAGAAGTTTGAGAAGAGCTGAAAGAGGCATCATCCAATTACTTAGAAAAACAACAGGACAAAAACAGCGACATGAAACATCAACACTACTAGAAGGGAAGACAATCACAAACAGGATAGAAATGTACGCAATGAAGCACTGGGGACACGTCCAAAGAAGGGAACCAACACACCTACTGAAGAAAGCATTAACACTGAACAGCAGCAAACTATAAATAGGGAGACCATGTTACATGTGAAAAACAACAATCGAGAGGATCATGAAAAAACTGGGAAAGGATCAAACATACTGGGAAAGAAAAGCGAGGGGAAAAATGAATTCCACAAAGAAATCGGAGCGATATATACTCTACCAGAATCAGAAACGGAGAAATCAGAAGTCTCAGAAGAAGAAGAAGACGACTTGTAGAAGCAGAAGTACAAAAATAGGAGCACAAACAGCAGCGACACAACGCGGCAACATATCTCACAAGAAGACCCAGAATAGGCAGAAATCCAGAATCAAAAATACTAAAAAATGTAGCTTAAACACTCCCTCACGACACAATGCGGTAACGCATCTTACAAATACCTACACCTCCCATCCCACATTCCTTTACCATGCGCCATGTGGCTCTCGCTGCTGGCAACAAGCATGACCTTAGTCCAACCCAGCGTGGACGTAGCAGGCCCAGCTGTATAACCTGGGCGTGGCAGCAATACCTACCGCACGCTGGTAAATCAATCAATCAGAGTTCGGGAATTTTATCTCTGTGACGTCAAAATCAGGGTTGGCTCTAGGTCAGCGCGGAAAGATTTTTATGCAAGAATGGTATAATATATCATACCTTGTATTTTTTTCCGTAATATCTAAAGTTAATATGGTCAGTTTATTATAAACACTCACTGTCACTATCAGTAGAGCTACTAGCACTCATATGGCTTTGTGAGAAAATTTGTCTATTAAAAGGGCATAGCAGGATAAGCATGTGTTGGCTACCCCCGCACCAATCGGGTCGAGATTTGGAGCAGTAGTGTCAGATGAAATTTCCCAAAATATTATTTTTGGAAAATCATTTTTACGGGAGTCATGCGGGTGAAAAGAAAAATGGAAAAAAAAATTTTCTCAAGAACGCATAAACCGATTTTCATGAAAAAAATATATCTTATGACTTTTGATGGCACAAACGTAGGAAAAAATTGAGTCCATTTGTCGGAAAGAAGTGGTGAAAAAATTTTTTCAAAATAAAAATATTTTTTTTTTAGGGGATGTTCTCGAGGTCATCATTTTCTTACAAATAAATGCTTATATGCCCCTTTAAAACATAACCAATTTTGAAAGCGATCGGAAGGGTACAACGTATTCAAAATTGATAATCACTGGCGTACTGCGGGCGTACATTGTGGTTTTTCGTAGTTAGTATTCCCAAAAATGCCTAGAGCTTATCAAAGTTGACCAATACAAATAATTTTCTTTTTTTAATTTCTAAACGAACCCTCACGAGCTTTTTTAATAAAAATTACTCTGCATTAATAGAAGTTGGTTTATATTCCAGTAAACGGGGGGTTTCACTTCTAATTTGAGTGCTAATGAAATGGATCACTGACTATCTTTTTCCGCAGTTTCGCTCTGATATCTCCAAAACTATTAGGTTTATCAAGATCATGAACATAAACAAAGTTGTTGAACATAAAATTTCTGATAAAATTGGTTGTATTCATATTTTTGATCAATTTAATAATTATCGAAATATGGAGGGGAGAAATCTGTGAAATGTTAAAAATTGACAAATAAAGCTAAAAATTGCCTTAAATTTGTCTGATTTGAGCTTAAATTGTTTGGATTGAAGTGGGGGAGAGTTGAAAAAGGAATCCGGAGAAGAGAAATGATGACGGCCTTGAATACAATGTTGTGCCTAGTTGTGCGACAACGTTCCGTTCAGTAGGGCGTACCTATCTACTCGGGAATGTTGTTTAGTTTGGAAGTGTGCACTTTTTATAAACGCGAGTTTTTGTGTAATCGACTGTGAGCAAATATAGTTCAGGAACGGAGTCATCGAAAGGGGGTGATAGTTACTTTAAACGAGGTAGTAGATTTTTTTATTTTATCTTGAATATATTATAGAGAGGAGTTATATGGAGAAAAAGAGACTGAAAACTTGAATGCCTTAAGATACAAACGTTACTTGACAACAACTGGTAAACAACCCGTACATGCTAACTTCAAACTAGCCGCACTTCCACCGACAAAGGACGCTGCACGAGAACACTCTTTACAAGTGTACTATCAAGTGCAGCTCTGGCATGGTGTTGCAAAAGATCCTTTACAGTGGGGTTGGAAGAAGATTGGAAGGCAACTCCGCCCAGTGACTACATCAATGGCTGCTGCACCAGATGAATTACTGCGGCTTATTTCCTGTTGTTGCACGATGATTGCACTCGAAACTGTGAGTGCAGGAAGAATCGTCTGCAATGTTCAAGAATGTGCATAACGTGTGTAGGTCTTGACTGCACCAATAGAGATGAACCTGAGGAGTTCGATGCTGAGCAAATTTTAGTATCAGATAATCTCTTCTACTAGGAAAGTACTATGATTCAGATGACAGTGAAGAAGAGGGCAATGATGATGATGAAATCGAATAACTTTGAAAATACTTTCTGATCTTGTAATAATCTTAAAAATACATTATTATCTTGTAATAAATGTAAAACACATCAAGATTTGTCTTTTTTTACGTTACAAATCTCAACTTTTACTGTTTCTTACATTTAATCGTCTTCCCCTACCCCCCTGGTACCATGGTTACCATAATTTATTACTTATTCATACTCTACTTCAATCCAAACAATTTAAGCTCAAATCAGACAAATTTAAGACAATTTTTAGATTTATTTATCAATTTTTAACATTTCACAGAATTCTCCCCTCCATATCTCGATAACTATAAAGTTGATCAAAAATATGAATAGGATCAATTTTATCAGACATTTTATATAAAACAACTTTGTTTATGTTCATGATCTTGATAAACCTAATAGTTTTGAAGATATCAGAGCAAAACTGCGGAAAAAGGATAGTCAGTGATACCCCCGACCCCCTCCCTCCCAAACCCGACGCCACAAACCTCGGGATTTTTCATGGCGTGTTGTACTGAGGATAGTGAACAACCTGGGACAAGAATTGCCTATACCTTTTGGATGTTTGGGTCTGTTACTAAATTTACTGTACTATGACGTTAATAAAAAAGTTGAAAAAAATATTAGAGTAGGAAATGATCGGAAGAGGTAGAAAACACCCCTTTTATTACGGGTTTCGTAATTTGTAGAATTAGGTCTTGAAAATTTTTTGTAACTTGCTAATTTTCTGAGTTACCGGCAGTTTTTCGCGATAAATAATGTACTACATTTTTTGCACATTAAAAAATACATGAAAATTCAAAAAATGAGCGTGATTTATATATATTATTATAAAAACATATGAAACCTATATAGTTATACCAGTTTTAATCGTTCAATAAAATTTTAAATTGAAAATATGAAAAAGTTTTCCAGAAATTTTTTTTTTCACAATTTTTATTTGTTAATGATAAAAGTGGGAGAACTGATTCAAATGGTTAAAATAAGTTTATATAGTTACAAGTATAACAGTTATTTTATTTTTCCTATTTATATACAAAAATGATTTAAATTGGTACAAAAAAATGTTTATAGGTTTCATATTTTTTTATAATAACATATAAATCATGCATTTTTCACATTTACATGTATCTTTTAATGTGCAAAAAATGTAGTACATTATTTATCGCGAAAAACTGCTTGTATCTCAGAAAATTTGCAAGTTACAAAAAAATTCCAAGAGATAAAAAATGTTTAGAAGACTTCAATGCATACGTTTGAATTTCTTCAAACTTTTAAATTATGTATTTTTAAAGCACTACAATTTCAAAGAAAGAGGTAGTTTTTCATGTTTTTGAAAGACTCTGTGAAAACGCATTTTACAGAAAAGTTGCAAATAAAAAAAGGTCTTGTAATTCGATGATACATTCATCTGAATTTTTTCAGATTTTTTGTCAACTTTTACATTTCCCCTCCCTCACTTTCATGAATTTTCGAATATCCATATCTCGAAAAATATGCATTTTTCGAAAAAATCCACAAGAGTAAAAACATCTTATTTTGGACCAAAAAATGTAAATACATTGTTTTTTTTTTCATTTTTGACCTAATTCTACAAGTTACGAAACCTGTGATTAAAAGGTTGTTTTCTGCCTCTTCCGATCATTTCCTACTCTAATCTTTTTTCAACTTTTTTATTAACGTCATTACAAACACATTGCACAAGGTTTCATCAAAATCCATTCATTAGCACTCAAATTAGAGGTGAAACCACCCGTTGACTGGACTATAAACCAACTTCTATTAATGCAGAGTAATTTTTATCAAAAAAGCTCATGAGGAATCGTGTAGAAATTAAAAAAAATATATTTGTATTGGTCAACTTTGATAGGCTCTAGGCGTTTTTGGGACTACTAACTACGAAAAACCCCAATGTACCCCCCAGTGCGCCAGTGATTATCAATTTTGAATACGGTTTACCCTTCCGATCGCTTTGAAAATTGATTATGTTTTAAAGGGGCATATAAGTATTTAATTTTAAGGAAATTATAGGTGTGCCTCGAGAACATCCCCTAAAAAAAAAAATATTTTTATTTTGAAAAAAATTTTTCACCACTTCTTTCCGACGAATGGACTCAATAATTTTTTACTACGTTTGTGCCACCACAAGCCATAATATATATTCTTTCTATGAGAAAATTTTTTTTTTTACATTTTTCTTTTCACCCCCATAACTCCCGTAATAATGATTTTCTAAAAATAATATTTTGGGAAATTTCATTTAACACTACTGTCATCTTGTGCTCAATCTCTTGATTGGTGCGGGGGCAGCTAACACATGCTTATCCTGCTATGCTCTTTGCTAAAGAAATTGTTTTGTTGCAACTACTACAATAAAGATCTTTTCATCAAATTGAATTTCTGAAAAATCGCGAATCCACAAGTATACTGCAGCCTGAGGAGAACGAGAAATTTTTGTATACCATCGACTCTGTATAGTTTCACGCTAGGTACATACATACATACATACATACATACATATGGCTAGACTTGTACTACGTTTTGCGAAACGGCGATCTCGGATAGAGTACCCTTTCCTTGTATTAAATGTTGACATAAATGCCGAGAATTGATTCAGTGTAGGTATAGCAAAAGGGATTTTGTCAAAGCAATGTTTTTCAATTTCGGCGACGTCGCCTAATTGATGGAGATAATAAAGCCGCATTAGTCAAAAACATATAAAAGCACCGCACCGGGTTAGAGCTAAAAATGAATATTTTTCCTCTGATCAGAGACCACGAAAACGAGGGGATATGCGTTTGAACCGAATCATTTGAAAAAAAAAAGATTTTCCACCCCTCGGGAGAGTTTAATCAATTCCCTAGGCATGCTGTCTAGATTCCACTTACTCTATAACCCCCTTCCATGTTATTTCAAGTATAACCGTCAATAAATCACTCCCCAGACCCGTTTATAGATCAAAACATAAAGGGATCCATAAAAGAGGTGGCCGTTTCAGGGGGTTGCGGCAGTCAAAAACTTCTCCCACCACTTGCATTGTGTTCAGTACCCTCGAAAACGGGGGGAAGGTAATCTCGTCTTTGCACGAAAAATTTACACTATTTCTGCCCACAGTAGGCTAGAACCACCTTTAAATGAAATATTCATGCACTCTCTCAATTCCTACGGGAAATGGTAGCTTTATCTGTCCCGAAACAATTCCCGTAAAATTTGAAATCATTCCCTTGGCCGTTTTCTAGAAAACTCACTTTTAATTTATTTTTTTTTTTGAAAACTGATTTTTGCATTGATGAAAACAAGAATCTACTACATTTTTGAAGTCTCTGAATACCCGGACATATTTCAAACAACCTATCAGTTAAGTATCAGTTATATTCTTCAATCCGTGATTCTTACGTTTATACAATAGACAAAGACAATATCCATTTTCATCGTGCGTATTTTGTATGATTGCTTTGATTTTAATCATGGTCACAAAAAATTTTCACTCTTGGAGTCTTGGATTGTTTGTCTAGTGAATTCTAAAGAGTAACTGACCGAGCGACGCCAATATTCTTTGGCAATGATGACGGTCTCAGATATCTAAGGTCGAGCAGGACTACTGCTCTTTACCCTAGTACATCACTGTAGACCTGGACCGGCCTCGTGCGGGGTGGGCGAGCTTACTTTACATTAACCCCACTCACAAATGTGAGTGGTGTGGATGATTTCGACCCACCTCCCCGGGTCCTGGCTTGTTGGACCTTGCTGGCTAAGGCCTTCATCTTCTGGCGCTCTTCTGTCTTGATGATCTTTCTTCGCCAGCTTGTCACCCCCCGGGTCATCTATCTGTTCGGAAACTTTGAGGTATTTTTGGCTGGGATTGACTGCCGGTACGCAGAATGTCAATTGACATCCTGCTATCCGGATCATCGGTTAGGTAGGGATGAGCTATGTAGCTCGAGGAAGTGCAGACCTAAGTGCTTTGGTAGCACTTTCGGTCTGCACGGAGCTAGGTGACCACGGGTACTGGACGGCGTCTCGTCCGGTACCTGCAGGGTAGTGGGTGGGTGGTTGGGTCATCGTCATATCTCTTCTGTGGGTTGTCTTCATCGGCGGTGGTATGTTTCTCATATTCATCCGTTATCTCACTGAGCGAATGGAAAGTTTACTCAGACGGCCAGTAGTGGTGCTCGGATTTCCCCAGCAAATCCAGTTACGCAAATAGTAATGTTATTCATTGGTTACGGATATATTGGTAGACAAAAATTGCTGTCATTCAAAATAACATAAGAATGGACCTAATGATTTTGTCTAAATTGACTACTTGGACAGCTTATATAACCCGATTATTATCAAAACGTCTGGAGTTGTCGAGCATGAAGGTTTCTTGTACGTTATTTCCCCAAACTTGCCTTAAGTTTAAATTTGTATTGGAATGTTTAATTTATTTTCTTGGTTGACATATTAACAAGCTTATTAATGCAAAAAATCAGTTTTCAAAAAAAAAATTAGTCATTTTTTTGAAAACGGCCAAGGGAATGATTTCAGATTTTACGGGAATTGTTTCAGGACAGATAAAGCTACCATTTCCCGTAGGAATTGAGAGAGTGCATGCATATTTCATTTAAAGGTGGTTCTAGCCTACTGTGTGCCTTCATTACATATAGACTAGTTTGAGTTTGACGACACTTAAGACAATAATTGTGTGATATTTTTGCGGCCAAATACGAACATATTATTAAATCACCAAAAATATGGTGGTCATTTAATTTGACAGATTATTTAAAGATCAAAGGGTATTTGCCAGCTGTCCCTTCTGTCTTTTTTTTACTGTCATATTATTTTAATACGCAGCAACAAACTATGGCAACTTATCAACATGTAAAATTATTGAAAGAAATAACCACATGTTAGTAAGTCTATACTCTATTTGGCAAAGACAGAGTGTAATAAATTATTCAGGCAAAGATCGGCCATGAGTGCACTGATTTTTTTCTTAACATTCATAGAAATTTTACCGAAAAATCTAAATGAATTCATTTTATACGAGATAAACGTCTATTGTTCGAATAATCCATTTTAGTCTCGCCCCCGCTATGCCGCGGTTATGATGTATCTGAATATTGTTTCAGGTAGGTACTTGAGAGAGATCAAAGATACAATTCAACGTGACGGAGTTAAGGAGAGCGAGCCTAGTATCAAATTTTTAAAACACGAGCATGTGGTAATTTACTCAAAAATTGTCATAGTACCTTGAGTGATTTTTCTAAAAATGCAGATAACTCATTTAAAATATAAAATAATACCTATAATAAATTTTTGTTACTCTCTGTCTTTACCAAATAGAGTTATAATGATGTGTCTTGATTGGTCAAGTTAACGATGAATAAAATAAAAAAATTTGAGTCAGGTATTATTATTATTAACAATACAGGATTTATAATAATAGAAGCTTATATTAAAAAACCGCTGCCCAAGGAATCACTACTTCCACATCCAGATTATCTATCCAAGTCACTCACAACGAAAAAACTTTGTATGTGAAAATAATTGTTTATGGAACTTTAATAATATAATATTTGAAATCCTCTACCTCAAAAACCCATAAAACGATACCCCACATCGGTAGTGGGGAGGGGGTGATAGTGGGGGTGGATGAAGTAAAACAATATTTTGGGGTTTCTGGTTCCTGTACATACATTGAATCACAATTTTTTTTTCATCCCCTTTAACAAGGGGGTGGGGGTCTCGGTGGGGGTGGTAATGGGGGTGGCTAATGCCAAAAATTTTTTTGAGACCTTAGCTTTTCTTGTATATACTAAATACCAATTTTATGGACTCTTCCCTGCTTGATTGACCTATTTACCCCAAATTTACCCTAATGTACCCCCCCTCCGACGGAACAAGATGAAAATATAATCTAGTTCTAGATCTCGTTAAAGTACATATGTGTACCAAATTTCAAGTCAATATCTTAAACGATTCCAGAGTAAACGTGCGCACAAAAAAAAGTTACAGACAGACCGACAGACAGACATAAATTTTTTTTTTTCGCTCAAACTTAAAATCTCGACGTTCATGACATTTTAAGCCTATTTGGACAATAAAAATTTTTAAAATTTTTTTTGTCGTTACTATACTTCCACTGGACGTGGAAGTAATTGACGCTTGACGTATGACGCATCTTGTGAATGGATGGTTCTTTAATACTTACGTAACGTAGTGCTTTAATACTTACGTAACGTAGTGAAATAATAAGCTGGAACGCTTAAACAAATTTTGCCTGTGGTACTTGCAACGCACTGAGCACCATAGATTAACTCTTTAGCTGAATGAATTTTTTGTTCGGCCACCAGAAGTAACTTCTAGATAAGTTTCTGCTTAAGGTACTATCGTAGTATGGACACTATTTGTTTCATAAAATTGATTAAGAAATTTGTATGAATTCATTGTTTTAATTTAATTCATTTCGTGGTATTATATTTGTTTAATTATTCTAACATGGGGTACCTCAGTATCTGGCGGTCCAAAACTTACTGAAAAATAAAATGGAAAATTTTCCTATTCTTGCATCATTTTTTTAACACACTACACTATCACATAAACACATATTATAAACACACATCACATATAGCAGACAATCTCCAATCCAAAACCAAGGCTGTCTGCAAGAGGGTGACACATTTGGAAAAACACAGACATACATCCATATCCACCGACATTGCCAGTCCCGGAAATTAAACCAGTACACGATAGATGATGCGACCAGCAAATTTGCTACATAATACGCCTTAGCCGACTGAACTACTAGTACAGTAGATATAGGTTCTCCCACAAAGATAGGGTTTGAATTATTTAGTTCATTGTTGGTACCTTTTTGACATACTAGAAGTCTAGAAAAACCTGAGTGTGCAAAATGTGTTTTTTTGGCCGCCATCTTGAAAAATTTTTAAAAAATCATAAAAAAAAGTGTACATTACCAAATTACAGAAAATTTCATGCTGAAAAAGATTATGATATTGGTTTTAAAAAATGACAATAAACACTAAAAGCCTAGGAAACAAATATCCGATGCTAGAAAATCTAGAGATATGAAGGATTTTCTTACATTACTTCAATTTTTGGAAGATCACAATCCATTTGATTCACGATGCGTTGAGCTACATAATATTTTCAGTGGGTTAATAGACAGTCAACATAAGGTAACTGCAGATGAAGCTAAGTTAACTGGACCTCAAATTCAATCCAAACTGACTGGAAAAGCTTCCAATTCTATTACCATGGTTAAAATGAATCAAGCTGTCACAATGAAGATATTAAGAAAAAGTATTGTAGTTGACCGAGCTATTCAACATATTGATACAGAACTCCGCACCCAGAGAATGCTGCCATGTTTGTCTGTAAATTCTGATCTGCAAAAGTTAAAGGAAAACCTCAATTATGAATTATCTATACTTCCTCCGTCTCTATTTGATCCAGAAACTCAGTTAATGAGAAAAAGTGACAAATCATCATTGGCAAGAACTTTGGATGACTTAGCAACTAGTTTAAATTACATGTTACCTGCGGAAACATCGTATGTTCTTGACGGGGGTGCACTACTACACAAATTGCCATGACCAAAAACTGGGAAATTTTCAGATGTGTTACAACTATATAGTAATCATATTGCTAAGCAATATAAAGTTGTGACAATTGTATTTGATGGCTATGCCTTCTCCAGTACAAAGGAAGTAACAGTGAAATTTACTGAGAGCTGTCCACTTCTTATTGGCAATAAGAATAATTTCTTTCTAATAATGAAAATAAACAGTGCTTTATAACCATGCCTGGGAAACACTTGGAAGCGAATGGCCACACTGTGATTCATGCTACAGATGATGCTGACACTGTTATTTTAAAAACAGCACTGATCTTGGCAGAAGAAAAGCATGTAACAGTTGTTGCTGACTACATCGATATTCTTGTACTTTTGATTTGCCATAATACACGAAGTATTTGTTTGCAGTCATCTACGTTCACTGATAAAAAAAAGTGATATTAAATCGATGCAACATGTGTTTGGCGAAAAGGGATGCAAAATTATTCTCTTTTCACATGCTTTAACTAGATGCGATACTACAAGCTATTTGCTAAAAGTAAATCGGCAGCATATCAACATTTTTGGAAATGTAATGAATTTAGCATTTGCGCTACTCTGTTTTGATCAGAAAATGCAAACAGAAAGGAACTCACAGATATTGGCACCAAAGTATTGGTGGTGTCATTGTACGGTGGAAATCCAAAGACAGAGACTCTGAACCCACTATGATATAATCTCTACTGAAAAAAATCACAACTGCTAAAAGTGAATTTAATATTGCAAGATTGCCACCTACAGAAGATGCTGCTGTTCGTCATCTTCTCCGCGTACATTTACAATGTCGTTGTTGGAAAAGTATGAACACTAATATTGCCAATCCTGAAAAGTGGGGTTGGAACAAAGTAGGAGACCAACTACAGCCCATAACATGTGAAATGAGCCCTGCATCAGAGTTATTACTAAACATGATTCGCTGCATCTGCAAAACGTGTGGTAGTGGTGTAGATGCACGTGTTGTCGTTATGGTGCACAAATAGTGCACTGAAAGAAAGTGATTTAGAAGAAATTGAAGAATACTATTAGATTTAGCTTTTCTCTTATGTAAGATGTAAGATTGATGAAATACATATGCATGTGTATTATAAAACGCATTTTGATTAATAAAAGTATGATTTTCAACACTGCATGTGCTTTCAGTTTTTCGGCTACCATTTTGTTATTTATTTTTATTTTTCAAAACCATTATCATAATCTTTTTCAGCATAAATTTCCTATAATTTTGATACAACACACGATATTTTATGATTTTTTAAAATTTTTTCAAGATGGCAGCCAAAAAACGAACTTTGCATACTTAGATAGATTTTTCTAGACTTTTAGTATGTCAAAAAGATACTAACAACGAACTAAAAAATTCAAACCCTGTCTTTGTGGGAATTAGTTCCACCTCTCACCTATTTTTTGCATATATCTACTGAACAAAAATTTTTCACACGTAGTTCCGTCCAATTTATGATGTTAATTAAATATTGTTTCTTTAGGTTATCTGAGGCTCAAACAATTAGATATTGGCGCACCATCTAGGAATAGAACGTATACAACATTCAATGAGTCGACTCCAGGTCCATCGACTAGCTCAGAATCAGAAATATATGAATATACAACAATAACTGAATTAAGGACCCCAAGACCTTTGGATGTAATTGAAAATCCGGAAAGGCGAGACACTCTTCCAGGGACATGCTTTTCAACAAGGAAAATTAAAAAGAGTCCTACTGAAATATTTCTAGATAGCGATGAAGAAGGTAGTGAACCAGAACTTTCTGAGGAAGACTTTTTTGATACTGTAACGTACGTTGATTCCAAAGGGTTTATGAACTATTTCAAAAATGCTCTCTTCCCTAATTCTCTTGGGAGAACGTTAGGGTTTGACGAGTTGGCGATTAGTGAGGCGAAAGCGATACCAGGGAAGATATTTTGTAATTTGACTGATGAAGATGATAATCCTATTCCTTGTGAGGTTAGTATATTTAGGATTAACTTAAATGATCAATCTTTGGAGTAAGCATATGTTGTTGAAAAAAATAAAATTACATGTTTTGACTCATTTATTTCATCTTGCAACAACATCAATAATTCTGCTTTAGATCAAAAATACTTTTGGATGGCCTCTGTGCGATAAAGAGGATTTTGATGGAGTGCACCCATATCCTCACAAATTATTGGAAATAGTCGAGTTTGTAAAACTTTGCCCTTAATACTATTAACGACTTTAATCACATTTTTTAGTATTTAATTCAGATCTGAAGGTAAAGACTTGGCTGCTAAGGCTTGACGACGAAGAAAACAATGCGTCCACTCTGCATTCGGCATAATTGATTGATTTTAATCTTACTCCGGGAGTCGCGAGAGTTTGTTTGAGTCGTTTGGGGGCCGCGGTTTCAATAAGTTTGAAAAACACTGCTCTAGAGAAACAAAAATTAATTGTTTGCTCATCATATGAGTTATTAGTACCAAAAACTGAAACAAAATGGTCAATCATATAATCTAGGTTTTCTTATTGCTCAGTAAATCAGTTCTTGAATTCTTTTGTACATTCAGAGATTTTAGGGCATTCCACAAGAATTTTTGGTTTTGTAAACCTTATAAATGATTTAAGTGTGAACTTTTCTGTTTTATTATTGCAGTTAACGTATAATTATGCGATATCTTATAATTGTTCCAGTTGCCATATGATTTCGAACGTTCATATTTAGTGTATGCTTTATCTTACTCTTTGAGTAATAGTTTTATCATATCAGTGATCCAGAGTAAATATGCTTTAGTTGTGCGAAGGTGCATGTACAATTGTACATTGAACGTAGAAAGTAAATATTGTAAAAATGAGAAAGTATTTAAAATTCCTATATAACTTTGCTTTATTATTCCCTCAGAAAATTTAGACAAAAATACACATACTTATGGTCACTAATGTAATAATATTAAATATTAATTTTTAAACTAACTTCATAAAGTTGTTTTCACTAATATGAAAATAAAGCTCTGATTTTAATTTCCCCTCATTCCGAAAATTGGCACTTGAGTTAATTTTAAAAATTTACTCTTCCAGGTCATACCTTCCGTCGCAATCGAATGGCCAGCAGAACAAACATTCGAGTTCATCATGAGAGAGGACAGACCAACAATAACAGATCGAAGAACAGGTTATCGTTATCGATTTCCCACGGATGACATGCTTAAAGACATTAAATCCATGAGCTGCGTCCTTATCCCAAAGGGTTACTGGAAAAAAAAAGGGAGCTACTCCGACGCCAATATTGAGTGGGAAATAGCGTTCCCAAAAGCTGAGAGATACATCGAATCTCGGATGTCCCATTCCCAGATGCGTTGCTTTTTATTTTTACTAACCATTCACAAGGCTTATATCGACCCTGTATCTTACCAGCATGGTTTATTAACTGAACATATAAGATGTCACATGTATTGGGAGTGCGAGGCGAATTACAGAGACTGGCCGGAACATAGGCTGGGCACAAAATTATTAAAAATTATATCTAACTTAATCTCTCGCCTTTCTAAAGGTGTTTTACCCGACTATTTCATTAAGCAGAAGAACTTGTTTGAAAACATACCAAAGAGGTACCTTCAGTTTGCACAAAAAATATTTCACGATGTGTTACAGTCACCTGCAATGTATTTTATCAAAGCTTTAAGAAATTTGAGATACACCAGTGGGAAGTTCTACCCGCCGCTGGATTTTAAAGAATTATACGTAATTCTTACGCAAGCTCAGGGTATTAAAATCATAAATCCAGCTTTGCTAACTGCTGTTCCACCGAACTTAAAACGAAGGAAGTTTAATGATGCTGAGACTCAACTGAGGCATCTGCAAGAGTTAAAGCATAAAGAAAAAGTATTAAAGCTGAAACAGGAGAAAGAGAAAAAAGAGAATCTCGATAACGATGAGGAGAGGAAAGAATCTGTTGATTCCATCGATTTGGGGGTAAGAAGTTTATCACAATCATTCCAAAATTTATTTTTAGCCGACTTTCTTTTAATATATTGTGTTCATTTGCCGTTCAACTGCAGTGTCTTGTCCATGTCAAAAGTAATTTAAACTACTGGCAGCATTATACTCTTTGTCGATTTACTGAGCTTTTATATAATTGTTACACATTCTATAGGATAGTCTTCACAGTTTTCTTGTAAATAATATTAGTTTTTGGACATGATAAACTTTGTGATACCAACATTGTATACAGTGTGTCCCAGGATAGATGTAACAAGAGGTGTAATGGACCAAAAATTTTGTAATTTTGGAATGGTATTTGGGGATTGAGTCCTGCTTGTTGTAAAACTGAAGTATACTAAAAATGACTTGATTTGGTGTTCTACAGGGTGTTTTATAAGCAAAGTTGTAAAAATCACCACTAATAAAGTACCTTTATTTTTCAAAATATGAAAAAATTCCACTAAGAAAAGTTATTTAGAATGCAATTTTATACCTCTATACCAAATTTCAGCAATATAAAATTATTTTTTTGAAACTTCCCATTTTTTGCGAATTAAGATTTGAATTCATATTTAAAGTTGTGTAGGAGCAAATGTTAATCATCTCAAAAAGTAGGCTATTGGTAAATAAAAAATTGAATATATGAGATGTAAGAAGGTATAATGTTAATAGAACTAATTGTAAAATAAGGAACAATTACTAACAGAAGATTAATGAGGTTTAAAAATTATAACAAGTAATAAATGTCAAAAACATAACAGATTCACAAACAAATTAATTATTGACAAATACAAAACAATGTTTACAATTTTTCTATTATTCGACGTAGCTACCACCCACATCCACACACATTTCGATCCTTCTCCTGAAGTCCTTTAAACTGTTTCGAATATGATCTAACGGTATGGAGTTTACGGCATTTGTAATTATCTGCTTCAATACTGCTACATCGTTAGGAAGTGGTTCAGTGTAAACCGACTGCTTGAGGCGACCCCATAAAAAGAAATCCAATATTTCTAGGTCTGGGGATCTCGCCGGCCACTTGATCGATCCATTCCTGGCAATCCAATTTTCTCCAAAATTTATATTCAACCACCGATTAACCATTTCTGTGGAGTGGCCAGGGCAACCATCATGTTGAAAATGAACTAAAGGCATATCTAAATGTTCTTCAGAAAATCTTTCAAGAAGCTGTAAATAAGTGTGCTGGTTTGACCTTCCCTCAATGAAATAAGGTCCAATAACTCCAACGTTATAAGAAACGGCACACCACACATTCACTTTTTTATAATATTGTCTTATACAATGAATTCTAAAATTTGGATTTTCAGAAGCCCAAAACCGACAATTCTGAGATGAAACAACACCATTGGTTGTGAATGTGGATTCATCTGAGAAAATTATGAAATGATGAAAAAATCTCTCTTCCATGATTTTTTCTCCAATGGTCAAACAAAAATCCAACCTACGGCCGTCATCTCCCTCTTCAAGCGTATGTTTATAATTTGTTTTATATGCCCTAATTTTCTTTGCCTTTTAAATTCTTTGGAGTTCAAACTTGCTAATATTAATAAGAGCAGATCTCTATCTTAGTGGCATCCTATATTTCTATAACAGAGGCATGAGCTATAATAGCCCCAACATTGTCTTCATCATATTCTTTTATTTTTCTTTTCATGTTAAGAACACTACCAGTAGCCAGAAACTTGTTAATTATTCTCATAGCCTGAGTACGTGACAAAGCAGTGTTTGGAAATTTCAAATTAAATTGACTTACCACTTCTCTTAGCGAGTTTTCACCGCCAATTCCGTAGCACTGCACAATATAATTTTTTTCACGCACCGTGAGTACCATTTTCACTTAATTTTTTATGCTTGGTTCGTTAATTTGAAACAGAAATTAAGGATAATATTGACTAAGTTTGACAAATATGTCAATAATAAATGATAAATGTGTCCACTGCTTTTCTCATAGCCTGCTTTTAGCTTCTATATAACTTTAAATATTAATTCACAAAAAATAATTTCTATGCAGTTTTAATTGAATGGTTCAAAATAAAATACTAATTTATTGAAAAAATAGGAAGTTTCAAAAAAATAATTTTATTCCTGAAATTTGGAGTAGAATTTGGAGTAGAGGTATAAAAGTTCTTAAGTTATTGTACTTACAAGAAACGTGACGGACGGACATTTTGAAAGTTGTTTAGAATTCGTTCACTAACATAATGATATGAACATTTTTTCTCTACAAGCGATATTTACTGTTCTAGAAATGTGTCGATCAAATGCAATATACTCTTCGTTTTTGCAAAGAGTATAATAATTACATAACAAGTGAAAGTGTACATACGCACTCAACTCGTAACGGGGGTAATATACATTATTTGGATTTTTTGCGACTTTTAAAAGCTTTTGCATTTATTTGACGTGTCAAAATATAATTTGTGTATATATGATCAATATATCTACCTAATTACACTGCCCCACAAAAAAATGGTCTGTCCGGCGGACCAAACCAGTATATTCTTATGTATTTGGACCCGCTGAAACCGACTTCGAAGTCAGAACTGTAAGATTGGTTCGTTTTTTACCCCCAACCCCAAAACAAAAAGAAGTGGTTTGTCAGGCGTACCATACTAGTGTATCCTTATGTATTTGACCCGCTGAATCCGAATTCGAAGTCGGAATTGTGAAATTGGTTCACTTTTCACCTCTACCCCCCCCCCCCCCCCAAAAAACTTCCCCAAAAAAATGGTCTGTCCGCGGACCATACCAGTGTATGTTGTTTTCTTTTTTTTTGGCCAAAAAGAATCTGGGACTGTTTTATGTTTTATTTATAATTTAAATAATCAACAATACAACAGGAAAGAACATAAACGCCTTACGAACAAAAATAAAAATACTTTCTTCTTAAAAAAAATATATAAAAGTTATAATTATTTTGTATATAATATTCTTAGACTTGAGACTACATATTTTATGAATTTTTGAAATTTAATAGTTACCGTAGACTGTTTTATAAATCAAAATAGTTGTCAGATACAGTAACATTTTTCAATTTGACTGCAAAATACTCGACTAGTTACTATTTAGTACTTTATGTAATGGTTTCAATTAGACACCTGTACAGTAAAGACGTAAATATAAATATAAATTGTTTTGTACGATTTCTGTACCTTGGGTCTAAAAGACACAACCAGAATTTCTATGCTGAGGAGTGAGTGTCCCAGTCATACCTTCTTCAGGGTTTGGCGATTTTTTTCTACTCTCATGATGATTAGTTCAATTCTTAAAACACGACTTAATACCAGCGTTATAAATGTTAAAGATAATTAGTTCAATAAGAAAGGTTTGGATTCAAATAATATATGTATATATTGATTAAAAATTCAATTTGTATAAAGTAAAATAACTCAGTGTCTAACTAAATATGTATAAGACAAATCAAATCTAGGCAAGTTAGGCGATACATCCCCGAGGATGTTTAATCTCAACTTCACAAAATGGTTATATTGATGATATCAATCGAATTTTTTATTTTGGAGGTTAAAACGATTTGAATTAACGCTAATAATAGTTATTGAGATTTTGGATCCCTTGTGGTTAGTTTTAAAAATCCCTTTGGGCGATTATGTCATTCGTTAGGGCAATATACAAATTATTTGATGCTTTCCTGTTTTCGTGAACGTACTTTTAACGGCTCATAACGAAGCGAAATCCTGTTATTCGCTCCGTTTTTGAACTATTCCTATGGAGATGTCTAAATTCTCATTTTATGATGCTTATTCTAAAAAAAAATGTTAAAGTAAAAAATTCGGCATGAATAAAGTCATCAGCCGGTGCATCTCCCCAAAGCTCTTGTCCCCGGATGAAAACAACCCTTTGTAATTATTAAAAAGATCCTAATTCATGATTTGATTTTCCTTTACAAAAATTAGATTTGAGCGTACTTCCAAAATGCGCACAGAAATTTAGATGCCAGATTTTAGCACAATTTGAAAAATTTTTGGACTGATACACTTTCCAAAATTTTATGCCGTGGGGCAACAAGACGCCTTTTAGGATTATATCGTCCAGGGAGAGAATAGATTTCCTTTTTTCTAATTTTGAAAAATTTTGTGTTTTATTAAATTCTGTCGATTTTGTTAAGTTCTGTATAACATTCACTTAGAAAATAAAACTATGAACATTAATTTTTCTGTTTATTTCTAGTGGAACTGCGAAAAGCAATTTGACATATACAAAACGAAAGCAGTGCTACAAGTATTCATAACTAGCTTCATCGACATAGCGAAGAAAAGCTCCAGAGTTGGCACCAAAGACCAAACTCTTTTCTATCTTAAACAAGCATGGTATTTGACGAAGATACTGGAAGACACGGCGGTAGGTTTTGCGCTGGAAGTGAAAGAGTTTAAGGATATCATAACAAGGGAAGAGGAAGCCTGTAAGAAGAATGCTGTTAAGGAAATTTCAGAAATGCCACCAACTACTCCTATTAGAAACTCGGCTCAGTTCGACTTCACCCTCAATCAACAAGTGAAGAATAATCTTGTCAATTTAAATAATCTAAACAATGCTTTTAACAGCGGCATACAACTGCAAAAACCGCAGTCACATGGTAAAATGAAAAATGATGTACTGGAGAGAATTAAGGTTGTGGAAGCAAATGGTGCCTTACCTAGGAAAAGTGTGGCATTTGTTGTAGAACCAAAATGATGTTAATATTACGTGAAATTACGGAAAAAATTCGCACTTGGTTTTCAAAAGATTATATTCAACAATCTAACTAGGTAACAGTTAAGATCCGAATACAACTGTAAATTCTATCGATTATATTGTACAGTGCTGTTTATTACCAGATTTGTCTCAACAGAATGTTCTAAATATATAATATACCTTTATATACTGTCTTGTTGCTTTTTTGATTAAATATTTTATTTTTGAAGAGGGAAACCATCATCAAATTTTGTTTTTTATTTTTAATTAATAACTAATTTCTGTATTTTATAATTACACGACGATTTATTCTTTAATCCCAATCTATAAATCTGTAATCCTGAACTAAATTACATTATTTATTACAAAGAATTGGGCAAAAATATACAATTGCTATAATAGTCGCTTCAGATTTTTTTGAAAAAATTTCTTCAAGGTGTATAGCGATTTAAAAGATCTACGCACACATTGGTGGGGTTATAACTTTTGCTCGTTAGCGAATTTTGATAAATAAATAAAATGTATAAGTAAGAATGTCTTTTAACCTGTATTGTACATTCTTAATGCCATTCATGTATCACCTTTCTCTAATTATAGTTACAATACGTTTTGTAATTAATAACAATGCATTAATATTTAACACCATACTATAGTAATTGATATTAAGCCTAGATAGTGCAGTTTTGCTAAAAGAATTTCACGATTGAGGCAATCAACAACTTTGTAAGGTCCAGCACAACGACCGTAGTTAGTATAAATCTATAGCTTCTACGTCGTCATAATTTATATATATAAGTACAATAGAGTAACAGTACCATGACCATGACGAAAATCAGTTTCGGTATGAGGAAACAGAACAATCCATGCCAAGGAGTAGAATAATTACCACAAATATGGGGGACGAGTTGGCCACCGTGACTGCAGTTAGGGACTGTCCACAAGGTGGAACTTATCGCCCTTGCATTGGTCAATAGTAGTTGAGGATCTCCTCCATAAGTTGAGCAATTCTGTCTTGTTCAGGGCTATGCTGATGACCTGGTCGTTACTGTGAGAGGCTGGCATGAAGTTATGATCTCAAACCTCATGCAAATTGCTTTAACCAAATATCTAAATGGTGCTCGGCAGAGGGCCTTAGTGTCAATTCAAACAAAACAGTTATTGTTCCATTCACCAAAAGGAGAAAACTAAATTTGAGAGCTCCTATGTTAAATGGCAGTATTGAAACTTCCCAGTGAAGTCAAGTATCAAGCAGTGATCCTGGATCAAAAACTTACCTGGAATTCGCATTTGGAAAGGACACTTACAAAAGCAACCAAAATGATACATTAGTTCCACTTTTCGGTTGTCAGGTGGTGACATATGCATAATGTGTATGGTGGCCAAAAACAGAAGAAAAACTGGTACAAGGAAAGTTGCAGAAATTGCAACGTTTTGTCTGTCTAGGGATTACAGGAGCAATGTGCTCCTGTCCCACAGCATCTGTGGAGGCAATGCTGGACCTACTTCCTCTGCATTTGCATGTGAAGAAGGAGGCAGCACTTGCTCTAAGGCTGCATCAGGTACTTAAATTCAGACCATAATCCGAATGACGTCCTCGACGGACATACAGGACATCCGATGGACGTTCGTTTTTGGTTCAAAATACATCCGACGGACAACCGAGGGACGTTCAAATATCACAACTTTGACAATATTTCTACATACCAATTATTAGGAAAAAAAACCGGAATGAGCAGGGGTTGAACCGCCAACCTCATGATTTGTAAGTCAATGCTTTCTCACTCGGCCACTAACCTATCTTACTAGTATCTACTTAAAGACTGTACAGTTGGAAGTAGGTCTTACAGCCATATGCACCATTCCTTAATTTACCGTTATCAGAGTCAGAGAGTTAACTTTGTAACAGTATGTTAAAGTGTAAGGTTTAGTATGCATCATACGTGAAATATACTTAACAAACTGTTAAAGTGTCGGGTAGTTTAGCAAACCAAATTTGGTCTGTTAAAATCGTATCAGTCTAATAAGTCCAGAAATAAAGAGACGAAAAGAAGTTATGTCAGCTTTATCAATATAGATTGAAACAACTATATTCTATACAAGACAAATATTTCAGAATAGTTAATTAGATAATGGAGAGATTGAATTTTAATTTATTAACTCCTTCATCATCTGATGATGATGAAATAGAAATACCTCGAGTACGAAGAGTTCTACCAAGAAACAATTTATTTGATGAGTTAGATGAACAACAGTTTAAAATGAGATTTCGTATGTCGAAACGTACAGTGCAAATATTAACAGATTTATTAGGTGGAATTGATGATGAGCCTACAAGCCAAAGAAATCAACTCATATTAAAAATAAATGAGATACTAATAACACTTCAATTCTATGCTACTACATTTGTTTAACTAAAAGAGAAAAAACTTTGACAGAAAACAATTATTTTACTTCTACGTCCAGTGGAAGTATAGTAACGACAAAAAATTTTTTAAAAATTTTTATTGTCCAAATAGGCTTAAAATGTCATGAAACGTCGAGATTTTAAGTTTGAGCGAAAAAAAATTTCTGTCTGTCTGTCGGTCTGTCTGTCTGTCTGTCGGCCTGTCTGTCGGTCTGTCTGTCTGTAACTTTTTTTGTGCGCACGTTTACTCTGGAACCGTTTAAGATATTGACTTGAAATTTGGTACACATATGTACTTTAACGAGATCTAGAACTAGATTATATTTTCATCTTGTTCCGTCGAAGGGTTGGGGGGTAAATTGGGGTAAATTTGGGGTAAATAGGTCAATCAAGCAGGTAAGAGTCCATAAAATTGGTATTTAGTATATACAAGAGAAGCTAAGGTCTCAAAAAATTTTTTGGCATTAGCCACCCCCATTACCACCCCCACCCCCTTATTAAAGGAGACAAAAAAAATTTGTGATTTAGTGTATGTACAGGAACCAGAAACCTCAAAATATTTTTTTACTTCATCCACCCCCCCCCCCCCACTATCAATCACCACCCCACTACCGATGTGGGGTATCGTTTTATGGGTTTTTGGGGTAGAGGATTTCAAATATTATATTATTAAAGTTCCATAAACAATTATTTTCATATACAAAATTTTTTCGTTGTGAGTGACTTGGATAGAGAATCTGGATGTGGAAGTAGTGATTCCTTGGGCAGCGATTTTTAAAGTTAAATGAACATTTAAATCTGAGTTCAGTTAGTCACATCAGTACAGCACACCTAATATTACTGGTAACTTTTAATAATCGAAGTGTTTATTAACTGAAACCACATGGTTTCAAACACATGGTGCATATCAGTTTGATAGTTAACAACGAATTTAACTGAGTAACGGTGCATATGGCTGTTAGATTAATATAGCTATTTATTTCAAAATGTAGAAAGTATTTGAATGTTTTATAAATATTTAGTATCAAATAATATCATTAATAATTTACAAAAAAGTTTAAAATTAAATTATATCAATGACAAATTACAAATTACTATAAAAAATAAACTATAAATTTTATAGAAATAACTGTCAAATATAAACAAAAACATTGTAAAATTGAAAAACCAGTTTTGTTAACGTTTTTTGTCACTCATCTGATATACAGATGGATCAAAGATGGCCGAAGTGGTGGGTGTAGCGAGGCCTAAATGCAGGCTATCCACAGCCCTTGGCAATACCCTAACCATCTTCCAAGCAGAAATCTATGCTACAGATATGTGTGCCCAGGAATGCCTTAACAATTTTTCTAATGAATGGGAGATTATTATTATAAAGTATAAATAAAATGTGTCCCAATGCTGACCCCTGTGGGACACTTTTTTTTGTTAAATTCGAGTTTGACCAGCCTTTCTCATTCTTTATATGAGTTCAGTTTCCTTTTGGAAGAAAGAATTAAGTTGGCATGATCAGCATAAATAAAATAGTATCTGTACAGTAACCCATAGAAAGCTGATTATTAAATACCTATAATGTTTTTATGTAAGAAGTTGACTAATCCTTTTGCAAATATTTTAAAGTAACGGCCCTGAACCAATGAGATTAGACTTCACAATGACTATGCAACCAGTAAAACTACAAAATTATATAGCATAATGTGAAAACATTAGGTTTATTCAGACTTCAGACACAGCTGACAGCAGTCGGATAGTCGAAAGGCGTTTGAACTATTAGAAATATGCGCATGCTTTAGATGTTAGGAATAGCCTCGCGGTCTTTGTTGTGTCACATTTTGAGGTTGACATGACAATAGTTTTGTAATGATAAGAGTCTACATTCTAAATACACTTAAGATATTTCCTGTAACGAGAAATATTAGTTCAACAATGGCGGACCAGTGTGAGTCGTCTGAATCAGGCCTTGCGTACATTGATGTTAAAGAAAACTGCAATCCTTTTGAGTTATTCAATAACTGGCTGACAGATGCGAAACAGTATGGAAGGATTAACACAGTATTATTTAATGTGGCAACTTCTACTAAGTAAGTACAGTTATGAGTTATATGTTAAAAACAAAATAATTTCATAAAAATTGAGAAAAAAGAATTCCGATACCGGGAATCGAACCCGAGCCTCCTGGGTGAAAGCCAGGTATCCTAGCCACTAGACCATATCGGATCGTTATTAGTCTCGAAGTAAAAGTCATTGTTATATATTTTAGAACTGGGGATGTTGCTAACAGGACACTAGTTTTACGAGAATTGAAAGATAATAATTTTATATTCATAACTAATGGAGACAGCACAAAAATTCAGCATATTGTAAGATGTTAATGAAGGCACCATGTTTCTTATAACAAGATATATTATTTATTTCAGAAAGAAAATCCAAAAGTTTCGGCTTGCTTTCTTTGGAGTTACTCAAAAAATGACAAGCGTATAAATCAGCAGGTAAATTAGTTAGGCGAGTCTGCCTGGGATATTTCCCAAAAATTTTCTATACCGTTTGAGTTAATCACGGATTCTTATAGGAAAAATTACGCTGAAGAAGATTTTCTTATGAAAAATTTTCCTAAATCACGAGCTTCATGGTCAAATAATTGTTTAAACAAAATTTTTTTCGTTTTTATTTAATAAAATGAAAACGGTTTGACGGATCCGAAAAAATCTTGATTCAATCGAAAGATACTTTCAATACGCGTCGTTTGGCGCCAGGCACAACTCATTTTGTCAACTCGTTCATCTGTTATAGCCAAAATAAATTTCTTAATTAACAAATTGATTACTCTGAAACTAATGAGGTCAGGATATTGTTTTTTTCGAAAAACAAGCCTTTTATACCAAAGAATATACCATATTTTTTGGCCCGATATCAATACTTTTTGATTGTTTAAACAATTGGCAAAATTTGTTAATTAGCAAATAACTTTTTTTTCGAAAGTTTGATCGGCTTCAAGTCAACTTTAAACGATAAATATTGATGTCGGGCATAACCCCCATAGAAGTCTGCACTAACGCAACTTTTTGCTTTTGTTTATTTAAAGTTTAAATTAATTTTGCAAATTAACAAATGGAATATCTCGGCTCTGGGTAAGCGTATCGAAATGGGGTTTTGTGCATATGAGAGTGCTTGGAAAAAGGAAAATTTTGAGACCAGAAAGAATTTAATAGGATAACCGGAACCGGAAACATAAGTGATATTGCGTTAGAGGCTCTAATTTGTTCATTATCAACTTTTTTGACACGAGGTTTGGTTCAAAAAGTTCTACAAAAAATATTCAATCCCTGAAGAGTTATACGCGTTTTTGATCCTTAAAAAAATCTCTCCCGCAACGTGAAAATAGTAAGATTTGACGCGCAATGGGGTGGTGGGTTCGATACTCGGTGTGGGCAAATTTTTTTTTTCGACAAATTTGTTTAAACAATTATTTGACCATGAAGCTCGCGGTTTAGGAAAATTTTTTATAAGAAAATCTTGTTCAGCGGAATTTTTCCTATAAGAATCCATTGCTAACTCAAATGGTAAACAAAATTTGTAAAAGCACCTCTTTTTTACCCCAGGCAGACTCGCCTAAGTACTAATAAATACAGTTTGTTCCTGCATTTAGTTTAAGAAGGAAAATTTTTAATTTTACAAAAAATGCCAAACGAATAAAAAGTTTTGCTTGATTTAAAATGTAGGTAGGTACAAATTTGTGATTAAAACCTCAATATTAATACTTAAAATCGGAAATTGGAGCAAAACAAATTTTTATTTTTAATTTTACTAAAAATTGCCAAGGGAATAAAAATTTTTGCTTGATTGAACTTTTTGTGTTATGGGTTTCTATTCTAGAACTTCTTAGAACACATTTCTCTTTCAGGTAAGGGTAGAAGGTGTTGCTGAACAACTTCCGTTCGAAGAATGTGAGAAGTACTACAAGAACGAGCCCTTATATTGTCAGATCCGTTCTCATATATGTCATCAAGGCGAGAAAGTTGAATGGAACGAATTAAAAAAGAAACATGATGAACTCTATCAGAAAGTTAAATCTTCCAATGAGGAGCTTAAGATGCCAGAAGATAAGAGTGTAGTGTAAGATCATATTATGTAATTTGAAAATATTTTTAACCATCAAATTCAGTTGGTTAACTAGGGTTAAATTGGCCCATATTCGCAAATTTTTTTACGTATTTTGTAGTATATAGTTGTCGGAGGAGAGTGCCCTGAATAACATTCTAAAAGTCCTGACCGATGGTGGTGTGCCGGGGTAGTTTAAAAATTCCCTTTTCACGTTTTTCTTGAATAACTCGAAAAATATGACTTCTAGCGAAAAAGTATCTATATGCAAAATTAAACTAGATAAAATTTCCTACAAATAAGTTTGTATTCATTTTTTTTCAGGATCAATGTTTTACGAGATACAGAGGGTGGAAAAATCCTGAATTAAAAAAAAATCAGTTTTAATGACAAATGAAATTTTAACACTAAATCAATTTAAAACCAACAGAAAAACTATATTATTAATAATACACGAACACTATCTTAAATTTGAACATTTTAAAAGTTAGCTGAATCAAAATCAAAATCATCATCATCGTCGTCGTCCATATTTTCGTAATGGTGCACCGTTCGTACACGTACCATGGCAAGTGCCACACACCATTGAGCATGCAATGCCGGCTTTTTGACAACCACAGCATCCTCTATACCCAGTAGAACATCGACAAAAGATGGAGTTCAAGATCGCTTAGGAGGTTGTTGAGCCATTGCTGTATCTGTAAGTAAGTAAGCAAACCGCTGTAAGTAACAAAAAATATTTGTAAAAAACAGTTAATATATCTGAAAATAAACTCTGAAGACTGTTGTTGGTGGCAGTGTGGCTAGATCAGGTTTTGGCTTGGTGGATGATTTTAGGTACGCAAAACATATCGGTGTTATGGAGAAGGAGGATAGTTTCAGTAAAAGGAAGTTGTTGGAGTTTGCTCGTTGAAAACAATTTCGATTCCACCTTCCCCCTTCCAGGCTTCATCTAGTGGTGCCAAAGCAACGAGTCGAACAATCAAGTCCATGTGTTAATAGTTTAAATGGTTTATTTGTTTTTAATATACACGGTGATTCTTTAATAAGCGATAAAAAATTAACTAAAGATATTTTTTGAAAAAAATAAAACGCTGTTCAAATAAATTGAAAATTCTGACAAATCTGTTTTTAATTTGTCGAATCATGACAATGATCTATAACGTTACAATGGATTCCATATTGTTTATTCCAGGTGTTTATGTGTGGTCTCCTAAACAAACATATTTTGTCCAGCACTATTGATTGTACTTAGATGTTGTACAGACATTAATATTCTGTCTGAATGGACTCCATTTAAAAACAAATTTTCATTTTATACCATTAAAACATGATTTTTAAAAATTCGCATTTTTCCCACCCTTTATATCTCGTAAAGTATTGATCCTACTAGTCGAGAATCTAAAGGTCCAAATTCGATCATGGGGTATGGACTCGCAGGTATAAAATTAGAAAAGTATGGGTATTATCCAGAATTTTATGCCGAATTCGATTCCAGAGGGCGCGATGTCGGCCAAGATTGCGAAATTGCAAAAAAGTAATAATTTCGAAAAAAAATTTGAACTTAAATATGGCATTATCTTTCGTTTACATTGCATTTACGAGGTTATTTATAAAGATTTTTTAATAATTCTTATATCAATCGAAAGCTTAATGTTTGTAGTTTCATACAAGTGTAATAGAGAGACAATATTTTCATTATAAACAACACTATAAATTGTTTAAACAATATGTGCTCGGAAAGTGTAGTGTAATTTTCGGCATCGAGGTACTTTTGTTATTATTGCAGATAGATGTGTAGTTATTTGAGACGAAATACGTAGAATAGACCAAGGAACATTTTTTATTAAAACGATTTTTTAATTCTCTGAATAATTTAGGAGATATGATATTTTAAATGTAAGGCCGTAGTCATAATTCATCATAATAATAAATATAAGCGTGGCCTCGGGTAGGTACGCGATTTGCCAGTGTGCATATGCCGTTCGCATTGTTTATTCAGGCCCTGCGCACTCCCACTATATTTCAAAACAGCGTGTTTAGTTTGAACTTCCGTCGATCTGTCGCTACTTGTACTTGAATCACGGCGGCTGCGCAAATCTGAGGCATGTTTTTGCGCATAAGACGCTACAAACCGCGATAAGCGGAGCCATCCGAGCGAATAATCTGTGACGTCACGCTTAAAGCGGTATCGCGCGGTCTCACTAGGGCGCTAGAAAATGTGTAAGCGGAAAATAGTAGGGATATGACGTAAGAACGTTAGAGATGGTTAGAACTAAACTGTTAAAAAAAGCTAAAAAGACATTCATTTTTGCGGAGAAATATATGATGACGTAGCGCTTCAAGGCGCTTAAAGCATTGGGGTAAGACGCGAGATCGCAAAAATATGCCTTTGTCGCGCCATTATTGTTTAGATGTCTGTGCTTTGTGTTTTGGACATTAAACTAATAATTATTAAATCCATAGAGCAGGAGTCCATTTGCTTATTTGTAAATAATGTGAGTTTCCAATGGAACTGTCTAGAAACGCTGTTCTGTTAAATATTAAAAACTGTAATGGGTTATAAGTGTTGTGTTCATGTCGTGTTGCGACTTCGAAAAATTCCAACATGCATAGGTATTATTGATTTGCAAAGAACGTGACTAAAGAACTGACCAAGAAATTGACTAAAAACGAAAGACTGACGGGTTATACACTTCTGTGCAATGAAATCCCGTAGACCTATTTTTCGCCTTATTAAATCATTATTTATTTGTCAGTGTCATATTTTCGCAATGCCAAACTGAACATGAAAAAATTTTAATTCTCTCTAAAATTAAAGAGAGATGGTCTATCAGAGCAGTTGCTAACCATTATCAATTGAATAAAAGTACTGTTATGAGTGTGAAGAAAAGTGGGAAGAGGAAGGTAGCGTAAAGAGAAAAGACGGTTCAGGCCTATCGAGAAGTTCAAATCTCGTTCAAGATGAAGCACTCCTTGGCTATTTGAGGAAAAATCCGTTTCAAACAGCAGGAGACGCTGTGTTCATGACACATTTTCTAGTGTCGAGGTCAGCAGCTAGCCGAAGGATAGGAAAATCGAAAATTAAAAACTGTACAAGTGCCAAGAAGACCATATTAACAGAAAAACAGAAGCAAGCCCGCATTATGTTTTGTTTAAATTGTGTCTATCGCCCGTTGGAGTTTTGGACCAATGTTGTGTTTACCGATGAAAAAGTTTTTCAGTCTTGTAATGACGGACATGTACAAAATATTAAGTTACATTATTTACATAATAAATACAATCGCAGCTATGTGCAGTCGCATCGTATCTGTGAATTTTTCAACATCAGTTTTTACATTTGTTATAAATTGAAATCATTCCCATCGAATGGTGTAAAAAAGTAAAAAAAAACAAAAATATGTATGTTTTTCTTCTGGATTAACATTATTCAAATACATTACTTATGACGTTTCACAATCAATGTCAGTTTTTTGTAACCTATATGATAATGAAAAATCTAAATTCCAAAAAGACTGATTCACACCACTTAATGTTAGTAAAGGACGTGAAAATGTATATTATAGCGGGTTTATACGTGCATGGATTTAGTGACGCCAGTAGATATATTGGCAAGCTGGTAAAAAAATATTACACATATAAACAGTTACTGGCGAGCAAGCTTTTACCTTGCATGCATTGATGCATGCTCGCCAGTAACTGTTTATACGCGCAATATTTTTTTACTGGCGTGCCAATATCTACTGGCGCCACTAAATCCATGCACGTATAGACCCGCTATTATTTAATTGTATTACAGGTATTTTGGTACATTAGTTACTTTAACATTTTACTTATTTCAATGCAGTTTCAACATCTTAATACTTTTGTAGTAATTTTACTTACGTTAGTTAATTTTTAAATGTATTTTTAAATATTATTGTATTGTAATGATTTTCCATTAAATTAATAAATGATCAATTTCTAGTTTTGAAATGACTTATTTAATTTTAAGGCCACTGTTAGACTATAAAAGTTCTTTGACAAAGATCTTTTATAAAAGATATTTTATGAGTAATTTGATAGATATTTCATCTCATAAAATATCTTTTATAAAAAATCTTTGTTAAAGAACTTTTGTAGTCTAATGATGGCCTAAGCAATTTGTTTGAAAACCATTTAAAATTCCCGCCTATGACAATCCCGCCTATATAAAAAAGGCGGGAATACCGCGCCACTCTCGACGTAAGTTTTGCTGTTCAAAAAATCCTTGAGAGTTGCCTATCTATAACATATATAATATTCTTTAATCTATGTGTTTATTAGTTCTAGTCTGACAGGCAAAGAATATACATGATATCGTTTCGTTTTTAAATAGTAACGATAAATACAAAAAGGTAATAATACAAGCTACTGATACAGACATTTTTGTGATGGCACTATACTATGCTACCAGAATAAACATAAATGAGTTGTGGATACATAGATTCGATGTATATATACTGCATATTCACTGCATAATAAAAAAACTGTCGACTACGTATATCAGAAATTTATTTGGGCAATTTTTTTCTATGTACTTACGTCTTAAGTGGTTGCGATACGGTCAGTTTTCCTTTCAGAAAAGGAAAAACTTACGTATTCAAAACATGCCTCAAATATGCCAATGATCCTAAGTTACAGTCAATATTGAATTTCCCACTCGACAATTCATTTGATACTGTTGAATTTGAAAACTCTGCACGATATTTCTTTAAAGTCTTATATGGTAGACCGTTTTTCATTGGTAATTTGGACAATTTGCGAGCCCATTTATTTCACACTTGTAAATCGGATATTCGAAATTTGCTACCAACTGAAGACTCATTTCACCAGCACATTCTTAGAGCTGCCTACCAAATAATTATTTGGAAGACAGCAAGTTACGTCAATCAAATGCTAAAGATTTTGGTTGGGTTTCGAAGGACAATATATTAGTACCAAGACTTATGACAAAAAGTGTCCGTCCAAATGTAAAGCCTGGAAACATATTTTGTAAATATAAAAAATTCCAAAATTGCATTGGAAACTGCAGTTGTGCTAAGGCCGATTTGGTGTGCGTAATAGGTTTTTGCGAAGGCCGATGTCAAAGGTGTTAGTTTAACCTTAACTTATACTATAGTATTATTACATCAATACACTTAATTATAGCATTATAACATCAAATCATATGTATAACGACTTACCTATAATACTCCAATTTTAGTTATATCATATGTACACAGAATTTATAATACATACAACCATTATTTTGTCAAGACGACTTACAAAAAAATTAATAAAATAATGTACAGTGCCCGTCACAATAATCTTGCCAACCTACATTTTTCGAAATTCTCTACATTTTGTTTTCCGGGTGTATATTATTATTAGATTTTTTTTGTTTATTTTGTTAATTGTCCTCTGCTGTATAAGAATAAAATATCAATTGTGTTGTGGTAAAGGATGACGGATTTATATAACTGATAAATCAAATAAAACTTGCCATAGGTGGCAAAATTATTGTAACGAGCACTGTAGATAATACTGTAGATAATAATAAATACTCTTATTATAACAGCAGTGCCTCGAAGTCATGTGTAAATAGCCTACAGAGACAAGACCGCGCGCGCGGTAGACCTAAACAATGCGCTTCATTTAAAAAAAATTATATCTCCTAAATTATTCAGCGAATTAAAAACCGCTGCCTAAGGAATCACTACTTCCACATTCAGATTCTCTATCCAAGTCACTCACAACGAAAAAACTTTGTGGAAATAATTGTTTATGGAACTTTAATAATATTATATTTTTGAAATCCTCTACCCCAAAAACCCATAAAACGATACCCCACATTGGTAGTGGGGTGGAGGTGGTAGTGGGGGTGGACGAAGTAAAAAAATATTTTGAGGTTTCTGGTTATTGTACATACACTAAATCACTTTTTTTTTCATCCCCTTTAATAATGGAGTGGGGGTGGTAATGGGGGTGGCTAATGCCAAAAATTTTTTTGAGGACTTAGCTTCTCTTGTGTATACTAAATACCAATTTTATAGACTCTTACCTGCTTGATTTATCCATTTACCCCAAATTTACCCCCAACCCTTCGACGTAACAAGATAAAAATATAATGTAGTTCCAGATCTCGTTAAAGTACATATGTGTACCAAATTTCAAGTCAATATCTTAAACAGTTCCAGAGTAAACGTGCGCACAAAAAAAGTTATAGACAGACCGACAGACAGAAATTTTTTTCGCTCAAACTTAAAATCTCGACGTTTCATGGCATTTTAAGCCTATTTGAACAATAAAAATTTTAAAAAAATTTTTTGTCGTTACTATACTTCCACTGGATGTGGAAGTAAAAATTGTTTTAATAAAAAATGTTCGTTGGTCTATTCTACGTATTTCGTCTCAAATAACTACACATCTATCTGCAATAATAACAAAAGTACCTCGATGTCGAAAATTACGCTACACTTTCCGAGCACATATTGTTTAAACAATTTATAGTGTTGTTTATAATGAAAATAATGTCTCTCTATTACACTTGTATGAAACTACAGACATTAAGCTTTCGATTGATATAAGAATTATTAAAAAATCTTTATAAATAAGCTCGTAAATGCAATGTAAACGAAAGATGATGCAATATTTAAGTTCCAAATTTTTTTCGAAATTATTACTTTTTTTGCAATTCCGCAATATTGGCCGACATCGCGCCCTTGTTAAAATCAAATTCGGCATAAAAGTCTGGATAATATCCACATTTTTTAAATTTTATACCCGCGAGTTCAGGGTTCGGCATTTTAGACGCGTCTTTTTGGATGCTAGATTCCTCACCATACGTAAAAATTAAGAAAACGTAGAAAATGTCATCTAGTTTAATTTTTTATAAGGACACTTTTCGCTAGAGGTCGTAGTTCTCGAGTTATTCAAGAAAAACGTGAAAAGAGGACCTTTTGAATATTTTCAATATATTTTTTTTCTTCCCGAGAAATCATTAGTGGAATATGAGTTTAGCATCAGGTGAAGACTTCAGGTGGAAATTTAAATGTTTGTAATTTGATTCTTCTATCTTCTGAGGTATTCACCTGCTGTTACTCAATATCCGAATACCCACTAATATGACAAACTCATAAATTTCAACTAAAGATTTCTTGGAGAGAAAAAAAGATATTAGAAAAATTCAAAACGGATTTTGAGGGGGAAGATTAGTACTTTCAGATGGCGTAACGAGTTTTGCGGAGAAAAATTACCTCGTGATGTAACATAACCTCAAATATAGAGAAAAACTCTTTTTTTCCCACTTCTAAGTTAGAGTCTCACGAAAACCTGACGCGGTGGAGCAATTCTGAGGTCGGATTCGGATTCAGAGCATCAAAAACCTTCGGGAAAGTATAGTCTATAGAAACTGTAGTGTGGTATCTGGTTCAGAAAATCGGTAAAATTTTGTCGGCCTGTGATTATTGATTGTGATGATTTGTTATATAAAAGAAATGCTTGTAGAAATTATTCACGGGTATCGTCCTTTTTTTATTCTACAGACTCTGTTATAATCCCTACACATTATTTTTTCAAACAACACTTAGATAATTATTTAGGGATTTTGGTTTGGTTGATTTCCACTGTGCACTGGTACTATACACTTTTTCTTTAGGTATTTTTTTTTATTTTCAGGGTTGCATACAGGATAGTGCCTAGATCCCTAGATTTTTATTTTGCTTGGAACAACAATATTGCAGACAGACTAAAATTTACCAGAAAAAGTGGAGATGAATGGACTTTTGATCGGATAGCTACGTAATCTTTGGCAGTATCATGTTTCAAATATTGTGTATAAGTAATAAAACAAATTAACGAAGTATTACTCATGTCATTGGTTGTCGATAAGTTAATCAAAGATGATCTGTTTCGTTTATCGTTTGTTTGATAAATATTTGTCAAATTAAAGGAATGCTAATGTAAATTATTAGTTTTAGAGATTTGCAAAGTCATAGGCGCCTAAGCGAAAGCTACAGTGGGACCTCCGATCTAACTGTGGGTTATTTAGTTTTGTGTCAAGGGCGGATGAGATGGGAGAGATACCGTGGCAATTAAGTAAATTACAACGTGGTAATTTCATTTTTGCTGTTAGACATACCATACTGTAAGGAGAGACCAATTAGAGTAATGTATGGATCACAAAGCGCTGCTAAGTGCATGAAAGGAGGAAATCATAGATACATATCCATCTTTTATGTCTTCTATTTTTCATAGTTCATAATCATCTAAATAACAAATGAATAAATTTAACGGGCGACTTGTTAGGTTTATGTCCCTTCCCCTGGACAGGAGTCCTAACTCCACATTCCATATGTTATTCCAACCTGAATCCCCGCTTCATCCGACCGTACATTCACCACGACCCTGCGCGACGTGGTTGTGCGGTCGGCTCTGAACCGGGATCCGACTCGGGTACATATTTGTATGTTAAACTTTTAATAAATCTGTTTTGAATTGAATTGATAATGTACGACATAATTTTATGACAATCGAAAGCACGTTGCTTGGTAATTACCAAGCAACGTACTTGAGATTGTCATAAAATTATGAGGCATTTGTCAATGTCAGAGGGATATTCGGTCAGAAAATTTTTTGAAAAAATAAAATCAAAAAGTCGCAACATAACAAAACAATTATTTATTTATTAAAAGTATAGTTACTAAAATTTAACGCAGCATTACAGCATTAGATTGGTTAAAGTTAAATAATTTTATTGTCATAGTGATTGGAAATTGCCCTGGATGGTGTTATCAGTGTAATGTTAAAATGATTGGGTGATTTGTGTCACATGACAAGAAATAACGAAATTTAATTGGTTGTCAGAACTGTTAAAAAATTTTCAGCGTAATGTTGTTCTGATTGGTTGTTTCCGCGCACGTGATTAGAAATGAGAGAATATAATAGGATTTTTATTTGAGCAAAAAATTTTCATGTTAATAGGTATTCTTAGCCAGCAGTGCACGACTACAACTTTCACTCGTTTCGTAATAGTCTTATCAAAAACATCTTTAAGTAAAATTGATATTATCACGTAATCTACGTACTGTTCGTTTGAACCTGAGTGACAAACTATACTACAGTTTCGGTATCTTGTACATCTTCGTATTTTTGGGTGCTTAATCAAAAACGTTGATAGTCCAATTCCAATCAAATAGGGAGTATTCTACCATGCAAATATACATATATGTTCTTTTGAAATAGAGGACTCCACTATTTTCTTATAAAAATTGAATTTCGGTCAAATTGCTGAATTTTTAATATGTTGTAGATTTCGACGTTCTCACCCAAAAGATCTTATGGGCCCAACTCGATCCTATATCTAGTTTCCGATATACAGCTCAAGGAATGTATAAAACATCAGATTAAAAAAATTCCGAATTCATGATTTTTTTGATACATTTTATATTATGATACTTTATAATAGCCCTTTTAATTATTTTGCACTGAAAAGATTTGTTGGTTTAATAAAAATAACGCAGAAAAAAAGTTTGAATAGTGTTGGAGAAGGCGCCAGGAATTCTACCTAAAAATAAGAAGTGAAAAAAAAATCAATCAAATTGCCTAAAACTTTTTTTACATAAAGTTTGCGTAGTATCTGATGTTGATATCTCTAAATAAGGAAGAAAAAAGAAAAGCTATTCCGTCCAATCCATTTGTTTGAAAAATCTCCATTAAGACACCTACGCACAGCAACCGAATAACAGAGCTGGGTAATTCCTGATGAAACAGTAATTAGCAATTACAATTCCTTTTTTTTTCGTGTAATTGTAATTGTAATTAAGTAAGTACTTTTTTTTATTAAAGTAATTTGGAATTGTAATTGCAGGAAAATTGTTAAAGGAATTGTAATTTGTAATTATATTATTTGAACTATCTAATTACAAATTACTTCTATAAGTACAATTACTTTTTCCAATTACAATTACTTTTTCCAATTACAATTACTTTTTCCAATTACAATTACTTTCTCCAATTACAATTACTTTTTCAAATTACAATTACTTTAAGAACATGCGTATGTGGTTTAACAAACAAGAATATATTCAAGCAGAATTTTACAGTTGCATAGTTTAAAATGAATCTGAAAAGTTCAAAAAAGTTACTCACTAAAAACGAGTTTTCACCGTGGTCCGCTGCACATTTGTTTTTTTATTAAGTACACAAACTTTTGTATTTATGTTCAATAAACTGTTAAAAACTAAATGTGTTTACTGTTTATTATTATCATTCTTATTATTATTAGGCATTGTCATTATAGTGGAGTCGATTTAGTCAATAAAATAGCGAGGTTGGGAAATTTCTTAAGATGGATGCAGACCCGGCGGAAATTGCTTGTCATAGCGAGTATAAAAATTATTGTTTATAAAAGGTGGAACCGTGTTTGGCCGAAAGGAGGTGTTTTGGACATTTTAAGGGTCAAATTTGCAGCTTTAATTTTTTTTTTGACCACTTAAACAATTAGTTAAGGAACGAAAATAGTGTCCTTTTATTATTAATATTAAAGGAACCTCCAGTTTAAATTTGGTGAAGATCAGACCATCCCCCTCCTGATACATATAATATATATATACGAAAAAAATTGAAAAAATTAAATTTCGGCTATCTTGATCAGATCTCAACCGATTTGGCTGAAATTTGGAATGGAAGTAGTCTTTTCACACAAAGATTATTCACCATATTTGAAATAGTTTCGCTGAAATTGCAGTTTCAGTCAAATTTTCTGAAATGTTCAAATTAAAATATCTCCGGACCTAAAAGACGGATCGAATTTTGCTTTATGGCAAAAGGTAGGTTATTTTATGTACTTTTACATGATATAAGTCAAGAATCACACTTTTTTTTACATTCGGTCGTTTTTTAGTCATTTGACTATATATATAATATATGTGTACTCAGTGACTATGTGTGCGCGCACTGGTATAAAGCAGAAAACAATCGTATTTATTGTTTATAAAACTTTTAAAAAAATATATATATTTTTTATTTGTATAGTCGTGCCTACTGCTTTGACTTGGTATAGATACATGTATATTATATTATATATGTGTGTGCGTGCGTGTATTTATTTCTGTAAGTATGTGAATGTGTTACAATTTTTATTATTTTTTTATTTTTACGTGACTCAGGTAGCCGCTTCATGTATAATCGAAGGATAACCGTGGTCTATCTTTTACTTTTCAAAACGAGTATTTTGATATTGTACCACGCCTACCTTTTGCCATAAAGCAAATTTTGATCCGACTTTTAGGTCCGAAGATATTTCAATTTGAAAATTTCAGAAAATTTGACTGAAACTGCAATTTCAGCCAAACTATTTAACATTTTTGGCTGGTTAACAGTTTTTGTGTGATAAAGACTACTTCCGTTCCAAATTTCAGCCAAATCGGTTGAGATCTGATCAAGATAGCCGAAATTTGGTTTTCTCAATTTTTTTCGTATATATATATATATATTAATATCAGGAGGGGGATGGTCAAATATCTTCCCCAAATTTAAACTGAAGGTTCCTTTAATATTGACAATAAAAGGATACCATTTTCTTTTCTTAACTAGTTGTTTAAGTGATAAAAAAAAATTAAAACAACAAATTTGACCCTTAAAATGTCCAAAATACCCCTTTTCTGCCAAAAAGCATGGTTCCACCCATTTTTTGGAAATTACAATTTTAGGGTTTTATTAAACTCGTCATGACAAACAATTTCCGCAGGGTCTGCGTCCATCTTAAAAATTTTCCCAATCCTTTCCTAAACCGACTCCACTATATTAAACTGCCTTTTCTATATATTTATTTAATTTTCCCTGATTACTCTTAAGGTCAAATAATATAATAACGATTCTAATAAATATTAAAACGCAATATTACACAACACTTTTAATTAAAATTTTTAACCTACCTTTTTGTCTGTTTGGTCACTATAATTTACTTTATCGTAAAAGTAATTAGAAAAGTAATTAGAAAAGTAATTGCTAATTCCTTTTTTAAAGACAATGTACTTTGTAATTGTAATTAATTCCTTTTTTTAAAAAGGAATTTGTAATTGTAATTAGTTCCTTTTCAAAAAAAGTAATTTGTAATTGTAATTATTTTTAAATTACAAGTAATACCCAGCTCTGCCGAATAATGTATAGAAGCACTATTTATTTAAAGAACAACTTTTCTTTTTGCTTCCTCATTTAGTGTCACCAGTCGAAATGTAAGAAATTTTAAATTTGGCTATTGAATAACAAACACCCTACATGAGATATCGAGCTAAAATTTTGTCTGGAGGTATTTGAGACAACTGCGAATCGAATACGACATCCAATTTTCCGATAAAAAATTACCTAATAGTCGATGTGGAAAAATTTCGACCGATTTAGAGGAGCTTAGTTAGTAGCCCTCGAAAATATGAAAATTACAAATTTCTCAAGGCAAATAAAGCTAATCGAGCACTATATCTCAAAAAAAATTTTTCAAAACATTTTTCATTAGATATTATTGTGTTATTGTGTTATGAAACAGATTCCTTTACAAATATTTCTCTTTTATGAAGACTATTAACAATTTCTGTCCCGTTATAATATCCCTGCATTAATTTACATCAATTAGGTTTAATAATGGGATAATCAATTCAGATTCTTAAATATTTGACTGTGTTCTAAGATTTATTTTTAATTAAATTTTGCCAATGCAGAAATTCAAGCTTAGAACAAGAGATATAATCTTAAATTTTTAAATTAATTCAAAATCCTTTTATATCAAGTAGTTAAATGCAATTATAGACTAACCTGAAATACAGGTAACTAACCCACTGGATAAAAGTAGGTAAGTAATTTACTGAAAATTAAAAAGGAAATGCCGGAAGGAAGACAACTGTCAATTTACATTATTTCTTAGTCATTATTGGCATTTCTAGGTATACGAAATTAATTATATACAGTGTATCTCCACCGCACTCTTGTAAACTTTCTTATTTTGATTCGCCGAGAAAAAAATCATTTTTTATAAAAAGTTTTGCTTGTGTTAGGAAGTCATAAACAGTTGTCAAACTTTACATGGTACCTGTTCTAAAAGTTAGAAAATATGAAATTACTTTTAAGCAAATTACCATTCTTTATATTTTTATTGAAAATGTTGAAGAAAAGATTAAATAAGTAGTTTAGTAGTAAAATAAGGAATTAACAATTTTCAAAAAAAACTACATTTTATTCAACTAAGTTGAAAACTATTTCCCATGTGGATCTGATACTAGTAGGTACACATTTTTCTAATCTTTTTCTAAATTCATCATAGACAGATGAGATTACATCAATTAATGCCATAGATTAATATAAATGTCAGTGTAATGTCAGTGTAATGGATATTTACTCGTATTTTGTATTTTATATAAAAGTATTAATTACTGATTATTTCCCTCATAAATTATTATAGATCAATGACATTTCGCGAACTTTTAAATTTCAACCAATGACAACAGTTGAATAAACGCTTTGCCGCGAATCCCCTTAGGATAGAGCGGGGCATGCCTAATTTTTCTGCAATAAATATAATGTATTACTTAATACATAAAACATCATTATTCTCCTGTAAAGTATGTTCCGGTATGATTAAAATAAGAAATTAACGGAAACACACCTGTATCAATTATAATTTCAAATTATTTTGATATAATTACGCAACTCCCTCCTAACGGTTACTATAGCAACTATAACCAGCATTAGGTAGTCAAATATTTTAGGGGAGAGTTGCGCAATTATATCAAAATAATTTGAAATCATAATTGATACAAGCGTGTTTCTGTTAATTTCTTATTTTAATAATACCAGAACATACTTTACACTAGAATAATGATGTTTTATGTTTTAGGTAATACATTATATTTATTATTTAATATGCTGTAGAAAAATAAAGCATGCCCCACTTTATCCTAAGTTGCTTGGCGGCAAAGCTTTGAAATTTTTTACGTGTCTTATAAAGTTTAGGTCAACTATATGTATGTAATTTTACAAAAGTATTTTTAATATCAAACTACCACTAACATCTACCTACTACGTTCGTTTCCATGGCTACGAGACAAAAGTAGTTTATAGATCGCGTCTCCGTCAATTAATATAAAAAAATAATAATGATTGTTAATGAACTTATATAAAGAAAGTCTATAAATAAAAGCTTGAGTATAGAAGTACGTAAGAAATTTGTTCATTTTCGAAATAATCTTCACATATCTAAATCTTATCACACACACTGCAGATAGCTACATGTTTTGCAAAATTTTGCTCTTAAGCAAATGTTCTCGACATAAATCGAGGTAAAATATTAAGTCTCGAACATTTTCTAAGCAAAATTTTACAAAAAAAAGCTACTTGCAGTTTATCCGATAAAATTCAGAGCTCTCGGGATATAACCTATGATTATTGAATTATGCTAACTCTGGAACAACGAACTTACTTGATCAAATGCTTTGGAAACGGAAATGTTTGTTATACATGCTCAATGGAAGTTTTTGATGAGAAGTATCCAGATGTTAAAGTGACTCGTAAAGGAGTACGTCAATTAATTTATAAATTTAATTCCGCTGGGATGTAAAAAATATCAAAAAACTCCAACACAATTAAATGCAGATACCTCTGCTACCCTTGTAGTTTTAGGCTCTGTACGAGAACATCCAAGATGGCTGTTAAGGAAAGGATCAATAAATTTAGGTATTATAGCCAACTGTCATATTCAGAGGATTTTAGTCAGCAACAAATTTCATGCATTCAAACCATTTATACACAAACTTCAAGTTGGAAGAGATGCTCGTAGTTTGGACTTGGGTGAAAATGAAAATTTTAGCAGATAGATCATTTCATCGAATCATTTTATTCACAGACGAATCTACTTTTACGATGAACGGGGACAGTCTCTTCTCAAAAAACCGCTGCCCAAGGAATCACTACTTCCACATCCAGATTCTCTATCCAAGTCACTTACAACGAAAAAACTTTGTATGTGAAAATAATTGTTTATGGAACTTTAATAATATAATATTTGGAATCCTCTACCCCAAAAACCCATAAAACGATACCCCACATCGGTAGTGGGGTGGGGGTGGTAGTGGGGGGTGGATGAAGTAAAAAATATTTTGAGGTTTCTGGTTCCTGTACATAAACTAAATCACATTTTTTTTTTCATCCCCTTTAATAAGGAGGTGGGGGTGGTAATGGGGGTAGCTAATGCCAAAAATTTTTTTGAGACCTTAGCTTCTCTTGTATATACTAAATACCAATTTCATGGACTCTTACCTGCTTGATTTACCCATTTACCCCAAATTTACCCCCCAACTCTTCGACGGAACAAGATGAAAATATAATCTAGTTCTAGATCTCGTTAAAGTACATATCATGACATTTTAAGCCTATTTGGACAATAAAAATTTTTAAAAATTTTTTTGTCGTTACTATACTTCCACTGGACGTGGAAGTAATTGTAGGTACTGTGCTGAGGAAAATCCTAATTTCCAAATTACTACTCCAATGTAATTAGGTTTATACGTCGGAACCCAGCTAGTGAATGGATTTGAATGATTTCTTTGATTGGATTTCTAATGCCATAAACTAAAAAGTTTACCCATTGAAAATTACCGCAATTTCGAAAATCCGTAAATTAAAAAAAAATAAAATAAAACAAAATTTTTGGAAATCTCAACAAAAAGTACAACTATCGGAATTTTTAAATATTTCTTTTAAGAACATAATGTTTGTTATAGTTTTCGAGGTTGTTTATGAAGAATTTGTAAAAAATGAAACTTTAATCTGTAATTTTTAAAATCTATATTATCGCATTACCAGCTTTTTTTAAGCCAACCAACCTAAAAACTGAAAAATTAATTACTCTTCTAATTTTACGAATAAATTAACGAAAATCCATAGACTTATGTTTTTGAGGTCACTGAATATGACTGTGAGATCAAAATATTAAGAGTTAAATACTGAAAAATTAATAATTCTAATGTTACAAATAAATTCACGAAAATCCATATACTTATGATTTTTAGGTCGCTGAATATGATTATGTACAGGGTTATTCATTATATTTAGGTCACCCTTTATTATTGTTATTATTGGATAAAAAAAAAAGTTTCGGGCGGAAGTTGTAGGACTGTAACTTTTAACCCTTTGTGGGCTGATAAAAACCGACATTATAGCCTTTATGAACCTTATGATTATCATGAATATACTTAAGGATGTGTACTCTGAGAGAATTCTTTTCTGGGTAGGACAAATTTTTCGTGGTGAAGGTGTTGTCTACCAGTTCTACTGATATTATTAACCATTTTCTTTTCCAATCAATTTTTTTCCAATGGACAGTTCGCAATTAAAATATGTTGTACTAGTGGATCTTCACGTGGAACCCCGAGACATCATTGTTCTATCGAATACATAAAATCAAACAACTCTTGATAAACCATTCTCAACATTATTTCAGGTAATGAAAAACAAGATGCATTATTTTTGTCACAAAATTTCATTAACTTATTATTTGTTGTTAAAGTTAATTTTTGCGTGCATAGCGTGGTTTCACGGGGTATCCACTTGTCAGCAAAGGGTTAATAAGTTAATGAAAGCACAGTGGCGTACAGAAATTGAAGGGTAAAAGAAGTAATAATATTTTTTTAAATGGAACACCCATACATATTATTGAATTTTTGAATTACTCTATTTTTTCTGATTTCAAAAATATAACATATGGTAGTCCTATCTTTAACCGTTTTCGTATTATTGAACATTGAAAATCGTATTTAAGCTATTTATTATACGAACGGAAATTTCGATTTTATTAAAGCAGTCTATGAAAATGACAAGTATTCTGTTATTAAATCTGTCAGCGTTTCATATAATAACAGAATACTTGTCATTTTGATAGACTACTTTAATAATTGAAATTTCCGTTCTATAATAAATAGCTTAAATACGATTTTCAATGTTCAATAACTCGAAAACTGTTAAAGATAGGACTATCATATGTCATATTTTTGAAATCAGTAAAAAGGAGTAATACAAAAATTCAACAATATACAGTTTAAAAAATATTATTACTTCTTGTACCCTTCAATTTCTGCACGCCACTGTGCTTTCATTAACTTATTGAAGGGGTTCAGTTACAGCCCTACAACTTTCATCCGAAACTTTTTCTTCTATCTCCAATAATAACGATAATAAAGGGTCGCCTAAATACTGAATAACCCTGTACACCATATAGGGGATTTCTGTCTCCCGTCAAATTTAATCTAACCCACGTAAAAGTGTTCTTTTGAACCCCCTGAACAAATGTTCAAATGCAGCCAGGTCCGAAAAGGTCCTCGTTTTGAGATATGGAGCCCTAAAGATCGTTCCAAATACGTTTTAAAATAAAAAAAAATTAAATTAAAGTTGGCTTTGATTTTATGGAAATTCAGAACTGCATAATTAATTCTTAAATAAGACCATATTTCTTACTCGTGTTAATGACACCGTGCGTCTTCAAGGGCTTCGCTGCAGTTTTTTCAATTCAAGAATAAAGTTGTAGTACTTACTTTTTTTCTAAATAAAAAATTTCTGTTAAAATGGAAACATCAATAGAATTTAGTCATTATGACAATGGTAACTTTGGGCGCTTCACGCGATTTCGTGATTTGGAACGATCGTTAGAGCTCCATATCTCAAAACGAAGACCTTTTCGGACTTGGCTGCATTTGAACATTTATTCAGGGGATTCAAAAGAACATTTTTACGTGAGTTAGATTAAATTTGACGAAAGGCAGAAATCCCCTATATGGTGTTGGTGTGACATAATGCATCACAGAATAATCGATCATTATTCTATGGACGGAAATTTAAATCAAAATACTTCTTGAAAAATTTTGAATGATTTTGTTTTGAGCGAACTAGACAATGAAAATTAGAATTTAGAAGAAAAATAATTTTTCAGTAAGATGGATGCCCAGCACATTCCACAATTCTAGTTAGACAATGGTTAGACAATCACTTCCACGACGGGTGGATTGTCCGATATGGACCAACAGCATGGCCAGCCCGTTAGCCAGATTTAACCCCATTGGATTACTTGTTCTGGGGGTATTTAAAGCAAAAAGTATACGCAAACGATTTAAAAAACGACGTAGATTTATTAAAGCAAAACATTGTGGATGCTGCTGCAACTATAAATGAAGATGTGATCTCATTTGTCTATGAAGAATTTAAAAGAATATTAGAAAAATGTGTACTAGCACTATCTACTTGTTTATGTATTTATTTATTTGTTTGTTTGTTTGTTTGTTTGTGTGTCTGTCTGTCTGTGTATTTATTTATTTATTTATTTATTTATTTATTTGTTTGTTTGTTTGTTTGTTTGTTTGTTTGTTTGTTTGTTCATTCATTCATTCATTCATTCATTCATTCATTCATTCATTCATTCATTCATTCATTCATTCATTCATTCATTCATTCATTCATTCATTCATTCATTCATTCATTCATTCATTCATTCATTCATTCATTCATTCATTCATTCATTCATTCATTCATTCATTCATTCATTCATTCATTCATTCATTCATTCATTCATTCATTCATTCATTCATTCATTCATTCATTCATTCATTCATTCATTCATTCATTCATTCATTCATTTATTTATTTATTTGGAATAGTTATCAACTTAATTGAATAAAATGTTATTATTATTTTTTTTTTAATAATATTTCTTTGTTTTGCAACTAAACTCCGTATTTAAGTTTTTCTTGGTGATTGAATATTATTTAACACTAAAGGATAAATGATGGAAGTATTGCAGCTCTGCAACAAATTAAATGACTCAGTTGAGAAAATTATTTTGTGCCCAACTGTCCACAACCATTGGTACGGAACTCGAACAGTACTGGTTTTTTTAAATGGTTCTACATTGCAGGCAGCAAATGTTTTACCTGGAAAAAGTAACAACAGCCTCAAGGCAAAATTAGAGATAACCAAATATTTTAAAATTGTAATAATGCTTATGAAAGATGGATTGATTTTATAGGACACTTTAATAAAAAAATACGAAAAAATAAAGATCAAAATAGCATGTACCACAAATCCTTACGAAATGTCGTCGACCATTTTTTAGAGTAATAGAGTTACTTTTAGATAGTTTGGTAAAAGAGTTTTAAAACATAGTTTTTGGCAATTTTCTAAATTATTATATTAATAATTTTTTTTCTAAAACATGTATATACAGGGTGTCTCACCAGGAACTGCATCGATCGATATAGGGAAAAGTACGCACCAGAAAATTTTGAAAATTTAAGAAGCTACCAACGGCAGTATGGCCAATCGAAGTAACATAATTACAAGTATCTGGCACTTCCGGTTATACCGGAAGTCGATACCAACTTGTTTATTTTAAATGGAACATCCTATATATTTTAGAGTTTTCAAAAAGAGCATAAAATTCTGAGTCAAAAACATGGAGAATACCCTAAACCTAGCCGTTTCAGAGATATTTGACATTTAAAGAAACATTTGACAGGTGTAATGGTTTACAGTAACCTTTATAACTTTCTTCGTGTAAAAGATACTCATTTGCTTCTTGGCATGTAAAAAGAACACAAGGAGACCTGCACTCTACAACTGAATTACATTCAATAATAGTATACCAAGTGTTCCATTTTTAACGTTATATTTTGCAAACTGCGAAAACTTGTTTAGGACCAGTTGTATAGGTTTAGTTTAAACTACAAGCTACAGTTAAACTTCGGTTAAGCCTCTAATGTCCATTGTATAAGTGACTGTAACGGCCACCTAGAGTTTAACTCTCAACTGGTGGATGGAGTACCGGTTAAACTCCAAGCTGCGGTTAAATACATGCGCAAATTGACAAATATGTATAGTGTGATGTTTTTATAACCTCAATACTGTGCAGTCCTTCTTTTCATTGGATCCATTTTTAAGGAGTAATGTTCCCAACCCACAGAATTATTTTATATATTTTTTCTATGTTCTAACCAACAAAACACAGCATGATACAAAATATATGTCGTAATATAACCTAATTATCACCCAATTAGTTGTCAACTGTCAGTAATAATAAAAAGAAGCATTGATATTTTAGCAAAGTTTGCGTAAAAACGGAAGTATTCATATTTTAATAAAGATTAACTATAAGATATACAAGGAGCATACTGCAACTACTCTAGTTTAAACTTTTGTTTAAACTCGGGTTTAAACATATTCTATACAACTGGCCCTTAGGTCAAATGGAACACCCTCTATTCTTTTACATCAAGTTATGTAAAATTAAATTCCTTTTTTTTTCTGATATAAGCATTGTGGGGGTTTAAGTTGCAACTTTTTGAAATATTTACGATTTTCTTAGAAATTCATGAATTGTTAGTAAAGATTTTATCAAAATAGCCATGATTAGAAACAATCAGTAATGTCAATCATTCTTTTAGGTAAAAAAATGCCACTGCGTTTATATTAATTACACCCGCGACAACTTTTTGAATTCGTTTATTATTTATGGAGAATGTGATAAAGTAATATCAATAACTTGTACTACATTTGCTACTCGATATCCACAAAAACGGAAACCGGCACCAAATACTGTAAAACGCATACTGGATAATTTTAAAAACTATGGCTCTGTCAAGGCAAGAATTCAAAAGCGGAAGCCTATTGTTGATGATGAAAGTAGAAATAGCAATTCTGGGATATAGACCAGGCAAATCTCAGTGTAAAATGAGTTTCCCCTGAACTATTTGGGGACAGTTATTTGTTTATTGCAATGGATAGCTCTATTAATGTAGGATAAGTACATAAAGCCGCAAAAAATCCCGACGTGAGCTAAAGCCGCCATTTAGAAAAAATGGACCGCCAGAGACATTTTCTTTAAAATCATATATCTTAGTAACCGTTGCTCCGATTTTAGATTTCTTTTTTTTATTCCATTCCTCACTTCACATTTTACAGAAAGTTTGATTACATATTTTACGATAAATTAAACGATAAACTTAGGAAATTTAAAAATAATTTAATACGGAAATTTAAACTTTTGTAAAACTTTTTGAAAAAATAATTTTAATAAAAGTTCTAGAGTACACAATTAGGTTTCATTTGTTTTTTGGCCGATGATACTAACTCAAATATTAACGGAGTAATAGTTATTTATATATAAAATTGTAATCATTTTTAATAATGTACATTAAGGTATAAAGGGTGTCCAGTCAGTGTTCTCTCGGAAGATTGTGCAAAACGGCTAACTTTATAAAAAAACTTTCTTAACAAAACTTTCAATGATTCGTCTCTACTACAACTTAAAATTATTTTGAATTATACAAGGTGTCACAAAAACGAGTCACACAAGAAAGTATAATTTTTTTAAATAGAACAGCCTGCATTTCCTTAACGCCAGTTAAGCCTCCAAGGGCCCTGAATTACATCCTAAAATATTTTGCCAAGTTATTTTTTTCTGTTTTTTTGGGCAGTTTACAAACATTTTTGACTGGCATATCTCCGCAATTTATTAATCGTTATTTCTAAAAATGTGGGATGTTGTTTGATAATGATGTATTTACTAAAAATCATTTTTGAAATAAATCTTTAGTATATCGGGTGTCCAAAATATTTGCGTACATTTCTTGATATTTAATTATTATTTTTCCCATTTTTTTTTTAAATGGAATGCCTAGGTATACTTTTTTTACATGAATGAATAAAACATACAATTCCTCACATTTTAATATCTCTTTATTTTTATTTCAGACGTTTTTTGAGATATGATTATATCAAATAATTTTTGCGTAAATTAAGGTGCTCTTTATTTTAGCATTAAAATCTATATTTTGTTTTACATTTTTTTCAATTTTTTTAAATGGAATGCCTATATATTTTTTAAATGGATGAGTAACGCTTACAATTTCTCACATTTTGATATCGTACACTTTCTTTTATGAACGGTTCTTGAGCAATAATTTTTTTTCACGATATTGAAACTAAGCTAACAACTGCTCAAAAGGTCCACCATTTTGATTCAGGTAACACTGAGGTCTCTTGATAAATGAGGGCCTTACACAGTGTAACATATCAACATTTATACGATTGAAACATCGACGAATCCTTTCCATCATATCTTCTCGAGTCGTTGGTTCTACTTTATAAACGTCTGACTTCACAAATCCCCAAAGAAAAAACCCACTGAAGTCAGGTCGGGTGACTTAGGTGGCCATGCAATGAGACCTAACATAATTTAATAAAATAATAAATTAGATATTATTTAACAGTTTATTAAAATATTGGACCTCCTCTTCCTATCCACCTTTCAGGAAACTGATTACCAATGGCCTGACGAACATTTCTACTAAAATGTAGTGGTGCACCTTCAAGTTGTAATCACATATTATTTGTAATTAATCAGGAATATGCTCTATTATTTGTGGAAACGTATTTTGCGTAAAATCTAAGAAGGATGAATAACATAATCATGTACAATTCCTTCCCTTACATTTAAACTCTGGTTCTGATTTTTCTGTGCAACATGAGGGTTTTCTCTGGCATAATAATGGAAATTGTGCCTATTCACAAATCCGTTGCGAAGAAACGTTGATTCATCCGTGAACAATACAAATTTGAAAAATTCTTCATTTCCTCCAATTTGGTTTTGAGCCCACTGGAAAAAATTTAATCTACGATTTAAATCCACATCCCAAAGCTTTTGATGCATCTGAGCTCGATAGGGGTGAAACATATTTTTACGAAGACATAGGGAAACACTAGATTCACAGACCTCTAAATCCCTATTTAAGTCCCGAATACGTGCCGTAGGATTTTCGATTACCTCTAAAGTTATAGCCAGCTCATTTTCTTCATTACAATACATTTCGTCGGCTCGCCTTCTTTTCATATGCAAAATTTCCAGTACGTTCAAAACGTTCTTTCAAATTTTCTAGAGACCTCACATGAGGACATCTCCTATAGGGATATTTTTGACCATACATTCTTGATGCCAATAAACAGTTTCCATCATATTCACCAATAACATAATATTTACCATAGATATTAAATCTTATTGACAATAATTATAATTCGTATTTTTAAATATTAACAATATTAATTCAACTTAATCACGATAATCTTAAACAGATTAGAGAAATGTCATAGAATAGAGTGAAAAACAAGCGCAAAACAAAAGACCAAAGCCATACTAGATTTTAATGCTAAAATAAAAAGCACCTCAATTTACGCAAAACTTATTTGAAATAATCATATCTGAAAAACAGTTTGAATTAAAAAAATTAAGTGTATAATATTAGAATGTGGGAAATTTTATGCTTTATTCATCCATGTAAAAAAAATATAGGCATTCCATTTAAAAATTTTGAGAAAAATAATAATAAAATAACAAGAAATGTAAACAAATATTTTGGACACCCGGTATTATATTATTATATTATTTATTTCAAAAATGTTTTTCAGTAAATGCATCATTATCGAATAACACCCTATATTTTTAGAAAAAACAGTTGATAAATCACGGAGACATGGTAGTCAAAAAAATGTTTGTAATTTGCCAAAGAAACAGGAAAAAAATTATAACTTGGCAACGCTGCATCCGATTGACAAAAAATTTCAGGGTGTAATTCAGGACCCTTAGACGCTTAACTGGCGTCAAAAAATTAGAGAGTATTACATTGAAAAAATTATACATTCTTGTGTAACTCCTTTTTGTGACACCTTGTATAATTGAAAATAATTTCACGTTATAGTAGAGATGAAACATTGAATGTTTTGTTAAAAAAGTTTTTTTATAAAATTACCCGTTTTTGCACAATCTTCCGAGGAAGCACTAACTGGACACCTTGTATATTTCCAAGAATTTAAGTCTTATTTTCTTCAGTTATCTTCTATTTTATGTCCAAAGATGTAATAACACTTTCGATTGTACATAAAAAGGGGAAGAGAACAAAAAAAAGAAATCTAAAATCGGAGCAATAGTTACTGAGATATGTCCTTCTAAAAGAAACGGTTCTGGCGGCCATTTTTTCTAAATGGTGGCTTTAGCTCACATCGGGATTTTTCGGGACTTTAATATCCTCATTATACATGAATAGAGCTATCCATTTCGATAAAGAAATAGCTGTCCCCAGCTGTCCCCAGATAGTGATTCAAATCCTTATGTGTTCAGTGAGCGAAATTTTCAAGAAAGTTGGCAGTTTAATGCTTACTGCGCTATAAGAAACGATAGAGTGGTGGCGTTAGAATTTTATAAAGAAAATTTAAACAGTAAGTTAAAAAGATTTCTTCTTCTGCTAATATGTATAGTTAATTTTTTGTTTTTGTTTTTTTTTTGGTGAGAGATAGTGTTTTCAATCCAATTAATATGTAACATGTTACAGTGTTTAGTGTTATTTTTCGTTTTTGTGGATATCTAGTAACAAATGTACTACATGTTCTTGATATTACTTTATCTCATTCTCCATAAATAATAAACAAATTCAAAAAGTGTTCGTGGGTGTAATTTAAACGCGGTGACATTTTTGACATAAGAGAATGATGGCATTACTGATTGTTTCTAATCATGGCTAATTTGACAACATTTTTACTAACATTTTTTTAATTTCTAAGAAAATCGCAAATATTTCAAAAAGTTGTAACTTAAACCCCCACAATGCTTATATCAGAAAAAAGAAATTTAATGCTACATAACTCGATGTAAAAAAATATAGGGTGTTCCATTTGACTTAAACAAGTTTTCGCGGTTTGAAGTTTACAAAATGTAATGTCAAAAATGGAACACTTGGTATACTATTATTGAATGTAATTCAATTGTAGAGTGTAGCTCTCCTTGCGTTCTTTCTACATGCCAAAAAGCAGATGAGTATCTTTTACACGAAGAAAGTTATAAACGTTATTGTAAACCATTACACCTGTCAAATTTTTTTTTAAAATGTCAAATATCTCTGAAACGGCTGGGTTTAGGTATAGTGTATCCTATATGTTTTTGCACTTTTCGAAAACCCTAAAATATATAGGTGTTCCATTTAAAATAAGCAAGTTGGTATCGACATCCGGTATAACCGGAAGTGCCAGATGCTTGTAATTATTTTAGTTGGATTGGCCACACTGCCATTAGTAGCTCCCTAAATTTTCAAAATTTTCTGGTGCGTAGTTTTCCCTATATCGATCAGTGTACTTCCTGGTGAGACACCCTGTATATTGTATTGTCTTTGTTTTAGTTACAATCTATATCACAATTTTCTCTTCCCTCGCTTACTGAATAGATTATTTCGAATTGTCACATTTCAGAAATTAAGATCTTTCAAATTCGTCAGTCTAGCTTTTGGCGCTTTATCTATAAAACTATTTAGCGAAGAAAAAATAATATTTCGTGCGTAGTTGTTGCCACTAACAACAAAGAAATGGGATATATATATATTATGTCATATTCTTAGTGAAAAATATACAGCATGGTCACCCTAAAAAAAATAATTAGGAAATGGTCATTCTAAAAAATATTTTAAGAAATAACGTCGACGGAGAAAAACAATCTTTGGAATGTAGTTGTTACTATTGTCAGGAAGAAATCTGATATACTTTCAGTTAAAAAAAATATATACAGGGTGGTCATCCAACAAGAAATAATCCTGACCTCAAAAATTTCGATTTCAGATTCGATTCAAGGTTTAGAGAAATTGCGAGTAACAATTTTTTTGGGAAAAAAAGCTAAGATTACGTATTTCTATCTGTTTTAAGAATATTATTTAACAGTGTTTTTGACTTTTTGTACTTTTATGAAGTGCTTTAGGGCCATATTTATAGAAACCTGTTTTCCTTATTGATGAGTACCATTTACACCTTTTAATTCTTGTATCCTTGCTCTAGGATACCCTGTATATAAGTAGGTATACTAACTGATATATAACAATTTTCATAGTGTCCTAGTAAATGGTTTTCTGTTGGTGAACAAATTTAATTTGATTGTAATATTTTAATTTTGCTATAAAAATGGTTCCTAATTTTTTTAAATTTAAAATTACACCTAAATCACAAGTCATTGTAACAACAAAGTGGTTAATTAGGTGGAAAATATGCCAATTTAGTGCGAATCTCAAAAAATCTCACTTAGAACATGCAATAAAGAATATATTCTACTCATATTATGAAACGTCACATACGGCACTGGTGGACTGTATATATAAAGCTCGACTTATCTACCATATTCATAATCGATAAGGTTCCAACAACTGCGCGTTTATTTCTCTCTTCTAACCTAAAAAAATACTCTACACACGTGTATGTACCAAAGCACAAGATTCTCATAGAAATACTTCTATTAAAATAAAATAAATGGTAATAAACGTACTAGCTACCTGACCTACCTACTTTCTCAACAAAGCGCGCCTCACGAAGCCTGCACCCCAAATCCTACCCAAAACCCAGATGACCGAACCAATCAAACCAGTGTAAATTGAATAATCTGTTTACTTAGGGCATACTAATTACCATTTAGTGTACATATATACTTGTATTGTCCAGTCGTTGACCAAATAAGATCCGTCTTTCTAAATTGCACATTCTATGCTGCATAACAATTGTTTAAATTTTTAGCAAATTGATAATATCAAGTAGGCACCTAAGCTGCTAGTCAATAATATAAGATTCAAGGCGCGCAGTCCACTTACCGGTTTCTCTTAGTCTGGCATTAGTTTGCAGTGGTATTAAACAACTTTTAAAGAAATGGCTGACAGTGATAAAAGTGCACCCTGTTTCCTGTTGTTGGAAGATGGTACATTACTGCCGGGAGAATCCTTTGGGGCAAAAAACCAGATTGACGGTGAAGTCGGTAAGTAGCAACACGTGGTTGTAATGTTTTCATAATCAATAGTAGTATAAGTAGGAGATGTAATCAACGCCTTGCGCGCAGTGGCATGTTAAGTAAAATAAATCGTAAACAAAATTCATTTTATTATGTCTTCAAAGCCGCTGTTTATTAAATAATTTAATTAATGTGGCGAGCACGTTGAGAAAACAAACAGAGGTTATGTTTATATTGTAGTAGGCAGCAACATGATTATAAAACATTCTGACAACGTATGAATGGGGTTTGTCAAAAATTTCAAATTTATTGTGCGATAAATTCCCAGTTTGTTGACTTTTCTTTGCAAATATTGAATTATGCTGAACCACTTATAGCTGCTTATAATAATAATTGGGAATATATGTTTGTTCTTTCCATTATTTATCAATTGTTTTGTTTTTTATTAACAGCATAATTAACAAATCATTCAAATGGCAATCAGACAATCACAATCTAATATTTCAAATGTGTCATAGTTCTTTAAATAAAATACCTAAGTGAAGTTTAAAATAGATCTACAATTCAGTGGAGTTCACTTAGATTTTGTCTTGGAAATCAATGTGACCTAAAATTTTTTGCAGAAAAATGTTATCTAAGGTATCACAAACGAGTTAAAAGAAGTCGAGCAAAATAGGCGGCCCATTGAACTTTAGAGGAAGGTAGAAAGGGTAATAAAACGTTTTTTTGCGAATATCTTGGAAAGTACGAATTTTATCAAAAAGTGTTAAAACATATAAGCAGGTATCTTGAAGATCATGAAATTCCCTTGACAGAAGTTCCGTGCAGTTTTGTCAAGAATTGCAAAGATTTCGCTGATTTCCCTCAGATTCCCTCCTGATTAATAATAATAATATTTATTGGCCATTTTAGATACAGGGTGTAAGTATACATGGTATGCCATGTTGTATAAAATTTGGTAGTAAATATACAGACATAAAATATGTTACTATGTATACAAAAACTAAATGCGATAGGTATATGTATATTTTATAACCATATCAAGCAAATAAAACATATAAGTATACATAATATACAGTGTGTTTCACTTGAAGTGGTAACACCCCAATAACTTTTTCATTTTTTTTCCGATTTAAACTCGGATTTGAATCAAATTTTACTTCAGTATGGAACAAATTAGGATCTACTTATGACCAGAAAAACAGTCGCCTCTTACAAATGCAAAGCCACCTGCGGTACCAAAATATGCGGAAAAAATCAAAAAAATTGGGCAATTTTTATTGGAAAATTTTTGAAAATGAAACTTGTTCAGATTTGTCCAAAAACCGTAAGTCCAAAATTTAATCAAAACAAAAAAATATATAAATTTTGATTAAAATAACGTCCAGGTCCGAAAATATAATGGTTTTTTTTGTTTAGAAAACTGTACTATGACAATTTTGTTTGAAATTAAACCCAAGCTGCCAGGTAGTTGTCAAGCAATTTACAGTCATAAGTAGATCCTAATTTGACATACACATGAATAAAAAAAACTTCTGTGATATCCCTTGATTTCCTGTGATTTCTTTAATAATAATAATAATAATAAATGAATTTATTGAACCGAAATTGGTTCAACAGAGGCTATTGACCGAGGTCCTTCTGCCTATTTTTAATATTCCCCGTGATTTACTCGATTTCCTGTGATTTTCCCTTGATTTCCTCCAATGTAATCGTATTAATGTAAAGTCTCATACGAAAAATAGTAATTGTTAAGAACACCGACTTCTGAATTTTATCCATTTTTTTTGCATAGATGTGTTCACAGACGGTACAGTAATCGTTTCTGATAGTTGAGATGCTGCGCTTATTTTGGAAACCCCCTACAATAGAGGTATTTTTGAAAAAAATTCTATTGTCCTTGCCCTAAATAAAATTATTTAGGGCAAGGACAATATACTGCTTCCGGCATTTCGCATTTTTTTTTAAAACTACCTCTCTATTGTAGGGGTAGTTTTCCAAAATAAGCACAACATTTTAGCTATCAGAAACGATTACTATAACGTCTGTCAACACATATATACAAAAAAATTGGAGAAATTCCAGAAGTCGGTGTTCTTAACAATGGCCCGAAAAATATTTACAAAAAAGTTTCTTTGTACAAAATTCTATGAACTTATCTAAATAACTGAGAAGTGCGAACGTGTGAAATTTTCACAAAACTATGACATCATCAATAATTTTTTATCAGGCAACCCTCATTTTTTCTTTCAGAATTCGAAAGAACACATTCTTTTGCGTACAATACCGTAAATATCGATGTAGGTTGCATGGAGAATTTTTTAAGAAAAACTATCTTTAGTTAGTATTTTTAAATTTCAAGATAGTGTTTCTTAAAAATTTACCCATGCAACCAACCTACATCGATATTTGCCGTATGGTATGTAAAAAAAATGTGCACTTTCAAGTTCCGTAACAAATAATGGTGGTTTAAAAAAATGCTATTAAAAGAAATACATATTGTGAAAAATTGGCAAAAATTTAAAAAATATAATATCATAGCATGGAGTTCATTATGAACTTTTTGACTGTCTGAGCGACTTTCCCAAAGAAATTTGTACACTTTTTATCTAATTTATCTACTTTACGAAAGCACTCAATACTCTTTTACCCTCAGTTCTCTAAAGTCTTCCTTAAATGTCCTCATTGTTACGATATTTTAGTTATTGTTTTATTTTTATGAAGATTTGCTTAAGATTTCCTGTGATTTCCCCTTGATTTCCTGTAACGTGTACATCAGATTTCCCCTGCGGTTGACCCCTCGCCTTATTCTAAAAGTAAAATTTCAACGGCCGTGTTTGGTAATTAACTCAAAACCGCTGCCCAAGGAATCACTACTTCCACATCCAGATTCTCTATCCAAGTCACTCACATCGAAAAAACTTTGTATGTGGAAATAATTGTTTATGGAACTTATTATAATATTTGAAATCCTCTACCCCAAAAGCCCATAAAACGATACCCCACATCGGTAGTGGGGTGGGGGTGATGATAGGGGGGTGGTAGAGGGGGTGGATGAAGTAAAAAAATATTTTGAGGTTTCTGGTTCTTGTACATACACTAAATCACATTTTTTTTTTCATTCCTTTTAATGGGGTTGGGGTGGTAATGGAGGTGGCTAATGCCAAAAATTTGTTTGAGACCTTAGTTTCTCTTGCATATACTAAATACCAATTTTATGGACTGTTACCTACTTGATCTACCCATTTACACCAAATTTACCCCAATTTAGCAATTTACCCCCCAACTCTACGACGGAACAAGATGAAAATATAATCTAGTTCCAGATCTTGTTAAAGTACATACTTATATGTACCAAATTTCAAGTCAATATCTTAAACGATTCCAGAGTAAACGTGCGCACAAAAAAAAGTTACAGACAGACAGAAATTTTTTTTCGCTCAAACTTAAAATCTCAACGTTTCATGACATTTTAAGCCTATTCGAATAATACAAATTTTTAAAAAATTATTTGTTGTTATAATTTCACTGGATGTGAAAGTGAAAACTAATATAGCAAAAGTTGGCGCATTTTTTTGGTCATATCTGAAAACTTTCTTGCAATATGATATACTTGTAGTCCTATTAATGATCAAAACAGTGGGCCCGGAATCCGAAGCAAAATGGCATATGGCCCATTTTTAAAATTGAATTTTTTCATATTTGATAACCTTCTTGCACCAAGAAAAGATGAAAATGATCCTCAAATAGACTGTACTATATACATGCAAGAAGTCTTTATGGCAGCGGGGCTGTAGGGAAGTTCAAAAATCTGAAAATCTAAAAATAAAATTAAGAACACATCTGATAACTAATTTTAAATCATTTTAATGGATTAATTTTTTTTTTATCTATTTATTTAACGTCGGCCTATTTCCGCTACCAGGGTCTATCACCGACGCCAGGAGACGAGCTACCCTCAACCTGGAAATTTTGCCGAACCTCTTCCCTTAAGAAGAGTAGGGATCTTTTACTTGCCTAACATTTAATAGACAAGGGACCGCCTGCTTTACATCCCCTCCGAAGGATGGTATATCCACTACGTAATCCTCGTCTGAAATTACATAGCTTCCATGTATACACTGATATACAAGCCGCTAGAAGGTGGGACGAGATCGCTGTGTTTCCCAAGATGGGTGGGTCACCCATCCAAGTACTAACCAAGCTGCACGTTGCTTCACTTGGAGTATCGATGATACATACGCAACAACAACAACAACAACAAAACAAATTTATTTGACATTTCTTGTTACAAGAATGCACCTCATGATACATACGCAGTGAAGACGCATCTACGCTCGCCCCTGGATTCATTTTAACTTTAACTGCAGAAAGTCTTAGGAGAGCTGGTTGAAGCCCATTACATAGCTATTCATTTCTCAGCAGTGGCAGACGCGTTTCGTCTTCCCAGGCTCATCGGTGCCACACGGTAGAGGGGAGTGAATTTAAATAACTGACGAACAAAGTATATGGAAGAAAAAGATGTTGACCAAAATGTTCAATAATTTTTTTACTACATATACAGTGTGACACACTTAAGATGAAAACACTTATAATTTTTTTATTTTTATTCCGATTTGAACCAAATTTTACTGAAGTATATATAGTTCAAGTTAGTATCTATTTATGAACAAAAAACTTTGCCTCCTACAAATTCAAAACCACCTGCGGTAGCAAAATAAGCCGAAAAAATCAATAAAACGAATAAATCTTATTAAGTATTTTTTATCGAAAAATTTTATTAAAGAAAGATGTCCAGAATTGTCTAAAAATCTTAAGTCCAAAATTTTGTCAAAATAAAAAAACCTCTGCCAAAGAAGTCACTTCCACATCCAAATTTGCAACCCAAGTCTCTCACAACGAGAAATTTTTTCTACAATTGGAAGTTTTATAATAATAAATATTTTTTATTTAAAACACTCATTAAATTTATTAATAATCCCCATATTATAATATTTTAACTTGAACTTGAAACTAATTGAATACTTACAACTCGACTTATATTTACTGAGCACAATTATTTTTTAATTCAACGAATATTGCATAATTTTGATCTTAAATTCGGCTATTTTGGACCCACCATCTAGTAGGTACTCTTGTTTTTAACGTCACTTTAATTATTAAAAGTAATAAAAACACATATGCACATATTCGAACTTTGATATGAAATATTTATTGATTCTTAAAAAATTTAGCATGATTTTGGTTTTACAATCGGCCATGTTGAACCCACCATTTTCTTTATTAATTTTTTAAACACCCGGCAAGTAATTAACGAACTCGAAAACCCCTTACTGTATATTTTTAAGCCTAAATAACAGCTTTTTTTTCAATAATAACATTTTCAACTTCCTGAATAAAGATCTCAATGGGCACTACCCCAAATAATGAACAGTTTTTGAGATATGAAATGTCAAAACTGGACAATTTGCTTTGGGTACTCAGGATATAATTATTATTACAAATATATACTTATTGAAATGTATATATTTTTTAATTAAATGTGTTCTAATATGTGTGACGTGTTTATGTTATGTTTATGTTTTGTTAAATATTCCGTTAACGATTTATGTTTTGCAAATATATATATTTTCCGGGTATTTCACGGTAAAATGTCCGTGCCTGTGTTGAATTTGGTAATATCGTGTAATCACATGTAAAGTAAAATAAGTTCATGTGTGTAAATTTTTACATGTATACATGTGTCATTTCACGATATTGCCAAATTTAACACGGGCACGATCATTTTACCTGTAGCTAAGCAATATTACTCAATCTAAGTATGGGGATAAAAGTCCCTTTATGTTTTAACAGAAATAATATATATTTTTAATCCAAATATACAGGGTGTCCCAGAATTGAGTTCCCGGACGGGAACCTGTGATTCCTGAGTTCATATAGGGCCTATTTAACCCAACTTACCTTAGTTCAAAAATGCATCCCTGAGGAAGTACATCCTCTTAAAGTGAGACAGAAAAAAAAAGTTTTTTCCAATAACTTCCGTTGTATGGAAGATAAAATTTTCAAATTTTGATGAGAGCTGTAGCTCTATAAGTACTCTATGTAAACTTGATAACAACCAAATATCTTTTGTTTCTCAATTTTTTTTCATAATAATTAATATTTGACTGGCTGTAATTTTTTAATCACCCTGTAAAATTACGTATTACTTGAACATTTTTACACAGCATTAAAAGGGCTGCAAAAAAGGCACTCTTAAAAATTTTTGTAATATCAATCAAAACACAAGAAATTATTGTTTTTTCCTCTATCTGTATTTAACATTTATTTACAATTCTAGTATAAAATTTTGTAATAATGGAAAAGCAGTTTACTTAAAAAAAAATTACATTCATAAAAAATGCTCCACATGACATGCACCTGTTTCAGTAGGTACACAAATCAATTCTCTTCATCAATGACGAGCGAATTCGTTGGAAAATATGCAAAATTTCTCTAAATTCATCGCACGCGTTCTGTACACGTTGCCAAAGTTGCCCCCTAGTGTCAGTTGGAACAGAGTATACAGTGGTTTTTAAATAACCAAATACAAAAATCGCAAATATTCCGTGTCTTGTGAATGTTGCTTCATCGTTGCTGGTAGATTACCGAAATTAATCTTATACGTGCTATTTTTTGACGTTACGAATTAATTAAGTTTTATCATGAGACCGCGACAGGTTTTCTGTTTCACGAGCACTTATGACCTAAAAAGAAAAAACGATAATTCTTGATTTTTGGTTGATATTACAAAAAATTTTAAAGGTATTGATTTGTGTACTGAAACAGGTGGACGTCACGTGGAGCATTTGTTATGAATGCAGTTTTTAAAATAAACAGTACTTTTCTGCTATTACAAAATTCTGTTCTAGAACTGTAAATAAATGTTAAATACAAATAGAAAAAAAAACGATAATTTCTTGTATTTTGATTGATATTACAAAAATTTTTAAGAGTACCTTTTTTGCAGCCCTTTCAATGCTGTGTAAAAATGTTCAAGTATTCCGTAATTTTACAGGGTGATTAAAAAGTTACAACCAGTCAAATATTAATTATTATGAAAAAAAATTGAGAAACAAAAGATATTTGGTTGTTATCAAGTTTACATAGAGTACTTATAGAGATACAGCTCCCATCCAAATTTGAAAATTTTATCTTCCATACAACGGAAGTTATTGGAAAAAACGTTTTTTTTCTGTCTCACTTTAAGAGAATGTACTTCCTCAGGAATGCATTTTTGGACTAAGGTAAGTTGGGTTAAATAGGCCCAATATGAACTCAGGAATCACAGGTTCCCGTCCGGGAACTCAATTCTGGGACACCCTGTATATTTGCAAAACCCAAGAATATCGACACTCCAGTGATCTCGTCCCACCTTCTAGCGGTTTGTGTATCAGCGTATACAGGGAAGCTATGTAATTCAAGACGAGGATTACGTAGTGGATATACCATCCTTCGAAGGGAATGTAAAGCAGGCGGTCCCTTGTCTATTAAATGTTAGGCAAGTAAAAGATCCCCACTCTTCTCAAGGGAAGAGGTTCGGAAAAATTTCCTGGCGTCGGTGATAGGCCCTGGTAGCGGAATAGGTCGACGTTAAATAAATAATTAAAATAAAACCGAAGAATATTTTAATGGAGTAAATATACCGAGTGTTACCTAAAACTATGCACATCAGTATCTTCCAAACCAAATATAATATTTATTTTAATTTTTATTATTTATTTAGTTATTTATTTTTGTCTATTTATGATATTTTTTAGGACATAAATAATTACGTCGTCTATGGCAATTTTAAACTTTGAAATAATGGTATTTTTTATTCTGAACCTTTCTTAAACAATAATTTTTTTAATGTAATTGAGTACTTCTGAATTATTTCACTTCATACTTTCAAAGTACAATTTTACTTGTTACAGTTAAACAAATATAGTTGGTTTGCATTAGCAAGCTGTAATCAGGCCCGACGAGAGGGGAGTGGTGCGGGGGTGATTCCCCCCGGGCCCGGGCTTGTTTTGGGGGTCCTGGAAAATTTTTTTCGGTAAAAATTTTTTTTCGGATTTCTCCCCCAGCTCATTAAAATTTTTTTTGAGGGGCCTGGGCTTGTTTAGGGGGCCTTGAAATTTTATTTTTCGGATTTCTCCCCATCGCCTATCAAAAAATTTTTTGAGGGGGCCCGGGCTTGTTTCGGGGGTCCGGAATTTTTTTTTTTCGGGTTTTTATTTTTGGATTTCTCCCCCGCTCATCAAAAAATTTTTTTCGGCAAAATTTGTTTTTCTTCTCCCCCCGCTCATCAATTTTCAAAAAAAATTCCCCCCGGGCCTGTATTTTCTCTCCACGGCCCTGGCTGTAATATTCAACAAGAAACATAATCTAATGACTCTAATATGTCAAAACCGTTTATTGCTTTGTTTAGTTTTTAGCTTTCTGTCAGAGTGATTAAATTAAATAGTAATTTATCTCTTCCAAACGCTTTTGAGAAATCTGTATAAATTAACATCCGTCTGAGTCCGCATATCTAGGGATTCAGCTATAAACTAAGTAACACAATCTAAATTCGTTACTGCAGAACGGCCTTGCATAAAGCCATTGTTGGAAGACCGATATAATTGTAGAGACATGGTGATATATGAAATTGTGTAATAAAATTTCAGAAGTTGCAAATGATAGAAATCGGTCGAAAGTTGGTAATATCAATGACTATTGATGTTACCAACTTTTGACCGAATGGAGAAGAAGGTAAATAAGATTTACAGAAAAAATCAGCAAAAGCATTAACAAAATCATTCGGAACTGCCAAAAACTTTTAAAATGTCCGTCTGTCCGTCCGTCCGATAGCTTAAGAAAGAAAGTAAGTTAGCGTTAGCTAGAGGAAGAACCCTATTATTTTTGAAAAAAATCAATCACTAAATAAAAAAGTTAATTAAAGGACCCCGGAACAAAACCCATGAAAATGTTGATTCGATGGAATCGGCTGAAATTTTGGTATTTTGTTGTACAAGTCATGCTGATCAAAAGTTCTTATCACATCGAGCCAATCCTATGGACAGTTTTTGAGATAGCTTGTCAAAGTTAGGTAATTTTCGTCATTTTAGACATTCAAGAACTTCTTACTCTTAAACTATTAACTTTAGCAAAAAGTTGCAAGGGTCGAAATATTTTTGTTCAAGTCCAATAAACCTCAAGAATTTTTTTCAGAATTTTTTTATCAATTTTTAGGTTAGGTAAAATATACATATCTCATATTCCTGCATGCTTCGGTGGGATTGGCTGAAACTTTGCTGTTTTGTAGTTAAAGTCATGCTGATCAAAAATTCCTATTGCATTGAGTCGATCCTATGAGTGGTTTTCGCTCCAGGAGTGCCTGAAGGTCTTAACAACGAGGTAACGGGTAATCTGTACGTGTTTATGAATGGCTTCGAGCGTGTTTGTGTACTGCGTGCATACGTTTGTGTGTATGTATGTGCCAGTGTATACAGGGTTCTCCGGAAATATCGATGATAAACTTCTGGTGCAGATTCTACATGCAAAAATATGTTCGCAAATACCTTGAGCTACGGTCCTTTGAAAATGGTACCCAAAAATTGATTATTATTTTATATTTCAGAAAGAGACCTTTTGATTCACAGGGACGCAACTTTCTACGCATATTGAACAATAATACAAGCTTATTTTTACATTATTTTTTAAAAATATTTTTACCGTAAGTGGGTGGTATTGAGGGGGGACGTCGATATTTTGTATTAATTTCTTTTGTCTTTTATTTTTCTTTTACTTTGGTAAAGAATGTCATTCACTAATTAAAAATACACAAAAAATGTCCTCTTTCATGTTAGTCGTAGGACGGGCTTTGTGAGAAAAATCGTTCTAAAGAGTTTGATGCGGAACCGCTGAAAACACAAGCGTATTATATTATGGTTTTTGAGGTACGCACGGCATGAAAATCACATAAAATATCCATCAATGATTCTTCTTCGAATGATACATGATGCTGGAAACAGAGCACTTGTTCCTGAAAATCCTATGGATGTTCTCAATATTTAAAAACTAAAAAAAAAAAAATTAAAAAACGACAAAAAGTAAAAATAAACAAATAGAAAGTGAAACCAAAAAAACGGGATCGCCTTGGTTGGCAATGAGAACGCTCTCATAAGAAACTTAGTAACGGTAAGAGCAGGTTCCTTGAGAAAAATAATCACACACGCACGCACGCACATACACAAACACGCTGGAAGCCATTCATAAACACATACATATAGATTACCCGTTACCTCATTGTTAAGACCTTCAGGCACTCTTGGAGCGAAAACCACTCATAGGATAGACTCAGTGCAATAGGAATTTTTGATTAGCATGACTTTAACTACAAAATAGCAAAGTTTCAGCCAATCCCACCGAGGCATGCCGAAATATGACATATATATGTATTTTACCTAACCTAAAAATTGATAAAAAAATTCTGAAAGGAATTCTTGAGCTTTATTGGACTAGAACAAAAATATTTCGACCCTTGCAATTTTTTGCTAAAGTTAATAGTTTAGGAGTAAAAATTTCTTGAGTGTCCAAAATGACGCAAACTACCTAACTTTGACAATAGATTGGCGGTACATGACCAGTCAGGTGCAACGTTTTTAAAATGCATACCAATCATATATATGAATGAAATTACCATGAATATGCCAGAAACGCACATTTTAGGCAGTCGTCGCGTGCAGAAGTGTGTGCAAATCGTTTTTTTTGTTTTTTTCTTTGTGTTTTTTTTTTAATTTTAAAATGGATGCCAACCGAAAAGTCTTGAAAAAGAATGCAGCGGAAATTCATTGGCATGCAGTTTCCGCGCGTAAAACAACCTTTGATGCGCATATTAAATCGTAAAATTTTTTGGTGTTCTTAATTTTGGATGATTTTGCTTTTGGATTTTTTTTCAAGGCTTTTCGTTTGGCACTATTGGCATCCATTTTAAAATTAAAAAAAAAACAAAAAAAATCGATTTGCACACCCTTCTGCACGCGACGACTGCCTAAAATTTGCGTTTCTGGCATATTCATGGTAATTTCATTCATAAATATAATTGGCACACATTTTAAAAACGTTGCACCTGACTGGTCATGTACCACCAGTCTACAAGCTGTATCTCAAAAACTGTCCATATGATTGGCTCGATGTGATAAGAACTTTTGATCAGCATGACTTGAACTACAAAATACCAAAATTTCAGCCGATTCCACCGAATCAATATTTTCATGGGTTTTGTCAAGCGCGGATCTAGAAATTTCAATATTTTTTTTCTCGTCTGTGGCGCATGGGACCCATACGCAATATGGGAAATAACATCTCGAGAAGCACTTCTCTAAAATTTTGAAAAAGAAGTTTGCGAAAATTTTTTTCAAAATTCGATTACCCCCCCCCCCCAGGATTAGGGATTCCTGTTTAAAATTATTTTTTTTTGTCATATGCATTTTACTTTTCATAAAATACAACAATCCGTTTTGAAGTTTATGAAAATATTTTCATTACTAACTGAGATACAACGAATTGAAATTTTGTGATTTGTTAAATTGTAAATCACAAAATTTCAATTCGTTGTATTTCAGTTAGTAACGAAAATATTTTCATAAACTTCAAAACACAGTGTTGTATTTTTATGAAAAGTAAAATGCATATGACACAAAAAATAATTTTAAACAGGAGTCCCTAAACCTGAGGGGGGGGGGGGGGGGGGGTAATCGAATTTTGAAAAAAATTTTCGCAAACTGCTTTTTCAAAATTTTTTGTGGCGCATGGGACCCATACGAAATATGGGTCCCATGCGCCACAGACCAGAAAAAAATTATTGAAATTTCTAGATCCGCGCTTGGGTTTTGTTCCGGGGTCCTTAAAAAAAAATGTTTTCTTCATTTTTATCATTTGTACTTAAATGGAAATCTTGCGAAATTTTATTCTCTATATTTTTTTTGTCTATACATTTTACTAATATATGTATGTTTCATAATAATAGATCTAATTCATTGAAATATAATACTAGAATGATATATTGATATATACTAGAGACATTCAATTATTAAAGTGATGTGTGATGGTCCAATGGCTTAAGCTTTCCTTAGCCACACTTCCTTCTACGATAACTTACCGTTATCCTTACTTTTTATCTTTCCTTAACTTTACAACTTTCCAATCCCCCTTTTCCCCTTTATGTTTGCACTATTTGTTCTTTTATCTTTTTGTTCTCTTTGTCCCCCTTTTTTTTTATTTTTTCCAAATCCCCTCTAGGCCAAAAACTTCTTAGAAATCCCAATTTTTTAAACCACAGCTTTTTTAACTACTCTATCTTCCTTGTCGGCGATTGGATCGCAAGGTCGTCATTTGTTCGAACGGGTTCTTTTGTTTAATTGTGTTTCCCGTATCAACAACCAAAATTCATTAAGTGCATGTTTCGCCCAACGAGTTTAGTTATTTAGTGTAATATTAATTAGTTTTAGGTCCACGTGGACACGTATTATTACTTTTAATTTAGTTTTAAGTCTTCCTAAAGCAGACAGGAGCTCTAACTATAAGCCATTGCCGTTAAACCAAACCGGAGCTGCCCCGCCCAGCCTTACACCCACCGCGGCGCTGCGCACCGTGGTTGTCTGGCTGGCTCCGGGCCAGGTTCTGGCGAGGTGCATTACACCCAATTATAAATAAATCCTTTTTGTTGTTTGTTGTTGTTGGCTTACAAATCACGAGATCGGCGGTTCGATCCCTACTCATTCAAACGGGTTTTTTCCTATAGCTTTCTCCCGTATTAACAATCAAAATTTTAGTTTTATAGTGTTTTTAATTAATATTAGGTCCATGTGGACACATTTTTTAACATTATCCTGGTTTTTAAGTCTGCCTGCGGCGGACAGGAGTTAATAGTATCTAATTTAATTACGTTTAAGCCAAATTGGCCCCACACCCACCTCGGCCATGTTCGCTGTGATTGTCGGGCTGGCTCCGGGCCGGGATCCGGCGAGGCTCATTCTTTGTACCGCTAAACACCTAATGAATTTGTTTTGTTGTTGTTGTTGTTGTTGTTATTTGTCTGGCAATCCAAAGGTCTTGTGTTCGAATCTCTGACAGGGTGTTTTTTTTTCATTTTGTTCTTTCATATATTTTTTTTCACAACAAAGTTGGTACCACAAAATTTAGAATATCCAAAAACTAACATTATTTTTTACAAGAAGAATGTCCTATAGAATGTGTAACAATTATATAAAAAGCTCAGTAAATCGGTGAAGAGTGTAATGCTTCCACTAGTTTAGTTTTTGTTGATAGCTAGCTAAATATTAGGTTTAAAACTGTTAATTACGTTGTTGATAATTATTTAATTTTTAAAAATTACAACAATATGTCTCTATTGTAATCGATATCATCCACTTCAGATATTAGAAAGAACACATAAAAACTTATGTTGACAAGTATAGAACTATTGTTATTTGTGGTATCTATTGATTTTATAGAATATTGCAATATTGAAGTTGTTAGACATGATAGAAACTAGCAGATGATAAGAAAAAACTTAAAAAATTATTCTTATAATTGTACCTATCTGAGTAACCAAATAGTTATGTTATAAGCGGACCAAAATTTTTAATAATCATCGTAGAAAAAATGTTTTCGTGTAGAAATCCGATTCACAACAGGCTGAATTTAAATATTGCATAAAGAAATTTCCGTGTGTATGATTGTAGACTGCTTGCAAACAATAAACTTCTATTACACGTAAAATTTTTGTTTCACGCTCAAAAATGCGGAGATCAAAACTGTAATATACAGATATGTCAGATTCGAACGACTTTAACGTAGATTAGGAGGAGATATATCGATTCCACTTTAAAATATTATTGAAGTATATTTATTAAGACACTTACGAGACGAATTAAAGTTGCAGTTGGGCGTTGCCGAATGAGAGTACCTATTATATACGATAATTTCTGTTAAACCAAAAGTTTTTATTTCAAATTTGGAACATATGCAGAATAGCACGGTAGAACACTCTACTAAACTCACGCCATATTTGTCAGAAAGATGATCACCAGCAGAGACGTGTAAATAGCCATTAAGCATACAAAAATTCTAGGATGTACAAAATATTGAAGCTGTGATATACAACTTTACATAGATCAACTTCAGTTTCAAATGTGAATCAGGCATTTTAACCTCCCCACAATAAAATTGTGGGAGGTTACTACAATTAGTCCAAAATCGAAAATTGAGATAACATCAAATCTTTACGTTTTGAGGTCCCAGGAACCCAAAAAAATTGTTTTTGAAAAATGTCTGTGTGTATGTATGTGTGTGTGTGTGTGTGTATGTATGTTAGCACGATAGCGGCGAAGCTACTAAACGGATTTGGATGGAACTTTGCATGAGGGTTTCTTTAGTGCTCCAGAAGATCTGAAAAGGTTTTGGTTGAGATCGGATTACGTTTAGTGCCGTTTTGGCACAACAAGTTGTTTATTTTATGATTACTTGCAATTTGTAATTGAACCATTGAAAAGCAGTAAAAATTCCGATTTCAACGATATATCACACTTGCACTTTTTCGATTTGGTTTCCGTGAAAAAAATTAAAAAACAAAAATTTCACTTGTTTTGTTCTCAAAGCAGTGCAATGTACAGGGTGATATTCTAATAATGACAGAAGTGTTCAGTGATTTCGGCTGATAACTCGGGAACGGTTGAAGATATCGAACTGAAATTTGAAACGTAGGTATAAATATTGTAGACGGACGGATTACGAGTGAATTAATAATACACCTACGTCACATGACGTCACAAATAAGAACAATTCTTAGAAACTGGTGCAGATATCGACTTAACTGGAAACATCCAATTAAAGTTTGAAACGTAGGTGGAAATATTGTAGATGGATGGAATACGAGTGAATTAAAAATACACCTACGTTCTGATGACGTCGTAAAAGCATAAAATTCTTATAACAGGCGAACTGATGATATCAAAAAAATATTTCTACAAGACGAGTCACGAAATTTTTTTTTTTTTTTAATTTCCAAGAAATATAAAATTTTCGGAGAAATGTCACTTTTCAGAAAAATGTCAGATTTTTAAGAAAATGTCAAATTTTCAGGAAAACGTCAAATTTTCGGAGAAATGTCACTTTTCAGAAAAATGTCAAATTTTCGAAAAATATTACATTTTCAGGGAAATGTCACTTTTCAGAAATATGTCAAATTTTCAGAAAAATGTCACTTCAGAAAAATGTAATTTTCGAAAAAACGTCAAATTTTCGAAGAAATGTCACCTTTCAGAAAAATGCCAAATGTTTGAAAATTGTCAAATTTTCGGAGTAATGTCACTTTAGAAAAATGTCAAATTTTCGAAAAAATGTCAAATTTTCAGAGAAACGTCACTTCAGAAAAATGTAAAAAATTCAGGAAAATGTCAAATTTTCGAAAAAACGTCAAATTTTCGAAGAAATGTCACCTTTCAGAAAAACGTCAAATTTTCGAAAAAATGTTAAATTTTCAGGGAAATGTCACTTTCAGAAATGTCAAATTTTCAGAAAAATGTCACTTTTCAGAAAAATGTCAAATTTTCGAAAAAACGTGAAATTTTCGAAGAAATGTCATCTTTCAGAAAAATGCCAAATGTTTGAAAATTGTCAAATTTTTGGAGTAATGTCACTTCAGAAAAATGTCAAATTTTCGAAAAAATGTCAAATTTTCAGAGAAATGTCACTTTTCAGAAAAATGTCAAAAATTCAGGAAAATGTCAAATTTTCGGGAAAATGTCAAATTTTCGGAAAAATGTCACTTTTCAGAAAAATGTCAAATTTTCGGAAAAATGTCAAATTTTCAGAAAAATGTCAAATTTTATTAAATGGAGTCAAAGGAAAATTCCCAAAAAATACTACGGGTCCATTTGTGGTATGTTCTCTGCTAGTGTGTTAAAGTGTGCAGACTGTATGCTGAGTATTTTTGACGTGTCAAGTGCATCGAGAGATTACAAGTTTTTTCGACGTTTATAAAGCCCACGGATGGTGTGAAAGGCCATCCTGAACCGCTTACAAGCCCTACAAGTGTAATCAACCCCACCGGAACGCTTTCGGTGAGTTTTTTCCAATAAAACTTTAAAAGTGACAGTGACATTAAATTTTAAAAACTATTTCCGCTACTTCCGGCATCCCGCCGGAAATTCTTCCGGTAACATAACCTAAAAATAGTACTACATAACCTAAAAACAATTTAAGACATTGGTACCAACCTAAACATTTTTCAAAAACCAAATTCCCCAGAAAAACATTGGAACTAAAAATTTGACAGCTATCACTTCCCCGACCGATTTAGTGAAAAATTGGTCGAGGCCAAAAGATAAAACAAAATATACCAACTCAAACTTAAACGAGCCACCATGAACACTACCCTGGCTACATCTGGCAGGGAAACTGTCCACCAAGAGTTATATGGTTTTTTCCAAAGATGGCCATCCCTGCCATCCATCCCATTACCAACGAAGAGGTTTTTTCGTTTAGTTGTTTCCCGTATCAATAATCAAAATTATTAAGTGCTCTTGCCTACGAACGTTTTTATAGAATTGTGTTTATTTTTATATTAATTTTAGGTCCATGTGGACACATTATAATTTTAACCTAGTCTTTAAGCCTGCCTACAGAAGACAGGAGCTACTTTTCTATTTTTCTCCAAGCCAAACCGGACCTACCCCGTCCAGCCTCACACTCGCCACGGCGGTCTTCACCGTGGTTGTCTGGCTGGCCCCGGGCTACGATCCGATGAAGCATATATTTGTATTAAAAACATTGAATAAAATATTAATGTTGTGCAGACTATAAATTTAACACTCAAGTTCTTAGGTCAAAATCCCACCGAACGCAAGACTTTTTTTCTGATTTAATACGAAAAAAATATTTCAACTTAATAAATATAATTAAATGAGATCGTTCATATTGTTTAGTGCTCTTTTCGACTTCAAAGATTCACCGGGTGGGGAGGTTCCAGCCGCTTCCAGTAGCTGCCGATTTTTTAATAAGATTATTACGCGGCCGTAGCGGCAATGATATTTTTGTGGAAACACTAAATAACGATTGTTGCAATTGTCCTTATCCCCCCCACTTTTTTGCTTTACAGATCATTAATAGTTTGACGCAATTGAAAATTGTGAATTTTTTGATTTTAGGAAAATAATTAACCTAGATGAGGGGGTGTTTTTAGGGTTATTAAGTGGTAGGTGATACCTAAATGAGTATTGTGGGTCTAGTAGATACCCGGCGGGCCGGTAGTTATCACTGCATTCGTAAATATCCAAGAATTTATATCAAATTTGTAACATTTTGCTTCAGGCTCTTTTGTGACCTATAAAAATAGTACATCAGAAATCTTGGTGTTAAAGCTTTCGCGGAGCTGGTGATCTGGCTGCTGGTTTCCGGGCCTTCTTCCGCGTAGACTTGGTTGAGTGCTTGACGTTTCGACCATCTTGTCGTGGTCTTCTTCAGAAGTGAAGTGAGCTCTGCTGGACTGAGCTCCTCTATTTATACAGATTATCAGGAGGCGTGTTTCGGATCATTGCTCATGTGGAACATTGACTTCCACGTTATTAGTAATTGTAGTCCGGTGTCCGGATTATAGTTATTCGGATGTTTATTTATTTCAATGGCTTCTCTGTATCTTCTTGGCCAATAATTTTTGGTGTTGGCTAATTTCTTTGTCTTGTCGAATTTTATCAAATGACTGTTTCTTCTGAGTGTTCGGCAACTGCTGATTTTGTAGAATTTCCCTTCTTTGTAATGCTAATGTGTTCTTTGAGTCTGGTGTTTATATGTCGTTTGGTCTCTCCGATGTAAACTTATACACAGGAACATGGAATGCTATATACTCCTGGTGTTTGTAGTTCTTCTGGACCTTGGTAGTTGGGAAAATGTTGTGCCACCTTCTGTTTCGCATTATATATTACTTGACGTTCTTTTTCTCTAAAACCCTTCCGATTCTATCCGTACATCCTTGCATATATGGTAGGAAAGCTGTTGCCGTGTATTTCCTTTCTTTTTTTCCTTCTTCTGTTCTGGTTGTATCTTGTCTCTTTATTGCGTTGTCTATGTCCTTCTGTTTGTATCAATTTTTCTGTAGTGATATATTTTTCCGCACGAGCAATGATCCGAAACACGCCTCCTGATAACCTGTATAAATAGAGGAGCTCAGTCCAGCAGAGCTCACTTTGCTTCAGAAGAAGACCACGACAAGATGCTCAAAGCGTCAAGCACTCAACCAAGTCTACGCGGAAGAAGACCCGGAAAGCAGCAACCAGAGTACATCAGAAATGTTAATAATCCCAATACCAGGGCTGCACGTGATAAACTTCAGAATTTCGTCTAGACGCTTCTAGACATATTGTTAAAAAATCGATTTCTCCGAGTAACATGCCCTGCCTTATTAATTTTAATAAATTATAGTGCAAAAATTACACCCTTTAACACAGGCAGATTGCCTAGCAGCACTCTCATTATTCAGCATTACATTTTGATTGCTGAAAAACATTAAAAGTAGGGATGCACCAGATAGTTTTTTTTATAAATGCCAAGTACCGGGTTTCACCTGAAATTTACACAGCGGGTACTGGGTACCATTAGGCCCGGTGCCAGGTATAAACCGAGTACCGGGTATTCATCGAGTAATTGCGTCAAGCGAGAAGTGGAGAATGAATGAATTATAGTGCAAAATTTGGTTTATTTTTATTTAAAAAAAACATGTTATTGTTATTCTTTTATAATGTGTATTGTTTATTTTATTAGTTTGTATGTCAATGTCAAAAATTGTGTGATAAATTTTGTTGGGTATACGTATCCCTTTTGTATTTTAAATGTATACATACACATTTACTACCGGGTACCTGGCCGTTGTTTTCCGTTTTAAAATTTTCCGAGTACCCGGCATACCAGACATTTGCCGGGTATCCAGTGCATCCCTGATTGAAAGTTTACTAGACTAAACCCGTGAACAGTCAACGAAGAGTGGATACTTGGAAATTTCAGTAAGAGATGACACTCCGAGTTCAAAACAACCCCACTCCATCATACTCAACGGGATTATTTGTATGATTATATGTATTTTTTTATGACCTGTCTTGAAGCGAAATATCGAGGTAATATTTAAATTCGAGCAGATTAAAGATAAAAGGCATGGGTTTCCTCAAATATAACAAAATGTTTTAATGGTATTACCCTTTAGGTATACGTTTTATTGAATTTTAGTAAAGTTATCAGAGCTGGGCAAATACTTAGAAAAAGTATTTAAATATTAAATACTAAATACTTTCAGAAAATTGAAAGTATTTAAATATTAAGTATTTTCAAAAGATAAAAGTATTTAAATAATAAGTAACAAAAGTAATTAAATAGTTTAAACTTAGTATTTAAATACTTTCTGAATATTTAAATACTTTGATAACACTGAAATATTTTGAAGCATAGTTAAGTGTAAAAATAGCCTTTTTCTACTTCCATCTTTAAAATGGCATTTATCGTATACGTTTCCATGACGCTAAATAATCCTTTAAACATGCTTTCGACAAACCGTGACTTCGTGCATTTTAGTCACAGGCTGAACTTAGCAACGAGATATTAGTCACGGCTGAGGTTAATTCTAGATATTTTAATGGCAAAAATCAAGTTAGTTTTCCGTAATTCTTGTCATCAATCTGTCAAAATAAATCGACGCGTTGTGACAAGAGACAAGTAATTTTGTATTTTTTGGAAAAAAATGAGCCTAAACGACAGTGAAAGTGAAGAAGATGTTTTCATTGGTACTCCGCCCGAAATTACTCAAGCAGCGGCATCGGTAACTGCTAGTTTGCTGCCAGAAAAATCTAAAAGTCAATACGAACGTGCATATAAACTTTTCCAAGATTGGCGTCAAGAAAACCAAACAAATTCATTTTCTGAGAATGTATTACTTGCTTATTTCCAAAATTTGTCGAAAAAGATGAAACCGTCCTCTTTGTGGGCAATCTATTCAATGCTGCGGACGACAATTAATCTAAAAAACAATGTTGATATTAGCAAGTACCCCAAATTGTGCGCATTTCTGAAGCGTAAATCAGACGGTTACAGACCTAAAAAGTCGAAAATATTGACACCCCAGCAAATTAGAGAATTCTTATCATCTGCTCCAGACGAAGAATACCTATTTACAAAGGTAATAGTATAAAACCAAATTAAATAAAAATAAACAAAATTATAAATATTTTAGGTAGGGTTACTTTTTGGAATAATGGGAGCTTGTCGGCGGGAAGAATTGACGAAAATTCAAACAAGTGATGTTGAAGACCTTAACACGGCCCTTTTAGTTCATATTCCTGACACGAAAACAAAAACGGAACGTCAGTTTGTTATTGGAGGTAATTTCTATCATACATGCAAGAAATACATGGAACTTCGACCTCCAAACCTGACAAGTACTACCCGATTTTTCTTAAACTACCAGCGAGGAAAATGTAGAAAACAGCCAATTGGAATTAATAAATTTGGCAACCTCTCTAGCGTAGTAGCAAAATTCTTAAAATTACCTGACCCTGCTGCTTATACTGGTCATTGCCTAAGAAGGTCTTCAGCGACGATTTTGGTGGACTCGAGTGCGGACATCACAGCATTAAAGCGTCATGGAGGGTGGCGATCCACAGCTGTTGCAGAGAGTTATATTGACCACTCGTTAAACAATAAAATTGAGACCGCTACTAAAATCATGAACACTGTTCAAAATAATGCAATGCAAAAAAATAAAGAGAATATTGATATTGCAATTGCTCAAAGTTCATTGATAAAAATGAAAGTGGACCAAGTATTAGCTTCAATTCAAATCATGAAGCAAATTTAACACAGTTCGATGGAACGCATTTAGGAAGATCACTTAGTTTTTTTAGCAATTGCCAAAATGTTTCCAATGTAACCATTAATATACACAATAAGTAGAACAATAGTTTAGTAATTTTTTACTGTTACCATGTTATTGATACGTTAATAAATGAAATATTAAAATAACTTCCAAATTTTTTATTTAGATATTTGCTGTCGTAGAAAAAGTATAGTATGTAACACGTTTTATAAACTTGTTAGTCACTCATTTTATTAAACACTCGCTCCGCTACGCGTCGCTCGCGATTAGTAAAACTCGTGATTAAAATGACGTTTATAAAACTTGTTACATAATATAATATTAATGGCTAAACTTCGCCAAATTGTATTTTCTATTTTTGTAGAAATCAATAAAGACTTAATATTATCATTATCATTATTGTTATTATATTAAATACTGTTTGACTATTTGAGGTGTCAAAATTTTAGGTTTCATGACTTCCATGAACTTCTACAACACTATTTTAATACCTTTATACTTAATCAGTTCTAGTTGGGTATTGGACTTTTACTTATTCGTAGAGCTAGACCTTTGCGTCTTCTGCAAATACCCGAATAAAGCACAGAGACTATGGCACTAGTTCAACTGTTCTCTGTCACAATCACAAAACATATACATGCAGAGTGAGAGGGAAACATGCGTTTATTTTCGGTTTATTATAAATATTTAAAAAATCATAAATGGTATAATCCTTAAAATAGTTTCAAATACTCCCCATTACTCTAAGGAATACAACCATATACAGTCTTTATCATAAACTTTGTATAAAGTTAAATGCCATACTTTAATAATGAAATTAGGAACTATTTTCATTGACAAACTACGATATTCAAGTTCAACAGAAATTTACAATAAAAAATATATATATAATTGTATTCGTTAGAACAATAGCAATTATTTAAAACAGTTTTAAAGATTATAGTATATTTGGTTTTTCAATTATTTATAATAAACCGAAAATAAACGCATATTTCCCTCTCACTCTGCAAAAGCCTAACCTTAACAGTTAACACTTACTGTCTATGTCTGCTCTCAACCAACTTTCTGGGAATTAAGACGTGAATGCCTGAAGACTGAATGATGCAATGTGTTTATTAACTACATAGTATAGTACATGTCTTGATTCTTGACGAGTATCTGCCTGTCTCCCTGGTGTATTTGATTATATTTGTTGTATTTATTTAAATACTTTTGAGATTCAAATACTTCTGAAACTATTTAAATACTGTCAGAAAAGGATTTAAATACTTTTTTAGAAGTATTTAAATACTTCTCAGTTATTTAAATAGTTTAAGTATTTATAAATACTTTAAGATCATTTTCACAAATACTAAGTAGTAAATATTGCAAATAAAGTATTTGCAAGTACAAATACAAATACTTGTTGCAAGAAGTATTTAAATATTTAGTATTTAAATACTTTCTAGTATTTAAATACTTATGAGGTATTTGTAAGTACATATTTGCCCAGCTCTGAAAGTTATATTGATACATTTTTTCATTTCTCAGTTTTCCAGACTGGCATGGTGGGTTATCCAGAATCTCTTACGGATCCAAGTTATCATTCTCAGATTCTCGTTCTCACTTACCCGCTTATTGGCAATTATGGCGTACCAGAACAGAAGTGCGATGAAAATGGCCTCCCGTAGTAAGTAAACAATATAAAAATACTTTATTAGTAGCTTTGTTTAAAAACCCTGCACTATATGCACCAGTGCAAATGTATCTCTCTTCAACTTATGTATAGTCTCACTCTATCCTCTTCTATTATCTGCACTGGTACAGATAGTGTAGAATTTTTTAACAAACCTAGTGGTAATTTAGTTTTTGTGATATTTTACAGTTTTTTGACATAGCGAAAAAAAGCGTAAATTTTTAATGAGAGGTGGCTATTAAAATTGCTAGATATAAACTTTTAATTTTATTTATAGATATTAGCCGTAAAAAGAGGATAGTGAAAAATTGAACTGTTAATAGTGTCAAGTGGCCCATGCCATTAAGAGGCGTTATTTGATAAGCCTCTGTAAAAATTATTTTGAAATGCACCGCTTCCAAAGTGCCAATGGCATCTGTTGCAAGCATTGTACATTTATTACTATCCTCCTTTTTTGGTTAAGATATAGTTACACACAAAATATTGAAAAATAAATATTACATAATAAACAGAAGTATCTATTGACTAATGCAAGAGCACCACTGAAAATCAAAATGCATAAAACAACTCTTTCGGTGATTAATTTTAAATTTTCAAATCGCTATTTAAAAATGTGCACCATTGAGCACCAATGAGCACCATTTTCAAGGCTGACAGCCCTTAATATGGACCTAAATTGCAGGATAACACTTCTGATTAAATTTAAAGAAATGTCTAACAACGTGTGCTTTATTGTTGTAGTAGGCTTCCTTCATCTTTTGCTTGAAGAGTATTCCAAATCGAATAATCCAGAGAGTTGCAATCTGGAGAATTTGCTGGCCATTAATTTGTTCTCGTTTGTTCTTAGATTTTCTGCTAAGGAAAACAAGTTTCGGCGTCTCATGGGATGAATTTATTTTACTAAACTAAAAAGACTTAGGTATTGCTGAAAAAATATGTATACATAATACAGAGGGTGTTTGAAATCACTAAAACCTACCCAAACCTAATTTCAATCCGATATCTGTTGCAGTTTCGATTTTATAAGAATAAATGTGTTAAACAATTTAATTTCAACACTCAGTATCTAGATAACACTAAGACACATCATATTTATTAAACAAACCCGCTTATTTTTTTTATGTATCACCTACCTGCATGTTTTTTTTGAAACACCATGAATACAATTTGTGAAATTAGTCAATTAGTGAGGTAAATAACCAGTAGTTGCATTTTAAACTAACAGATTTGAATTGCATTAAATAATTAAAAATTAAAGGTAATAAAACAATAAGTTATTTTCCATAACCGTGACCCGTGGGTTACATTGTTGAACAAATTAAATAAAATAGCAAAGATCACAAAAAATACAAATTAGTGCATTGTGAGTCAACTATTTTTATTTATAAGTGTAATTAATTAAGGAGATAAAAATTGTGTGCTGATTAACATATTTTTCAGTACAATTAAAAAGATAAACATTTCGCTGGTGTATGCAGTTTTTATATTGTTTTCGTTAATCTATTTATATTATTGTCGCTAGCACCTTAGTAATTAAAAATGAATAGTGCTATAACTATATGAAATAAAATATTAACTATATTAGTTATTTGTTACGTTTGACGTAATAATGAGCTGTAATGGCTTCAAAGAAAAAATTATTAAAAATATTGATTTAGGAGCAATATTATAGCAGTATTTTAGTCGAAGAGCATGATAGTATCGAAATACAGGACATTACTTTATCCTTTCCAATACTCTTGGCCTATTTAGAACTTTTCTGTCTTCTCTTTAGAATTAACCTATATCTAAGATCTGGCATTAATTTAAGCTAGTGAGCTCCCGTCTTTGCCTCGGTAGCCTGAAAGTAAAGGCAAAATTAACACTTTTTTTTATTAGGCCCTTTGCCCTACGGACAGAGGATCATGGGGTAGGGCAGAGGCCGCAGAGGGTGAAATTTTTAACAAACTCCCGATTGCAATGCGCGATAACACTTGCTATAAATATTTGACATAGCGAAAACAACCGCTGCCCAAGGAATCACTACTTCCACATCCAGATTCTCTTATCCAAGTCACTCACAACGAAAAAACTTTGTATGTGAAAATAATTGTTTATGGAACTTTAATAATATAATATTTGCAATCCTCTACCCCAAAAACCCATAAAACGATACCCCACATCGGTAGTGGGGTGGGGGTGGTGATAGGGGGGTGGTAATGGGGGGTGGATGAAGTAAAAAAAATATTTTGAGGTTTCTGGTTCCTGTACATACACTAAATCACAATTTTTTTTCATCCCCTTTAATAAGGAGGTGGGGGTGGTAATGGGGGTGGCTAATGCCAAAAATTTTTTTGAGACCTTAGCTTTTATATACTAAATACCAATTTCATGGACTCTTACCTGCTTGATTTACCCATTTACCCCAAATTTACCCCAATTTACTCCCCAACCCTTCGACGGAACAAGATGAAAATATAATCTAGTTCTAGATCTCGTTAAAGTACATATGTGTACCAAATTTCAAGTCAATATCTTAAACGGTTCCAGAGTAAACGTGCGCACAAAAAAAAGTTACAGACAGACAGACCGACAGACCGACAGACAGACCGACAGACAGACAGAAATTTCGTTTTCGCTCAAACTTAAAATCTCGACGTTTCATGACATTTTAAGCCTATTTGGACAATAAAAATTAAAAAAAATTTTTTTTTCGTTACTATACTTCCACTGAACGTGGAAGTAATAAATGGAAGGCACCGTAGACCTGTGCCGCTCGCGCGGGCTAAGTAAATTAGCGAGCTGCTTGACCAAACTCGGCCGAAATTGTTAATGTGAATGTCCTTTTTTTTTTTCAAAAACAACATGGCAGACATGAAGCCATTTTAATGTTATTCGCATGAAGATTTCCAAATTTGAGTGCTCAAATTCAAAATGACCAAATATAGGTCTAAATACACAATTTCTCTCTTCCAATCTATTGGATGGGCTCATTAATATGTTTCATAAGAACATATGTTGATGGAAGAAATTTTTTCTTTATTTACCCCTTCAAACCATCCCTTAAGGGGGCAAAATCCTTTCTTGAAAAATCACCAAGTCCCAATGCTTGAAATGCAACAATTTTTATTTAGTTTGTTAAATCAACACAGGTCTGCGGTGTCTTCCATTTATTTTTTCGCTATGTCAAATACGTATAGTAAGTTATCAAATTAATGCCAGCTTTTAGACTATATGAGTTAAAACTCTAGGTACCCTCCAGTGATTATGTTTCAAGAGTGCGTGACTATGCTGAAGAAACATTTCAATACCAGCGTGTATCCGTGGTTTCGCTTGCGCAAAATTGTTTATTTTATCAATTATTGATATACATACACACACATACATGCATATGGGTGGTTCCGTGAATTTGGATTGTTTTGTGTACATCGAAAGAAATACTCAAGTACTATTACCTAAAGCGAGCGAGAAATACAGTACTTCCTTGCACACGATATTCTATGTTTTTTCTTCTCACCTAAAAATATACAGACTGTGAAGTAAACTTACTCTAAAACACGCTATATAAAGCTTACCATAGAAGAAAGAGTAATCCTCCAAATCTACGCTTGCTTCCTTCAAGGACCGACCCTGAGCTTCATTGTCATTCCAAAACATAGTTCTAATGGAAATTACAGTCTTTTTTTAACTCAAAGGAAAGTCGAAAGGAATCAGGAGAATTTAAAGTATAAAAACTGTTTTTCCCTAACCATAACCAGTGAAGATAGTAGCCTCTTTTACATTTTTATGCAAAGCTTTTATTTGTATCCTGTCTGTTGCACATTTTGGGAGAATTCAAATTTCTTAGAAGCATTACTGGTGCATCCATCTTCAAAAATAGCGCATACAGATGAAGGCCTGGAGGTAGTTACTCTACTGGATAGTCTTCGACTTCTACTACGAAATCTATGTAATAATACAGTTTTATAAACTAAGTCTTCGATATTGGGATAAATGCTGATTGATTGATTGATTGATTTACCAGCGTGCGGTAGGCATTGCTGCCACTCATAGAGTTATACAGCTGGGCCTGCTACGTCCACGCTGGGTTGGACTACGGTCATGCTTGTTGCCAGCAGCGAGTGCCACATGGCGCATGGTAAAGGAATATGGGATGGGAGGTGTAGGTATTTGTGAGATGCGTTACCGCATTGTGTCGTGAGGGAGCGTTTAAGCTCCCCTTTTTGTGTTTTTGGTTCTGGGTATCTGCCTCTTCTGAATCTTCGTATGAAATATGTGTTGTGTCTTGATATGGAGAGTTTATTACTGTTTATGCTCCTCTTTTTGTGTTTCTGCTTCTTCGAATCTTCTTTTTCTGAGTTTTCTGATTCCTCGATTTCCGATGCTAGGTTGGGTTTGGGTCATGCTTGTTGCCAGCAGCGAGAGTCATATGACGCATGGTTTTTTTTTCATTTTTCCCTTCGCTTTTCTTTCCCAGTTTATTTATGATTCTCTCGATTGTTGTTTTCCACCTGTAACATGGTCTCCTTATTTTTAGTTTGCTGCTGTTCAGTGTTAGCGTTTTCTTCAGTAAGTTTTCTGCTGTTCTTTTTGCTTTAACCTTCTTGATCCTTTCCCTTATCTCTTTGCTTACCAGGATATGGTCTCTTTGTGTGATTGAGCTTCCATTACTCTAGGTGTCAATGCGTGTTTGACTTTTGCTCCATGGTATACGATTTCACTGCACTATGTATATATGTATATAAACCATGATTTACTGCATTAGAGGGAAGCACTGTGGAAAGTTTTGGTTTGTGTACCTAATTAAACACTAACTAATTAATATTTCTTATCAAGCTGACAATATTCCGAGGTATAAATTATTTTACAAATGCTTTCACTTATACAAACTTAAATATAACTTATATACGTTGTCACTTTGTATTTAACTTTTAAAGCTTCTATGGGTATCCATGGTGACAGAACACTATAAGTCATCTCCCTGCCTACCACGATATGATTTATTTATTGAGTTGAGTTTCCGCTGCTCTAGGTATCAAGATTGCTCTTTTCCGTGTGTATTTTCTTGGAAACCATTTTCCTGAGAGAAACCTGTATCACGCATACCTACATTGAGGTGCCATAAGGATTCAGTTTGGACGCTATACACCGACAGTGCCCCATTGATTATTTCTGGTCTAATCCAAATTAAACACGTTTGAATATTTTTAGCAATTATGAGAACCTCACCTGAAAGATTGGTATACTTTACGAGTATTGCGCCACTGATCATTACGTGTTCAATTTTTATTAAATTTGTTTGAATATTTTTAGTAATTATGAAAAACACACTTGAAGGTTCACACAGGAAATCTGTATAATCACACTTTAATAGCGATGCATTACTGATTTTTCGGGTTATTATTATCACCATTTTTATCATGCGTAATTCGCTTGATTGGCTGAAAGAAATTCGGTTTTGGCTATTAATTATTATTTGTATTATTGACCTAATAGTATGCCTCTGGTTTACTCAATACTATTTAAAATATTAGGTTTTGAGTTAATAAATTAGGTTAATAGAGATTAAGTTGATAAAGTTATTAAAGTAATTAAATTTAATAAAATAAAATAAATTAGTTTATAGCTTAGCTTTCTGTGGCTTCTGACGTGGTAATTGTTGTTTTTTATTCCCTATTCTTTTTGGGCTTAGTACTCTTAAAAAACTTTCCACTGCACACACAAATTTATTATTTATTTATTTACACTTTTGCGTTTAATATGTCTGTCTTGCTTTGCTTTATAAACACGTGTTGTTCACTTTTGACACTAAATATTTATTGCGTTAAAAAATGCAATAAATATTGAAGCACTTGAAAGGGTCTTTTAGGTACCTATATAGATAGGTCTATTTAGGTCGACTGTCAACTACGGCACAGCTTTACAGTTTATTTTTTGGTACTATTTAAAAAAATTTTCAATTTATTAATTGTATATGAACTTTCTTTTTCCTATTATGACATGTCACGTTAAGCAAAACTTCTTGGCTCACCGGTGGCTTAAATTTTATTAAGTTTAACTGATTTTTAGCACTTATTTCGGGAGCGTCTTACGATGCGTCTATACACGCCGTTTGTCAACTTTCGACTCCCTTCGATATTGGGATAAATGCTGTCAATTAAAAGTATTAGGTCATTCAGTAGATGGTAAACTGTCGGTTATTTTTATTTTTCCTTCCCTCTCTTCTATTTTACCGTCTCCTAAATAAAACAATAGTTCTAAAAAATCCCTTGCTTTTAAATCACCCATCTCTGCACCCTGTTATTCTTGAGGTCCAGAACTTTTACTTTAGGCCACAGATAGAGTAATTTCAAACAAGCTTTAATCTTATCAGCACGGGTTTTCCTTGGTATGACTGGCAACGCTTGCTTGAAATCTCCAGCAAGCAGTGCAGTGACTCATCCCATCAACATGCTATTTTTTCGGATGCCTTGAAGTGTTCTTTCCAGTGCTTCGATTCTCGCCTTGTGGGACATTGTACATTTACCTCATAAAATTAATTTGCAATCCTGAAAAATTTGAGTCATTGTACTTTGTTTTGAAATACTGCAACGGTGAAAATTCACGCAGTTGAATTGAAGTGGTATCTTAAAAAGGCGAATGTTCCATCTTGGCATCTTATAAAAATGTCGCTGCGATTACAGAAGAAGTGACATCAAACGCAATGCTCGTTCTCCCCTTTACCTTTATAAGCAAGAGGTATTTTAGAAATGTCTTTCCGATTCTGCATCCAAGAAAACCTCTTTCGATGCTGTCAACTATTGCGTTGTGTATAGTCTTCTGGTCATAATGAGAAGTTCATAATTCGAAATAATATTTGGGATATCTACGACAGCTCTTTTAAATCATCAAGATTAACGGTTACTTCATTCGTCCCTAATAGTTCTGACAGCCATAGTGTTTGACATGTTGTCCTGCCAACCCAACCACTACATCCTCCGGCAAAATCACACATTTATTATAGGTCTCACGGAGAGGTACTAGCTTCTGAGGATAAAAAAAATATAGGCATCATCCATTTCTTGCTGAATATCCTACTTTTTCACTTTTCGTAACATTCTCAGACAAATTGTACACTATTAAAAGAAAGCAGTTAAATTCTTCGGATGGAGGGATGGTTATAAAAGAAAAAAAATCAGTTCAATTGGAGCATGGTCATATTATCCTCCCCTTATCTTTCGAGGAATTGTATGTGTATCACATATTACATAAAAATTGTTTAAAATTTTGTGAAGAATGCAAAATTTACAAAACATTTTAGGGTTTACGTTAAAGAAAATCGAAGTTGACGAAGAGCTGTATCAAAATTCATTTATTCATTCTATAAACCTCAATTCGCTTAAATTTGTGTAATTCAACTGACCTAGGTATGTCGCTTTTCAAAAGGCATGTGAAATATTTTGAATAACTATATTAATAATGATTACTAATTTTAGAATACAAATAGCATTTACATTTGTTTAAAAATTTCGCCAACTCTTACTCAATAATCCACAAGAACATTAAAGGGAAAAAATTGTCATAAAAAATTAATAATACGTTACATAATTCAATGCACAAGCACAACCAACTACGGTATTATGTGTAAGACAAACGGTAATAAAAATTAACAAACCACAGAACAGAATATACATGAAGATTACATTTTGTCCGCTGTATAAGTTTTCTCAAATAACATCGCCTTTACTGCGTTTTTAAACCTTTGAATTTTTCTGTTTCTTGTTGGGATGCTCTGTCACTTGCATTCTGTTCTAATCAGTAACCATGAAATCTACAAAATAATACAATTGTCCAGTATTTTACTGGAAAAAACCTCAACGCCTGTGAATTTTACGTCAAAGGAGCAGTTAGATGGCGTTTTTTTGACAAATAATGCATAAGAACAAAAATATAAAAATAACGTATTTTGCTGACATTCCGGAAACCAAATCTGTTTCCTTTCTCAACGTGTATTATAATAGTGTTTGTGTGCTGTGTATATTAAAAGAAAAAATAGATTTGGTTTCCGAAACATCGGCAAAATACCAATACAATCCTAGAGGGGAGCTTCGACCATTTCAGCTTCCTTTTGCCATTGTCATTCAATTTGATGCACCTATCTTTCTTTGTCTCTTCTTTCTCTCAGCGAAGTTTGGGCCTTCCTCGACTTCGTATACGCACTTCGCTGTTAAACGCCTATATATTACAAGTTTTATTTGTGTAAATTAACGGGACGAAATAGAACCCATCAGAGGGTGTAAGATGGAGATTTATTGAGGTCTCCCTCTGCTTTCTAGTAATATTACCTAGACGGCTTTTCCAGGACGTTGTTCCCTTTTCAATTTCAGAGGTCGAGTATTAAAATTTAACTAATTTTCATTTCTTGCTATGCTTAATCTCTCTGTTTAAAAACATAACCTCTGTACTGTACGAATCCAATTTGACAAACCATTTCTCATTCATAGAAGGCAACACAAGTGCGAAAATTGAAATTAAAACATCCAGCGTTATTAGTTTTACTGCTAATGTTAGTTCAACGTCGACCAATTGAGGAATAGGGACCCCACCATATTTGGGTAATTACTGAGATTTGTTCAAAGTTTTCTAACAATACCAAAAATGACAAGTTATCAACCAGCCCTTAACAAGTGTTAGTCTATGAATAAAATTAGTCCGGCGAAGTTGGAACGTGATCCCATCTATCCGACCGCATTTTCCGCTAACTTCGACGTTGTAGTTAGTGTAGAGTGAAATTACTTAGAGAAGATAACATACTAAAACTACTAAGTTTACTATTTTCGTTTATTAATAATATTGGACAGTCGCAATTAAAAATAAATTTCATGTCATCTGTTTTATTCATAGAAACGGTTGAATATTCACTATAAATATATAATAAATACCGAACATGACCAACAATCGGCACTGGCTAGCGATATCGGTTTGTGCGGATGTTATCTTCTCTAAGTAATTTCACTCTAGAAATAGTTGGATATCGGAGAAACTTTAATTAGGTGACCTAAATTAGAAATATCACAACCAAAATTTTTGTAAAACCACTTAAAATTGTAAACTTTGCACCTACTTCATTAACGACTAACATTGGTTTTTGTCTTACAGTTTCTTTGAATCCCACCGAATTTGGGCAGCTGGACTGGTTGTGGGTGAACACTGCGACAACCCAAGTCATTGGCGCAATGTTAAAACTTTGTCAGCTTGGATGAAGCAAGAAAATATACCAGGAATTCAAGGTGTTGATACGAGACAATTAACGAAGAAAATCAGGGAGAAAGGGACTATGCTGGGACGTATAATTTATGATTTGCCAGTGACTACTAAAAATATAAACATCGTGGATCCTAATACAAGAAATTTGGTAGCAGAAGTATCCATAAAAGTAAGATTTTCTCTGTTAGTGGGAGTATCTTTGGAGCTGTGGATAAAACTAAATATTTAGATTTATTAGCTTTCATATGAAAAATGTAGTTATTTTGAAGTTAACAGTGGGTGCCACTTTTCCAAAATGGTGGAAGCAGCTCACATAGCGCTAGCCTGTTGGATATTTTATTGCAATAAATGAATGAGGATGGGGAATTATGGAATATAATTTGTAAATTATTAAAGAACGCCGAATCCACGATTCAGCTTATTCCGAATTAATTGCTATGATAGTGCATTTTAAATTACATTATTCCAGCACAACCTCTTAGAGCAGGTTCTATTTATTAAATTTAACTACAAAATCAGTTGATCACAGATCAGTGATAAGAATTTTGGAGGGATGTTACTTTAATATTAGGCTATTTATCGATTCGTTCACCGATAAATAACCTAAAATTACCTGGAAATGATCTAATGTAAATAACGAATAAAACAATTGACGATTTGTTCATTCTATAGCTAAGCTTTATAGGTACAATATGTCATAAGCAGCCAATTTATATAAACATACAGAACCAATATATTCTATCTCAACCAATTCATTAATAACGAATAATGAACACAGAATGTCCTTGTTAAATATCACCATATTTAAATATAGTGATATTTAACACAAGACTTTTGTGTTCGTTATTTGTTATAATAAAATATCTTAAAGTAACGGACAACTCTGTTGATTTCTTCAATACGTTAACATCTATTTTAATTTTAGGAACCAGTAACGTACAACCCTAACGGTTCTCCCAGAATTTGCGCCGTAGATTGTGGTCTAAAGTACAACCAGATCCGTTGTTTCATCAATAGAGGAGCAAGGGTCGATTTGGTTCCGTGGAACCACCAATTAAACGTGGACGAATATGACGGGCTATTTTTAAGTAACGGACCTGGTAATCCTGAAATGTGCGACATCACGATAAAAAACATTGCCGCAGTTCTGAATGGAATTCAAATCAAACCCATTTTTGGCATTTGCTTGGGGCATCAATTACTCGCAATGGCTATTGGTTGTAGTAGCTTTAAAATGAAGTAAGTGTTTTTTTTTTAAATAATTATTTTAATATACCTACTAATTATTTTTTATTAAGGTATGGTAACCGTGGCCACAATCAGCCTTGCATCCACCACGAAACTGAGAGATGTTACATGACTTCTCAAAATCACGGTTTTGCCATTGACACGAAGTCTTTACCCGCTGGGTGGGAAGCCCTTTTTACAAATGCAAACGACAAAACAAACGAAGGCATCATCAGCTCAAACTTACCTTACTTTAGCGTCCAGTTTCATCCAGAGCACATGGCAGGGCCAGAAGATCTGGAATGTCTATTTGATGTCTTCCTAGATGTCGTTAAGAACTACACAACTAAGACGGTCAGTGTGAAAGAATTGCTTACTAAAAAACTTACATATAACATCGAGAAACCGTTGGAATCTGGAAGACCTAAGAAAGTGTTAATAATTGGCTCTGGAGGGTTGTCAATTGGCCAGGCAGGTGAATTTGACTATTCAGGTTCTCAAGCTATAAAAGCACTTAAAGAAGAAAACATTCAAACTGTCCTAATCAATCCAAACATTGCTACCGTCCAAACTTCCAAAGGCCTTGCAGATAAAGTATATTTCCTTCCATTAGTTCCAGAATATGTAGAGCAGGTAATTCGTTCAGAGCGACCAGGTGGTGTCTTGTTAACTTTCGGAGGTCAGACAGGCTTAAATTGTGGTGTGGAATTAGAAACCATGGGTATTTTCGATAAGTATGGTTGCAAAATTTTGGGTACTCCCATTACAGCTATCATTGATACTGAGGACAGGAAAGTTTTCAGCGAGAGAATTACTGAGATTGGTGAAAAAGTTGCACCAAGTATGGCTGCTCACTCCGTTCAAGAAGCCTTGGAAGCTGCAGAGCAACTTGGGTATCCAGTCATGGCTAGAGCCGCGTTTTCTCTAGGAGGGCTAGGTTCTGGATTTGCCAATAATAAGGAAGAACTAAAAGCTCTCGCCTTGCAAGCCCTAGCACATTCAAGTCAGTTAATAATCGACAAGTCTCTTAAGGGGTGGAAAGAAGTTGAATATGAGGTGGTAAGAGATGCCTTTGATAACTGCATAACGGTTTGTAACATGGAAAATGTGGATCCCCTAGGAATTCATACTGGGGAATCTATAGTTGTGGCGCCAAGCCAAACTCTTACAAATAAGGAATACAACATGCTGAGAACCACAGCAATAAAAGTCATTCGACATTTTGGGGTAGTGGGTGAATGCAACATCCAATATGCTTTAAATCCAAATTCAGAAGAATACTATATTATTGAGGTGAATGCAAGACTATCAAGGAGTTCCGCGTTGGCTAGCAAAGCTACTGGCTACCCATTGGCTTACGTAGCTGCCAAATTAGCCCTGGGGATACCCTTGCCCCAAATACACAATTCAGTTACAGGAGTCACGACAGCCTGCTTCGAACCCAGTTTGGATTACTGCGTTGTGAAAATACCAAGATGGGATTTGCATAAATTCTCTAGAGTTAGCACCAAAATTGGTAGTTCCATGAAGAGTGTTGGTGAGGTGATGGCAATCGGCAGAAAATTTGAGGAGGCCTTCCAAAAGGCATTGCGTATGGTCGATGAAAATGTTAACGGTTTTGATCCCTACATAAAACCTGTAAAAGACAATGAATTAAAAGAGCCTACTGACAAAAGAATGTTCGTTCTTGCTGCTGCGTTAAAGAGTGGTTATTCCATAGACAAACTGTATGATTTAACTAAAATTGATCGTTGGTTCTTACAAAAAATGAAACACATAACAGACTACCTTACATTATTGGAAGGTTTTGATCAGCACAGCTTGACACACAATACTTTGCTAAAGGCAAAACAAATGGGATTTTCTGATAAGCAGATAGCTTCGGCTGTTAAAAGCACCGAACTAGCTATTAGAATGCAAAGAGAGGAATATAATATTACGCCGTTTGTTAAACAGATCGATACCGTAGCAGCTGAATGGCCCGCAACTACAAATTATCTCTACGTCACGTACAATGCTTCTTCGCATGATCTGGAATTCAATGAACAGCATACAATGGTAATAGGATCGGGAGTGTATCGTATAGGCAGTTCGGTAGAGTTTGATTGGTGCGCCGTTGGGTGTTTAAGAGAACTTAGAAGATTAAATCGTAAAACCATAATGATAAATTACAACCCGGAGACAGTTAGTACTGACTATGATATGTCAGATAGATTGTATTTCGAGGAAATATCCTTCGAGGTTGTTATGGACATATACAATGTTGAAAACCCTACTGGGATAATTTTATCCATGGGAGGACAGCTGCCTAACAATATTGCCATTGATTTACATAGACAACAGGCTAGAATTTTGGGCACGTCGCCAGACTCAATAGATGGGGCTGAAAACAGGTTTAAATTTTCTCGTATGCTGGACAGAATTGGCATAATGCAACCTAGATGGAAAGAGCTGACAAATTTAAAGTCGGCTATAGACTTTTGTGAAGAAGTGGGATACCCTTGCCTTGTCAGACCTTCTTATGTATTAAGTGGGGCAGCAATGAATGTGGCGCATACTAACCAAGACCTTGAGACATACCTCAATGCTGCCAGTGACGTCAGCAAGGAACATCCTGTAGTTATTTCCAAATTTCTATTGGAATCGAAGGAAATTGACGTAGACGCAGTAGCTTCAGACGGTATTATTCTATGCATGGCAGTTTCCGAGCACGTTGAGAATGCTGGTGTACATTCAGGAGATGCCACTCTAGTAACTCCACCCCAAGATATTAACACAGAAACCCTGTCAAAAATAAAACACATAGTTAAGTCTATAGCAGCTTCTTTGGAAGTTACGGGACCATTCAACATGCAGCTGATAGCGAAAGATAACGACCTTAAGGTAATTGAATGCAACGTGAGAGTGTCGAGGTCTTTCCCATTCGTTTCGAAAACTTTAGACCATGATTTTGTAGCGATGGCAACAAGGGTTATTTTGGGGGAGCCTGTAGAACCAGTGGATGTGTTACATGGGTGTGGAAAGGTTGGGGTGAAGGTACCTCAGTTTTCCTTTTCTCGGTTGGCTGGTGCCGATTTCATGTTGGGAGTTGAAATGGCGTCCACCGGAGAGGTTGCGTGTTTTGGAGAAAACAGATATGAAGCGTACCTGAAGGCTATGATGAGCACTGGTTTCTGCATTCCGAAGAACTCAATTTTATTGTCCATTGGGAGCTTCAAGGTAATTTATCTAACAGTAAGCACGTGTGTAAGGCTAATAATATGTTTTTTAACAACAGCATAAAATGGAACTGTTGCCGAGTATGAGGTCCTTGCAGAAGATGGGATACAAGTTGTACGCAAGTTTGGGCACTGCTGATTTTTATAACGAACATGGAGTTGATGTAAGTACATTTTTAATTTAAAAAACGATTTTTTAAAACGTTTTCCTAACTGCCCCTTAAGTCATGAGGGTACCTCCTAAAAAATCAAAGATTTTCTTGTTAAGTAAAGAGATATGAGGCTTTACAGTTTATAATGGAGCCCCAACCATTACTTGGGGATAATGTTAGAGTTAATATTATTACGCAGTAAACAGGATACGAACTCACTTTGCTAGGTATTCCAGTTTGCAAGTTAAGCTCTCTAACTACTAAGCTACCATTCCCCACTATTAGTTAACCAACTATTAATCTAGTTTAAACAGTAATATTAAAACAATGTTTTACTGATAATGAAGATTGTCAAAGTATATGTTGGTGTCACTATCGGAATTAGGAAATCCGAAAATAATACTCAGTCTGGTAATAAATAAATTAAATTCTCAAAACCTGCAACAATATATTTTCTGACACCTATAATAGAGAATACAGAGATCCGTAACCTCAGTTTAGATCCTTCTGATAATTGAACTCATGACGAGGAATGTTTATATAAGAGCCTTATTTATTTGTCACAATTATATTTTGGTTCTACGACCAGTTTCGAATTAGATACTTTAGTTGATCTTCAGATACAATAGTAAAAAACATACACTCACATAGACAATTCACAGGTTAAAATTGAACACAATTTTTCATCAATATGACATATCGATCATAATAATAATTGATACAAGACTAAAAAATAGGGAAGAGAGTAAAGTTTTTTTAATGAAAATTAAAGTTTGAGTTAATATTTTTAGTAAATATAATTTAGATGAGATACTTAGATCATTTATATGAGATTTTTTAAATGTGTTATGGGAATACTATTTTAAATTTCATCTCTTGTGCAATGTTGCGCTGATGATGATTAATAATTCCGAAACAGCATAACTACATTCACTTCACTTTTGGGAGCATAAGGTAACTAGTTGTAAACATTATAATCTTGCAGCCGTTTAAAATTTTCTATAATCATAAAAGCGGGGCGTTGAGAGCATTGAAGCGCATCAGTGTTACTAGATACTTATATACCCCAATTCGACTAAGTTTGATTGACTGATATCACTTCTTTTTGCTTCATAATTACCTTCTCTCCGAAATTTAACGTTTTTATTGTGTTTTTTTTTTGGTTTTTCTTTCTGTTTTACATCAATAAGTGTAACATACATACAAAATTTACATTTTTAATGGTTTTTTGGAAGATATCACACTTCTTTTTGTTTTACGATAGAAGTGTGAGTTATCTCACATAGTGGAGTGATCCCCCCATCAGCCCACACACCAGTATGTTATTCAACTAAGTGGTACATACCCTTATATTTATACATTATTTAGGTATTACTTAAGAGAAGCTTCCATAGTGATAAGAAATTACCTACTTTTTATACTTTTCGCAAAAACGAAGAGTATTTTGCATTTGATAGGCACATTTCTAAAACTGGAAATATCTCTCGTAGAGAAAAAATTTCCATATTATTGTGTTAGTAAATGAATTCTGAACAGCTTTTAAAATGTCCGTCTGTCCGTCCGTCCGTCCGTCCGCCCGTCAGTCCACCTGTCCGTCTGTCCGTTCTGTCCGTTTGTCCATCTGTACATCTATCCGTCTATTCGTCTATCCGTCCGTTACGTTTCTTGTAAGCACGATAACTTAAGAAAGAAAAGTCCGATTGTATTTAAATTTGGAATGTAAGTTAGTGTTAGTTAGAGGAAGAAAAGGAAGAAGAAAATCAATCAGTAAATAAAAAAGTTATTGATCATTTAATTAAAAAATATATATTTTCTTAATTTTTGTCGCTTGTACTTAAATAGAAATCTTGCGAAATGTTTCTATAGTATATTTTTTTTGTTTATACATTTTACTAATATATATTTTATAATAATATATCTAAAATGTTGAAATATGATTCTCGACAAACATTCAAATTTTGTAATAATGTGTGATGGTTCAGTGGCTAAAATTTTGCCTTGTAATCCAAAGATTTTGTGGTTCGAATCCCAGACAAGTTGGATGTTTTTTTTTTCATATATTTTTTTCACAACAAAGTTGGTATCACAAATTTTAGGATGTGCAAAAACTAACATTATTTACAAGAAAACAAAAACGAAGGTACAAAATATTGGCCAAGGTTTTTCATTCTTTTGAAAGTCTCCCCAGAGAGACGAATTATATAGATCAATCTATTTATAAAAAAGATTAAATGTAAAAAAACGTTTTAAAAACATCCTTTTATTAATATTTAGGTGTACTAAAACCCTTGTGAGAGTTCCTGCAGGCATTCATTTTGTTTGACAGAGATTGTACGTACCTACCTAAGTAAGTATTTCTTTTATTCAGGCTACAAGCTTTTAAGACAATTAATTCAACATATCTTATCTTTTTCGTTTTAGTACACCTAAATACTCGAAGTATGGAAATAAAAAAAACGTTTAAAGTTATAAATAGATACATAAAAAATTTAAGTTTGTTAAATAAAGCAATTTGTAGTTTTTCGTAGCGTCCTATAGGAAAAAGAAATTCATAATAATAATAATAACCTTTATTTCCCAATCACAAGTACAATTAATTAATAACCATACAAGTAACTCAGGAGTGCGTGAAATATGCATGAGCATAATACAATTCAAAATATAGAATGAATTACATGTAAAATTATATAAGGGATAACACGTACATAATAACAAACTACAGAAGTATATAAACACACAGTAAATAAATAAACATATAAATATATAAATAGTCAGACTGAGCAAAATTCGTTAACACTATACAAGCATTTTTCAATTAGTAAATTTTTTATCCTCTTTTTAAAAGTAAATAGGCTTTTACAATATTTTAAATCAATGGGCAAATGATTATAAATTTTACATCCGTTGTAAAACACATTTTTTTGATATATTGCTGTTGTATGCTGATGGGGAATTAGCTGATCTTTAAATCTTGTTTGATAATTGTGGTGTGTTTGGGTTGTAAGAAAAGTTGATTTGTTTTTAAAAACATAACAACATATTTCATAAATATATATACTAGGCAGAATTAGTATTTTTAAGGCTTTAAAGGATTCTCTGCACGATTTTCGGGGATGTAAACTATGACACGCTTTTGCAGAATAAATGCACGATGAACATAGGTAGTACTCAATCCCCACAGCATAATTCCATACCGTATATGGGAATGTATGTAGAATAGAGAGTAATAAAATGTCAATAAAGAACCTTTACCGCAGTGATTTTTTAAGTTGCGCATACCATAACAACCTTTACCGAGCTTCACACACAAATTATCTATATGAGCAACCTACGTCAAATTTCGGTCGAACATGACACCCAAGATTTTAGCAGAATCTGTTAATGAAAATCCGTCATTAGCGTTTTGCTCGATGTTGTACCTAAATGATTCAGTAGTTGTTTTTTCTTTATTAAGTGTAATCCGGTTTTTTTTCTGACCAAATTATAACGTCTCTGTATAGATCTTTCAATATATTTTTTACTGCGTCAGGACTTTTTTGAACAACTGAAAAATTAGTATTATCAGCGTAACAAGTAATATAAACGTTGTATTTGTTTGAATGTATAACGCAAGATCGTTGGCAAAGACAAGGTAAATAAATGGCCCCAGTTTGGAGCCTTGTGGTACACCGGCATTTATTAGATATTTATTGCTCTTTGTTCCATTTACACAGACATACTTGCGTTCAGAGTGCAAAAAACAGCCGATCATGTTGTTTTATAGCATAAATTCTATCATTTGTAGAGAATAGAGTAAACATAACGCGGAGGACTCTGATAGCATTTGCTGTAATTAATTATACGCCGCATTTCGACGTAGAATTGACATAGTTCTTGAAAATTTCAGTGGTAAAAGTGCCACAGAAGTCCACTGAAATTTACAAATAAAAGAAATGGAGAATAATTGATATTTCTATATATTTCCGATTTTATTTCTAGTGTAAACAATTCTAAAACACACTCGACAAAGGCACTAAGATACATTCATTTATAAATAAATAAATTTCATAAAAAATATTTATTGAAATAAATAAACAGCACAAACACAAATTATTTACATTTTATAGTCAATATGACACGGGAATATTGAATTAAACAGTTGACTAGGATTTTTTAATTCCTCTGATGAATTTCTACAAAAGCTACGCTCTTTCGCGGTTGAATTCCGTTAGCTCGAACAGAGCTTTCATTGATACGGGACTCAGTTACATGATTCGAATTATTTAAACTAGTTGTAAACTTCACTTCCCTTTCTTGAGTACTTGGGGAATCTGCTCCTTCTTGAGAGGCCTTTTTATTACACTCGTCCTCTTGAAGTTTTATAATTCCCAAAAAATCTTCGACTTCCTCACCCAACGCAGGACATTCATCTCCCATAATCTTCGTCAGATATCTCGCTTGCTTCAAATAGAACAAAGTTTGCTTCGAAGATGATATTTCAGAACATTTCTTCGCAATATCAATGAAATTGTTAATGAAGAAGGTCAGTAGCTTCCGTTTTTTGTATACGTCGAACTGCTTGTCGCAGGTCCACTGAAAAAAAAAAGAAAAATCAAACTATAGCGGTGGCAACAGATATTGTGGAGGGACCAGCGGTCGTTAAAAAGCTTGCCGATGAAGCAGCTAAAGCCGATAAAACAACCTACAAAGGCTTCCCACTACTGCTCTCCTCGCTTCCTTGTTCTACTATAAGTGTTTTCTTCACTATATTGAGAAATTGTATTTTCATATATATTAAACTAAGGATGTGCAGGTAAAAAATATGCAAACAGTACTGAGAAAAACATGTTGTTAAACAATTAAAAATAACATATCACAAACGTTAAAATAAAGCAAATAAGATAATAATAATTGTTACTGGATAGGAAAATTCAAAATGGTTAATGAGAAAGTGAAACATTACCAGATGTTTACAATATCGTTATAAAAAAATTTGTTTGATATATTAGGACAGAAAACATTAACTTTCATCTTTTGTTGAAAAGATGTTTTTGAATCATTTCTCCAAAAGAAGTGAAGCGACAACCATTATTGTCAGGATCTTTTTGAAAGAGTCAGTGACAGTGGTGATTTAAGTCAGAATGTTGTAAAAGTTGTTCTTCAAATTTTCTACGTTGAGGCTTGTAACTCTCACGAGCTGTAACTCGTAAACAGTCAGTTCTACGAAAATAAGCCTGTGAAAGAATTTTTAGAGCGAACATCTCGAAACTACAGTCTGCAAGTGGTGTGGAGTAGCTGACACCAGAGCTTCTTTGAGTAGAAATAAGTCTTTCGGTTGGTGTTTGTTGTAATCGAAGCTTTAGCATTTTTTGGCAGTACGTAGTTATTGCACTTAACGCGACCAAACTTGTAAATTGTAATCGAGCGCTTGGCGGGCATTAATCCGGAGAATAGCTGTTGGTTTCAGTGTGACTGCTTATTCCTTGTAAATTTAGGAAAATGTATAGAGGAGTTCGACAAAATATTACGTTGGTAAATCTCTGATAGTATGATTAACCTAGAGAGTTGAAATTTATACACAAATGGGGCTTTATATCTTGGATGAAGGAGGTGTGTATTTCTAAATGTGCCTCTTCCAGCACAAGAGCTATTCAGGGATATATTGCTATATTTATATAAGTAAAAAATCTCCATGGGAAGCATACTTTTGCTACTAGCTACTATACTCAGCACTAAAATCAATATATCTGGAGTTCTCGATAAGACGAATATTGAAAAAAAAAAAATCAATGGATTTTAGCAGAAGTTATCGTGAATAAACGAAAATTCCACAGACACACAGAAAACCACTTTTTCTGGGCGTAATACAATCAGAATCTGACCTTATCAAGGACACGATTTTACTATCCTATCACCAAACGTCCCTCTTCCCTTGAAATATGGAAGTAAAAAAGAACTGCAAATGAGGGGTTCTGAAGCAGATAATAAGGCACGGAGCTGTTATGATTCATGTCATATTGTATTATTTTACAGAAAAAAATGGTACATTAAAGTATAAGTGGATATTCAGGTCTTTAAAACACGTGCGATTTTTCGAGCACGACGGCGCAGCCGAAGTGCTCGAAATAGAGCAAGTGTTTTAAAGACCAGTTATCCACGAATACTTTACGCTATTTTTTTTATTGGTACACTTTGAAATCATAAATACTGGTATTATTACTACAAAAAATGGAAATAAGAATTAAGATTGTAAAATGGTTGAATTTGTGATGTGACATCAGGATACCTGTCAGTGTCATAGAAATGGGAAAACCAAAAATTAATTTGCAATCTGTCACATAGGATTAATTATTATCACTACAGTTGTTACTGATTGTATATTGCTTTAAAATGAGTTCTAACATTGATTACTTAAATAGAAAAGCAGAATCGCGGTTAATACCGCAAAAATCGGAAGACGCTTATAAAAAAGAATACGACAAGGTCATCAAATGGATGGAAGAGCAAAAGGTAACAGATAACAGAATAATAATTAAAAAGTTGATATTTTGACTTCACGTTTCTCGGTTTGTTGATGTTGCCATGGTAACTTTAAAACGTGCGTTTTTAAAACTTGGATTTAAACACTCTGAGGCGTACTTTAAATAAGCAAAATAGGGTACCAATAAAAAAAAAATATAACTTACCTCCATATTTATCGAGTCTACTGATTCTCTCCTCTCCTCTGCTGCTTCACTGAGATTCTCCTTCTCCGCTTTCTCTCGTTTCTTATGGATAATCTTTTCCCTTCTCTTAATTTCCCTAATATGTCTCAACTGCGTATCTGAATCATAATACCTCTTTTTCTTGTAATTCGGAGGAATCGACAAATCGGATATGAGTTGCGGATTGGTTGATTCCACCCCAGATTTTATCAAAATATCATGTAGTTGTTCAAAATCGAAAGGATGATAGAAAAATCTGCCTCTGGTATACCTCAAATTCCTTAAGGATTTTATGAAGCTCATTACAGGTGATTCCAGGATTTCGTGAAACACTTTTTGCGAGTGTCTTAGATACTTCTTTGGGGTACTGTCGAAAAGATTCTTTTCTGATATAAAATAATCAGGGAGATGAGATTTAGCTATATGTGCGTTGAAATTTTTTAAAACATTAATCAACTTCGTTCCTAATCTGTGTTCCGGCCAATCGCTATAATTAGTTTCGCATTCCCAGAGCATGAAACTGCGAATATGTTCCGTTAACAGACCAAGTTGGAAAGTCTTTGGTTCTATGTAAGTCTTATGTAGAGTTAATAAAAATAAAAAGCATTTGGCCTGTGCGTGGGACATAAACGTTTCCAGATACCTCTCAGCTTGTGGGCAATGGATCTCCCATTCAATATCACTATCCGTATGTGCTCCTTTCTTTCTAATATAGCCTTTTGGTACAAGAACACAATTAAGAGCCTTAATCTCATCGATCATCCTTTCTGTAGGAAAAATATATCTCTTTCTTACTTCTGCTGGTTTTTGGCCTTTCATTAAAAACTCTAAGGTCTGCTCATGGGGCCAGTGGATAGGAAGCGCTGGAATTACCTCGCAAGGCATACTATTGTCTCCTTCAGTTAGGTTGCAAAATATTTTCCCTGGTATTGCTTTTGCTAAGCCTAAATCTACTTGATTAAAGCCCATATTTACCCCTATCCTATTTGGAAATAGATTGTTTTGGAAATATTTCATAAACTCTTTGGAATTTATGTAGGAAACTGTATCGTATAAATCATCTTCAGTTATATTTTCCGGTTCCTGATCATCTATGTCAAGTTGAAATGACATTTTCTTAATTTTGCGGTAAGATATACAGGAAAGTGGCAAATTTGGTAGAGCGTCTTTCCTCTGAAGACCTTGTATTATTTCTATTGGCTTTGGGGTCTTTATGTCGGTTAGAGTTAAATAGCCGTAGGCAGTGTCCGACTCTGTAGAACTTCTAGAGGTACTGGGGCTTGGGTCAGTTGCCACGGGAATGTCTTCGTCAGAGGGAGCTGTCGAAGGTTCGATTTCTTTCAGCTTCACAAAACCTGCAAGAATAAAAATTGCATAAGTCCATGAAGCAATCTCATAAAAATATTTACAATCGTGAGCGTTTACTTCTACAAATGAATGTTTCTATTTTTAGACATAAAGGCATATTTCCGTTATCAAAGACAATTGCTAGCACCAGGACATACGCCCTGAAGTACTTATACTAGAACTTTTACAGGAGGCTTATTTTCATTTATAGGAAACTGAATGAGAAGAAAAACGATTGGAAATGACAGGACATACACTTCTCATCCTGAGGTAGATCAAGACGTTTCTATAACTCAGATAGGAATGTAGGAAAAATAACATGAAAAAAGACACAGGGTTTACGAGACTAACCTAAAATAAGATCAGAACAACTTTTTCTATTAACTTTTTTCAATAACTCCAACACGACGCAAAATATTGAGAATCTGTCCTGTTCACGAGGTCGCGGTAGGCTGGGGGTACACCTGACATTTGAGTTGTCTGAGATATTCTTCGTAAGAGTAAAGATAGTTGGACATATATTGCTGCAATTTTCTGACAGATAAAAGTTGAAATAGCCCTTGAAGTTTAACTTTGTTGGAACCAGATGGTCAAAATGTGACAAACTATTTAACATAATGTGGTTCCAGTTTTCAATATTATTTCAATTTTTGTTAAAATATTTTTTGAATGTAGGTATAACTAATTCAGCACCTAAAACAAGTTATGCATTGCATTTCCAATAAGCTCCAAATGGGTGACTTTCTGGAAAATGAATAGAATGCAGAGGGATGCGCAGCAAAATATACTATGAAAATATGCATGGATTAATCTAAACGCTCAATTCTATTGTTAGGTCATCTCTTCATCTTAATCATAATCTTATCTCTATTTATAGTAAATATTTACATCTTTCCCGTAATATTTGTATATCAAACGTATTTTTAAACTAAAATATATTTTGAACGGTTTCGCAAACACCGAGCATGTTTTGAGTAAATCTTGCGGGTCTCTCTCACTTTCACAATTTCAGAAACTTTCGACTAACTTTTTGGTAATAAAGACATTTCTCTTTCATAGATTTGGTTATATCCAGTTTGCTTTCCTCTTCGGCTATTCGTGTTTAAATCATTATTATTGTACCCCCTTTTTAATACGTCAAGATATTTCGATTAATAATTGTTAGAACCTATATGAATTCAATGCGTGTTAGTAGCTAGTACATCAAAATCATTTATTTTATTGAATTAAAAATGAATGTAAGCAGTAACTGTACATTTTGACTTGTACTATGTATTCGTACCATGAAAGATTTATGGCCCTTTATAAATCCGAACAATTAGTTGAAAGAAGAGGTGCGATAGTGAACTAGTTTTACCTGTACTACAGATTTGATGAATGCACAAAATTTTATAAACCCCATTTTCGAGTTTATTATAAGTTAGAATTAATCTATCAGAATTTGAAAATTCCAAGGAGTAGAATACGACCGCAGTGTTTTGATATTTATACCACACAAAAGTATTTTCGACGCATAAATCTGTAAGAAGCATTCCTAGATAAAACCCTTCTGCTCAAATAATATAATTGTTATTTGAAGTACATGTGTGGTACAACATGGCTTAAAAAGTACCTTTAATTATTAATCCTGAAGCTAATCTCGCAGATTTTATCTGAGATTCGTGGAAGGTACATATGTATATTGAAAATAAATTGTTCTAATTTAGTTATCTCAACGAGCATATTTTGCCAAGATAGTAATGTTTGATTTATTATTAAAACTTAAAGTTAGAAGAGAAATAATTTTCATGTACTACTGTCCGATTTATCATCCATCGGGCCTGTTATCTTTATATCAACTGTCAAGTTGAAGACGATAAGGAAAGAAGCGACATACAAGACGCAAGAGTCAACATAATTTATACATAGTTGAGTTTAGTTTTCGTCACGTGGCTGTGTTTAAAAATAATTTAATTCCGAACTTTTCTCTATAATATCGCAACTCTTCATATACCACGTGCTATATGATCAGTATTAGGACGATTAGGAGAAAGAAGATCAATAAATTCTTAAGAAGTTTACTTATACCAACGGAATATACATGAAAGGGAACACATTCGACGGATGCCTTTTTGCTCTTTTTTCTTTTTCCTTATGGGTTGCGGTTGCCAGAACCCCTTCGTACTGAAGCTTGAGCTTATTGTACCCCATAGTCTCGTTATCCCATTAGTCCCGTTTCTTTCCAAAAGGCGATCCACGGTTGGTCCCCCGAAATATGAAAGCCTTCCAGCCACCAAGGCTGGGCATTCACATAGTGTATGGTGAGGAGTTTCCTCATCCTCACCACATCCTGAATTCTGGATTGTCCTTCACACCCATGTTGATTAGGTGTCTATTCAGTGTGCAGTGGTCTGATAGGATTCCCACTACACATCCCAGCTGTTTTCTGCTCAGCTTTAGCAATTCGTTGGTTTTTGTCTTGAATGGCCCGCCAGTGATGAACATATGTGACTGTCTCATCCCCGTCGTACCTGTCCAGTTTGGTCCCCGTAATACTTGCTTCAGTGCTTCTTGACATTTTTGATTCGTCAGTATACCATATGGTATCATTTGGGTGTCTTCGCAGTTGCCTTGTTCCATGTTAGTGACGTTATTACTAAAAATGGCTAGACATTTAACACATTTTCAAAACCTTCGAATTGTTTTTAAAATTGAAGATGGTTGGTCTATAAAAAGGCTTGATGCTGAATACAATGTAAATAAAAACAATAATGAATGATAGGAAACTGACCAAACGCTAGCCTGTAAAATTGATTATAGTAATCCCAAAAGAGATCAAGAAGCCAAAGATCTTATGAATTACTTAAGAAAACCCTTTTCATACTGTAGTAAATGACATTTCAGAGACTTTCGCTGCTTCAGGATCTTATTGCTTGCAGAAGAATAAAACAGTAAAGCGAATGATTAAATGATGAGAATTGTTCAGCGGCTAAAAAATAAAAACTTTCAGTAGAAAAGAAACAAATTAGGCTTATTTTTGTACTCAATGATATACCTTATGAGTGACGAAACCTTGTAGGGAAAAGTTGTCTTTTCTTGATGAAAAGGTTTTTAAATCCTATGATGGACATATTCTCATATATCTCTCTTTTATCAACGAAAAATATAATTTTGATCCGCAAATATCGGGAAGGTTTTCGATCAATGTCTGAAACTGGATGAGCCAAAACGGGTTAGGTGTGTATTATAATAGAGCGTACCATATTTATTGAAATATTAGACACTACTATATTCCAGTCAGTAAGAGATGTATTTCCGAATACTAATTTTGTTTTCCTAACAAAAAATTGCTGCTTAATGCTTACATCCCGCCTATCGTGCCAGGCAATGGTTTGTTAATAAAAACAAAGAGTTACTATCGTGGCCCTAGAAAAGTCTGGAGTTAAATCCTATTGCGAACATTTGGGGAATGATTGTGAAAAAGATAAGAAAATTTGTCCAGGTAATGTTCAAGAACCTGAAAGGATGATTGAGAATACGTAGGAGAACTTATCATAAGAGATTGATCTTGCAAAGGATTTAATTTTATCCATGTCTAGAAAACTCCAACCAGACCAGATGGAACAATGGCGAAATATTAGTCATTGCTACATCTAGCGTTATACCATAAAATTAAAATAAAATAACTATTACGTGAAAATAAAGTCTATTATCCATACTCCTCAATACAATCTCTATCACTTGGATAAACCGCAATGACGACCAGTAAGAACTCATATATACACGTTTCTTCCTTAATATGATTACACTATGGTGAAAAAGTGCAAGAACTCAGAAACACTGTTTTTTGTCAGTTATTACTACCTATAGCTGTGTGTTTCTATGTTCACTCTGCATTATTTACGTTTCTTTTTATCTTTGCGTTATTATTTTAATAATACAGTTATTATTAATCGGTCAGTATTTTAACTACAACCATTAGTAGAAAATTAATAATCTGTTGATATCAGAATTGGTATTTTGTAATAATGGGTTTTGCTAGCACTATTTAAAGACATATGCATATATTTAGATGCAGAAGGATGTTGCTTTATGGAAATTTATATATTCTAAATGAAAAAGCATCCAAAATGTAGCATTTCGGTCTAGTACACGAAATAATGTTATTGCTATTTGGTTATTCGAGAGACAAATTTTCCATCCATATATCTACAATTGTTGTTGCATCTAATTCCAAATGACACAGGTAATAGAACAGATAAAATTACGTTTTAAATACAAATTTGTATTGGACAGAGTAACAACGATTTTTTCTTATTAGCTTACAATAACTAATTACTGCTACTAACCTATTGTTAATTATTGTCTAAACGATAAGTATAAAAAGATTATGTCTAAATATACCACAAATGATTTTTAGCGATTAAAGTAGGAGATACGCCATATCATTTTTGCTATAATTTTAGCCCTGAGCAATGCCGATACAATCTCGAAATACTTATCTGTGATTTATCTAAATAAAATCAGTTGTTAATTTATGTGTTTAGCCTTTTCATTATCCGAACACTCGTGCTTTATTAAAATATTTAAGCGACATCATAAGATTTGCGTACGGATTGTCTCTTAGATCTACTAAGTACTGCCCGCTGAATTGCGTGAGAGATTTAGGAACTCGTGTTTAGTCATTGATCTGTTTGAAGTACAAATATTTAGCTGGCGCCATGAAAAGTATTGGTTAAGCATCATAAACATATGAGTTAGATATTTGGGGTCATTTGGACAATTGGAAAGGTAGCCTCTTGTTATTCTGTTCGTCTAAACTTACCAATGAAATAGCTAAATTTTGCGGATCTTTGTGAATCTGAAATCGTATTATACCTGTGTTGCCTAATTGCCTAAGTGACATTTAAAAAAGAACTCATAGTCTAAATATTTTTCCAAGTCAAACCCAAGGTGAAACCACCTTTTAAGAGGTGGCGTTCAGACTTAACACACCTAATATGCTGTCTATGATCATAAAATGTCAATTTGATCGTTCAACTACACATCTATCTGAAATAATAACAAAAGTATCTCGATGCCGAAAATTGCACTGCACTTTCCGAGCTTATATTGTTTAAACAATTTATAGTGTTGTTTACAATGAAAATAATATCTCTCTATTACACTTGTATGAAACTACAAACATTAAGCTTTCGATTGATATAAGAATTATTAAAAAATCTTTATAAATAAGCTCGTAAATGCAATGTAAACGAAAGATAATGCAATATTTAAGTTCCAAATTTTTTTCGAAATTATTACTTTTTTGCAATTTCGCAATCTTGGCCGACTTCACGCCCTCTGGAATCGAATTCGGCATAAAATTCTGGATAATATCCACATTTTTTTAATTTTATACCTGCGAGTTCATACCCTATGATCGAATTCGGACCTTTAGATTCTCGACTAAAATGTATATTTAGTCCCAAGCGGGAAATAGGTCCTAAGTATGCTGCTGTGGTAAGACCTCTCAAAATATTCCCAACCTTAGTGTAGTGACTTTTCCAGGAGCGTTCCACAATTAGGGCCCACCTACGTTAAATTCAAATAAAGGTTAGTCTGTCTAAGAATAAGTGAGGCAATCCACTTAACCCCAAAAATTACGATGGAAGCTGTCCTTGGACTCACATCCTTGCATATTGAAATGCAATTGTAAGAAAGAAAAGTAACAAACAGACTGTCTAAAAATGGAATAAATGTGAATTATGACAGGTAAGCAGCCGGGGAATAGAGATCAGAGAGAACCATCACTCAGTCAGAGGGATAACCGCTAATTTCATATCTACAGATGCACTATCATGTGTAAAGCCGTGTTCCCTAGTCGAGATCAATGGGGTAATGATAAAAGGCATCTTCTGAATTCTGAAGGTCTGGAGAGGACAGCAAGTAAAGTTGACTCCACACTTATTTTGCATATAAAAAATGTCGGCGTCTTTGATGGTGCGGTAAAGATCAAAGACGCCGACATTTTTTATATGCAGAATAAGTCAGTAGTCAACTATACCCAAGTGCATTTCAAGCAGAGATACCATTTTGGTGTCTGCAAGCGAAAATCTCAGAAGAAGATTTGTTGAAAGGCATATTTAAATAGGCAGCGACAACCAGGAAACTCTGAAGGCATTGGAATAACAAAGGTGACCTCCAAGCTGATACTGAATTGTCAAAATATTTTGAGTTGTGCAAACACAACTCAATGAAACTGATATGGGTGCTTGGAGATAGTGACATAGAAGGCAATGAAGGAGTAGGCCGCTTGGTTGGAGAAAGAGCAAAAACACCCGGCCCTCCGTTAGCCTTCTATTTGACAGGGAGTTTGATACAATCAGAGCCATGGAACAGTTTAGCAACTATTGCGTTCAGGCTCTCGAATGAGGCAGTTAAGACTCCATGTAACAGAACCTTGAACTGACGACCTGAAGTGGGTCTTTAGGCTGGATAGGGAATAAATCAGATGACACTCTAAACAAGCGTCAAATGAGGTAGAAGAATTATTCTACTTGCCGGATGTGTGGAATGAAGGATGAAATCTGGAGGAACTAAGGGATCTACCTTGGAACAGACTGATATCCTTTGTGGGGGAGCACCACTCTTTTTGAGGACATTGCCCATGTCGTAAATGTGCAATAGGCTATCAAGCCCATTGCACATTGATCATCGAATCTTCTCGACTACTTAATGATAATAAAGAAATAATAATAATATTGTAATCAACTTACCTTTTCTCGGAGATTCTTCTACACGCACTGACTTGTAACTTGGATTTTCTAAGGAATTTGCAACTTTAATTGAGTGATCTATAGCATAAAGCCTTTTGGGTACCAGCGGTTCTGGCGAATACTTCTTTGGTCCATGCAGGGGGCGATATAAAATGTTCCTATTTACTTTCTCTAATATCACATCTGGTGCGATGCTATTCTCACCCTTTTCGTATCGTACGGAAGATATTTCTTGAATTTCTCTGAAACAGAAATGGAAATATTTAAGTTATGTTATAATTATCAAAGTGGAAGGGATGTGGAGATATTGGCATGACAATAATGTATTGGTAGTTTTCACCAGAGTTAAAGTACTATATACTTCAATATTTAAAAAGGTATTTTAAATACCTAAAAGCACTGAAATAATCACGAAAGATGCACGCTACTTGCATACCGCTTGCTTACCGCACTAAAATTTTGGTGTAATCAATGAACATTTGTTGGAATTATTTACAGATAAACTAATAGCTTTCGAAGCACTTGTTTGTTAGTTTAGACGACAGTGGCTATATTCACTTTTATTATTCGAAATAGATTATCTGAAGATGTCTGACTGCCGAGTAAATTACGTTTTAAGGTCTTTAATATTCTAATTTTCTTAACAAATATGCCAGATAACAATCTGGAGTATTGTTAAAATCGAACAAAAACATACCAAAAAACACAATTTCTCCTTGATATATAAAGTATCTTGTTTTTATTGTTATAATTTTTTTTACGTGAAAAATCTCTGCATGATCTAATACATGGCTTGATTTAATTCCTTGAATTTACTTTTTAAAAGCCACTTAAAAAATACATATACACTCTACTCAATTAATGATTATTGTGGGTAAAACCTAATGATAAAACCAATTGGTGTTTTATCTCTACTTAGTAATGAAGTATTTTCAAGGGAATTATCTAAATTTAATGGAAAATCATTAATTTATTTTTTATCCGTTTTTAGGATTTATTGCATCCTTTCCAAAGATAATTATAATAAACGCTTTGGAATTAATACCGACTTAAGCGTTACAAGGTATCAGATGGCTTCTGGTTTCGTTTCGACTTACCGTAGTGAATACAAACGACTCTTATATTAGTTCATTGAGAAAGCGTAAATATAGTTTTTTTTTTACATTCATCGCCTTTAACGTAAAGAAAGAATGTATCACTTGTGAACCACTAGTCGTCATTTCAGTGAACGAATAGCAATCAAATATCGCACGGAAATCATACACATATGCCCAAACGTTCATTCGAGAAGCCCAGACATGTAGTCAATTTGAATATACAGATTTGGCAAATGTAGTTTTATATATGGGTTCTGAGATAAATCAGCGCAAGAAAGAAATCACATAAATTAGTTAAAAGAAAGACGTATCTATACACACTACAATACATAGGTGGTTAGAAGTGATAGGTACCGATGCCCTACGTTGACGACAAGTTGATAAAAAATTCACGAAGTGTACAATGTGTTGGGAACAGTACATCCGTATTTCTTTTCCTAATTTCTCTGTTTTCTTTCTTGCTCTCGTTTATCACAAGATCTATAAAACCACATTTGTCGAATCTGTATAATACTCAGTCGACAACTATTCAAAGCGTTAACGCGTATCGGTACGTGTGCCTTACCTCTATCGGTAATTATTCAGAAGATACCGCCTGTATGTTACGTTCTCATACAGACTTTACATATATATAAATTATTTTCTGCCTTGGTCAATCCTAGTATAGCTTAAATGCTTAAATATCATGTATACAAACTGCAAGAATTATCCAAGAAGAACTATACTAAAAATTCAGTGTATTAATGTTTGAAAATGTTGTAAGTCACTGTTGAAATTTAGAGAATCTGGGTAAAGTCATTTCTTCAGCGGGACATAGACCTATTGTCTATGACGGGAATAATTAATAATTTATTAATTAAAGGTTTATTTAAGAAAGGAACTATTTAATCATCACCATCACGAGCATCATGATGACTATCAAGAAATTTTAAAAAATCCTGCATTATGAAAGTTCAGATTAATTACTATATATTTGTTTGTCTGCAAAAGCAACTTCTCTAATGTGCAGATCCTAATATTGTTTGTAATACATCAACTCCATTGGAATATATTGGCAATGGTAAGGTTTGATGACCATGTTTTTTGAGCAATTAGTTTGTGGTATATCTTGGAATTTGATTATCCGTATACATAAATGTGGAGGTTCAATTTTCAAGGTATTTTGCAAAAATAATACACCTTTATTACAGATAATACACCATTATTCCAGAAACTATGGTATGGGACATTATCAGGCTCATTTTTGAAAGTTCAAGAAGATTTGGTGTTACTTTTTTCCATTTTTTGGAAGAACTTTGGTCCATTTTAGTTCGCAGCTTGACTTCGTGGAGAAGTAAAATGAATTAGACTTTTTTTATAGCTTCTCACACTGTCATCTTAACCTATACAAACGACTCTAATTAAACTTTAAAATCATCAATTCATGCATTCACGTTATAGTCCAGCCACTTTGCTATCTCTTCTCACAATCAATTTCTTTTGGCATATTTCCCAGTAACTTAAAACTTGGGCATGTTACGCCACTGTATAAAAAAGGCGATGGGGAACTTGTAGAAAATTACAGAGCAATAACACAAAACTCATTCATATCGAAACTTTTTGAAAAAATAGTTCATGCTAGAGTTTATGATTATGTAACATCCTTCAATCTGCTAAATAAAAATCAGCACGGCTTCAGGCCAAAACACTCAACGATGACGGCCGCTTATGAGTACGTCCAATTTATTTATGAATCATTAGACAACAATAAATATGTTACTAGCATCTTATTTGATTTAACTAGAGCATTTGATTCAGTAAATCACGGTTTTCTTCTGAAAAAAATCGAATCTCTAGGAATTCGAGGCAATATTAATAAATGGATAGAATCTTTCATCAGTGATAGGAAAATTGTTGTTAAAATAGGCAATAATTTTTCCTATGAGAAAGACGTTAATATCGGTTTACCACAAGGCGCGGTTCTCTCCCCTTTAATGTTCCTTATATTTATAAATGACTTGAAATTAAATCATTACAAAAATATTAAATTGGTTTTATACGCGGATGACGTCACAATCGGAGTCACAGCTGATTCCCCCGAAGAATTAAATACAGCGGCAAATGATCTATTAGCCGAATTCGCATCATGGTGTGAACGTAACAAATTAGTTCTAAACGTAAGTAAAACAACTTACATACAATTCTACAAAAGACGCGAACCACCTACCTTAAATCTAGAAAGGAATAAAAGTATTGTTCCACGATCAAGTAGGTATGGCGGTACTTGAGGCGGTGATCCGCCCCCCAAAATGGGGCCCCCGTAGGGCTCCGCCCCCGGCCCCTTTTCTAGTGGGGCCCCCATTTAACTCAAGGCCCCTTTTCCAGTGGGGCCAACATAACCTCACTCTGCGTCATTCTCGAGGCCCCATTTAACTCAAGGCCCCTTTTCCAGTGGGGCCAACATAACCTCACTCTGCGTCATTCTCGAGGCCCCATTTAACTCAAGGCCCCTTTTCCAGTGGGGCCAACATAACCTCACTCTGCGTCATTCTCGAGGCCCCATTTAACTCAAGGCCCCTTTTCCAGTGGGGCCAACATAATTTCACTCTGCGTCATTCTCGAGGCCCCATTTAACTCGAGGTCCCTTTTCCAATGGGTCAAGATAACCTTCACTTTCATCACCTCATTTTTCTCATACAACCAGTGCCATCTATCAATCATTCCTTAAAACTCTGAATACTTATAATTTCTTATAGAGGGCGGTCACGTGATAATATTTATTTTTTGTTAATTAATTTTTAATTTAAATTCTGTTTATTTATAATTTCCTATATAGAAGTCATATGATAATATTTATTTATCATTAACTGTTATTGAATACCCAACCACGCGCCTCTGGATGAATCAGTAATTATATTCTTAGATATACGTACTAGTATTACACTTTATACAGCTAATATATGGTCACATCATAAATTTATATTTTTATTGTAATTATTTTTATGAAAAAATCCAGCCACCGTCTAGGATTCGAACCACCGATCTCCGGTTTGAAAGCACAATGCTCAACACACTGGGCTATCGAGGTACCTGACTTCAAGTTGATTAATACTGGTATACATGAATCAATGCATGACGTCACACACAAAGAAAAGCATGCGCATTGAAGGTCTACTGTATTAGCGAAATCTATTTCAATTTCCTGAAATGTAATATTCATATTTATTTATTATTAATATTAATTTTTATTTTAAACTCCTTAAAAACTTTTGAAAACTCATAATTTCCTATATAGGAGTCACGTTATAATAGTTATTTACCATTAATTATTTTTATTTAAAAAAAAAAAAATTCAGCTGTGACCGTGGATAGATCCTGCAAACTCTTGACTGTAAGTCCGAAGCGTTCACCACTAATCCACTATAGTACATACTAAATGAATGCATAATTGTTGATACCTTTCAAGCTGAGGTTATAATTAGATACATTTACAATATTTTTTACCAATTCTTCGAAATTACCTACTTAACATAAAATAACGGACTTTAGTTGTCGACAGAGAATATTTATTAAATATAATTAGCCATTTCTATAGCTATTCTATTACTTTTTATGGGAATTATTTTTTCAATTATTTATTGAAAAGTTTTTCGTCTCTTAATAATTTTGACTTTAACTAACAGACTCCAAAAATTCAAAATCTATATAATTCGTTATTCTAAATTTCAACAGTAATCACCTCATCATCAGGGGAATAGAAAAATGAATTCCTGATATGAAAACTTTTACATGTGACGTCATCCTCATTATATATTTTCCTTAAAACTAGGGAACCGTCGTGTATTTTAAAATCTATAAAGGCTTTTGACTGGTTCCTCTTGAAGAGTCACCCCTTGTAGACACCACAACTCTGTATCTAACTATCTTCCCGATCGATTTTTTTTTGTCTTAACATGACTCATAGTTTTAACTTATACAAACTAAAAATTATGTAGATAAAAAGTTATTCTAAATTTCAACAATAATTACCTCATCATCAGGGGAATAGAAAAATGTCCTGATTCCTTATATAAAAACTTTTACAGGTAACGTCATGCCTCATTATATATTTTCCTTTAAACTAGGGAACCGTCTATTTTAAAAAATCTATAAAAGATTTTTGATTGGTTTCTCTTGAAGAGTCACCCTTGGTAGAGGCCACAACTCTGCATCTAATGTTCTTCTGTTCGAATTTGTTTATCTTAACATGACTCGTAGTTTTAACTTATACAGACTAAAAATTATGTTGATAAAGTGTTATATTTATATTTAATCACCTAATAATGCCTAAATATCGAAACCACATTCACATATATAAAATTTTATTTCCCTCGAGTTAATGGCATTGGATATCAATGAAATTTTGGAAATGAACCTAACGATGCCTACTGTATTAGCGAAATCTATTAAATCATGCATAGCTTTAATATTTCAACTTTATGACGTCAGATTGATCTAAGATTTTACGTAGGTCTTTTTTAGAGTTGAATACAATCGTTTGCCGTAATATGTCAAAAAAGGGCCTTACCTAAAACTTTGTCCGTTTTTAATGAATCAAAAACTAAAATTCATTTAAAAAATAAGTGAACAGAATCACAAGAGGCAATATTTTCGACAAGCCAATAAATAAAAAGTTATAGACCATGAAATATTTATTTATTTATTTATAGTAAGAAGTTTTAGTTCTATCGTTGGGGTGTTCAGACGTGCAATTACAGGCGGTTCTATGGCCCTTTCAAGTGTTTAATTACCGATAGTAAATATAAAGTGCAAAAGATATAGTCAAGTATCCATAAGTGGGTGCCATGTGTTTATGTTTGTAAAATCCTCTGAACGTATTCAATAATTTTAAAAGAAAAAGTGACTCTAAAATATCGTGTTGTGCTAATGTTTATGAACTAAGAGATAAACTGCCTATAAGTTTCCATTCGGATAAAATATAACATTTTAAACTAACCTGCATCTCTCACCGAGTACATTATGCCTGTCACCAATGATGAATTAATGCAGATTTTAAATACTATTATTGAACAAAATACAGCAATAACAAATCAAAATAAGGAAATTAAATTAGAAATAGAAGAGATAAATAGAAATTTAAAATCTGATCTAGAAATTGCGTATACAAAAATTGAGGCATTGGAACAGGAAAATTTACTTTTAAATGAGAGAATAACACAGATAGAAAACAATTTGAGGAAGAAAAAACATTGTACTATATGGCGTAGAAGAAAAACCACAGGAAAATTTAACAAACGAAATTTTAAGAATAGCAAATCAAACATTAAGAGTTGAAGTAAACAATTCGGATATAAGCAACACTTTTAGACTTGGATCAAAAAGTGAAATAAATAATCGAAGACCAGTGTTAATTGAATTTGGCACGTATGTAAAAAAAAGCTGACTTCATTAAAAAAAAAACGCAATAAAATTTGAAATCAACAGGATTGGCAATTGCGGAAGACCTAACCCCAAAAGAACGAGCAGTAAGAAGAGAATTACTAGTCTACTTGAAGCAAGCCAGAGCCAGAAATTATTTAGCCAAAATAAAAAATAATAAACTAATAATAAACGAAGAATCATATACATTAGAAGATCTAAAGCAACATAAATTACATTTTCAAGAAATAATAGATGCCAGTACATCCGTAACCGAAATAACAAACAAAGAAATCACACAGGATACGTTAAGGGTAGAAAAAACATTAGAAAAATAACGAAGACACACAACAATTAGACGAATTGCCTCAGAAAAAACAGAATCAATCTACTACAGGTAAAAATAACAAAAAAATAATAACTCCTCTTACTCGTCAATCTATAACAACAAGAAGTACCTACAAAAAAATTGGGTTATATGTATGTATATGTGTATATATGAATACATATGTATATATATATATGTATATATATATGCAAATTATTGTAAAACATATATGTGTATGCATTAAGTATAATCTTTAATTTTAACTTAAATTGTGTACTATTCCCTTTTCTTTACAATAAAATGGATGCATATATTAGAGAATTTTTAAAATAAAAAAAAATTGAAACTAAGATAGCTACCAATATGATAGAATGTAAACAAATTTTTGATGAGAACAAAGGTAGTTTTGATATTTATCATAACAATATAAGAAGTTTAGCTAAGAATCTAGATGAATTAAAGATAATATTAAGTGATTTTGCAAATCAGTTTAGTGTTATTATACTTACAGAAACTCATAAATTATCAGATTTTACCACATTACATATACCAGAATATGATGTAATTTATAATGAAGGTGATCTGAACCAAAATGATGGCACAGTAATTTATATAAAACACTCATTGAACTATTCATACGATGTAATAAACTTTGACAAAATTAAAGTAATCAGTTTAAACATTTTGAGCGAAAGAAGAACTATTCATATTACAGCAATTTATCGATCACCTTCAACCTGTCCATATATCTTTAACAAAAAATTAGAAAATTACCTGAGTCAAATGAACCAAAACAAATTTGATATAGATATGTTAATAGGTGATATAAATATAAATACTTTTAACCATGCTGATTATTGTGATGAATATTTGAATATTCTCAGCGAATGGGGCTTTGTGTCGGCAATTAATAATTATACAAGGGTCTGTGGTAATAGTCGAACATGTATTGACCATTTGTTTTTAAGGACAGAAATGAACGATGCAAATTTTACACCCGTTATTTTTCAAACTAACGTCACTGACCATTATGCAACACTTCTACGTATAAATAATTTATGTGAAATCGAAACAAAAAACAAAAGTGAGAAGTTTAGGTATTATTTAAAATAAAGAGTCTCTAAAAAAATATGCTTGAAAATGAGTCTTGGAATTTCATCTATAATATGGAAGACGTTGATGCTTCAACAAACTCTTTTGTTAATTACTTACGAGAAAAAATAAATGAGTGTACTAATAGACAGAAAATAAAAAGAAATGAAGTTAAAAAGAAGGGAATGGATTACCACAGGCCTAATAAATTCAATGAATACAAAAAACACTCTACATAAAAAAGTACAAAAATTTCCAGATAATAAAATTCTTGTCAATGAATACAAAATATATAGAAATAAACTTAATGGTCTCATAAAAAACGCCAAGATTAATTATTATAAGTCGGTACTTGAACGTAACAAAAATTGTCCAAATAAGCTATGGAACTGTGTTAAAAATATAAATAGAAAGGAGGTGAATAAAAAATGAAATAAAGCAGATTAAATTACCCGAAGGTCAGATTACAACCAATAATCTAGAAATGGCTGAGAACTTTAATACATTTTATTGCGAAGTAGGAAATAAAAAATGCCGAACAAATTACTGTAGACCAGAATTTAACATTTCCTATACAACAAACTTGCAATTCATTTTTTCTTACGGACACAAATACAAGTGAAACAATAGAAGTCATTAACAGTTTAAAACCGGAAAGGCACCAGGAATCGATGGACTAACTTCAGAATTAATAAAAGAAATAGCTGATTATATTTCGGCACCAATAACTTTTTTAATGAACCTCTCCATGAAGACAGGTATTTTTCCCGATATATTTAAAAAAAAGCTCTTATTAAACCACTATATAAAAAAAAAGGCGCTAAAACAGATGTGTCAAATTATAGACCAATTTCATTAATCAGTACTTTGGCAAAAATATATGAAAAAAATATTAAAAACTAGAATTGCGTCATACTTACAAAAATATGACATACTTTCAAAAAATCAATTTGGCTTCAGAGAACATATGTCAACTGAGGATGCGATGGCTAATTTGACAGCGAAAATATACAAATCTTTAGATGAAGGCAAAAAATCCTTATGCATATTTGTCGACTTAGCCAAAGCATTTGATACTGTAAGCCATAATAAACTATTGGACGTATTGGAAAAATATTGAATTTCGTGGACTTTCATTGAAACTTATGGAACGTTATTTGAACAATAGAAAACAGTGCGTGAGTGTCAATAATGCTATTAGTTCTGAACAAATCATTAAATATGGCGTACCTCAAGGTACAGTTTTAGGCCCAATATTATTCAACATTTACATTAATGATCTGTTTAAAAGTTCCTACTACTGGTGAAATAACCTGTTTCGCAGACGACAGTGCAATATGCTACGAAGATAAGAATTGGTCACTGTTAAAAAATAAAGTTGAGAAAGATTTTAAAAAATATTATAAACTGGTTTAACAGTAGACTACTAACCATAAATTTTACAAAAACATTCTTTATGCCTTTTTGGATGCTATGCAGATTCACTACCAAACTTCACCTCACTTTACTACAAACTAAATAATACAAATATACAAATAAAAAGTGTAAATAATATTAAATATCTAGGTATAATAATAGATTCACATTTAAGATGGAACTATCACATAGATCATATCGTAAAAAAATTAGATGCGTGCTAAACAGATTCAAACTATATAAAGAAATTTTTGACATAAATCAATTAAAAATTCTATACTTTGCTCTAGTACAAACACATATAACATATGGAATTACGGCATGGGGTGGGGTATCCAACATTTATTTGAAAAAGTTAGAGTGTATCCAAAAATGGATTTTAAAAATAATATATGAATAAAGCATTTCCTATCCTACTGATATGCTCTTCAAAGAAACACAAATATTTGATACGAGACAGTTATTTTTTCAAAAAATAATTCTCCTTCAATTCAAACAAAAGATTAATGTTTCTCGTGTCCAACATAATTACGAAACAAGAAATAAGGCCAAATCGGCAATTGTACCAAAAAAAAAAAAAAAAAAGTAAAAACAATTGGTCAGAGATGTTTTACTTACCTCAGTCCCATATTTTATACAGAAATTCCGACTACCCTAAAGAGAATATATTCTATTGGGTTATTAAAAAAGAAATTAAAAACCTGGCTTACTGAGACACCAAGGTTAAAAAGTGCATCAAATTATTGACAGAAAAAATAATTATCTCATCTAGACTCTTATGATATATTTTTATAATTAAAATAATAAATAAATAATTAAAATAATGTGAACATGTAAATACCAAAACTAGAATAATAAAAAAAAACCTATATATTGTGTATTTTTATATATGTATCTATTTGTCATTATTATGTATGTGTGCACATCCTTACATATAGAACTAGAACTAGAAATCATTACTATCTAAAAAATAAAAAAATATTTGTTTCATTGTCTTACCCACGATCAAGGATTACCTTCTGTGGGTTTGCCATTTATTTTCCCAGATATTTATATAAAAATTTTGTATCTTTGCGTACTGTCATAAAACCAATTAGCGACTTATTTGTATTGATTATTCTTGTTATTATTATTATTTATATTATATTATACATTTTATGGTATGTATTGTTAATTATTATATAAACTCTTGAATTGTTATATTTTAGACACATAATATATAGATTTCTTTAATTTCACTAATGAATAATGTTTTATAATATAATATGGAAGTATTCTGTAAACTATATATTTTTTTGGTAAATAAATTATTATTATTATTATTATTATTATTATTATTATTATTATTATAGCAAGTACAACATATATCAATACATCTAAATTCACTATTAACTAAACACATTAATTTTAAAATCATTCTGCTTATATTTCTGGTTGCTTAGTTTTGAAAACAGAAACCTTGGGCGGACTTTATATTTAAAAAAAATTATTCATAATTATTTTAAAAAATCAGAGAAAATACGCTTCAATACCCCTACATTACGTTAGTTATGGATTTGATATTTTAATTTTTTAAAACAAAACCATATCCTTACTACAATATTGAACTTACACTCTATCCACTGAGATTTTTATCCATCCTTTTTGCGCTATACTACATGTTCACATTGCTACACAAAGTTTGTATTATTGAATCCTAATTAACTACATTACCTCAACTATTTTCATCATATAGTTATAATGATTCATACTACCAAAAGTCTTCATCTATATTTTTGTTTACAAAGACATACGAAATAACTGCGTTTAAGAAACGTATATTAACCTTCTCTTATTCCACATATCCAATGAATTATTAACAATAGCGTATGTATTAATTTTCTTTACGACATATAAGTATTATTACAAAATAATACCAAATATACAATGTCATGTTGGGTTTGCAAGTGCAATAAACTGCTGACTTTACAAGCTGAATAAAGGATAGGATCTACAAGTAGGATAAACTGCTGACTTTACAAGTCCAATGAGCTCTTTTGTTTTACAAATTTAATAAAATACATGATGTACAAATGCAATAAACTGCTGACTTTGTAATTGTGGTCGGATACATATGGTACGAAATTCTGCATTAATTAAACTCAACAAAGTATTAACTTAATACATAACACATAATTTACCGTAACAAAATTATATTCGGCAGGATAACATATTTTATTAGTGTCGTTTTCATATTCCATATATTGTACTACAATAAGAATATATTTTAAGAGGAATTTAAAATATATTAGTATAGAGGAAAGTGTGAATATGACTAGAAAGTTTGTAGATAAGTCTGTAATAAAACGCTGTAAATATAGTAACAAAAATTTATTTAATAATTCCCATTTCTCGTAAAGTATTTACATAAACATCATATTTCATGCCTAGACGTCTGTTCATCCTTATCGCTTCAACCAAGTCATCGGGCTCAGTGTTTGAATCCCAATTTAATACTTCTTCATTCTTCATTCTCTTAAAAGTTTTTTGATAATTATCAGAAAAACTATGCTTGGAACGTTTAACAATCTGTTGCTCTGACGTCAAATCTACTGCAGACGGCGCCGCCACTGAGTTTTCTAATTCTTCGTTTGTTTGTATTTTATATTCAGCAGGAGATGTATATTTTCCTCTAAGTAACGTTATCACTTGTCTATGTTGATTTTTCCTTTGATCTTCAATTGTCTGAGATGGTCTACTAATGCTCTTCAAGGTCACCACTTTGTTATTGGATGGGATATACGGAGCGTTGTTGTGTACTCTTTGTAAGTGATTTTTTAAGTTATCCTGGCGTTTAAATGTTTTATTACAAAAATCACACTGAAAGGATTTGTTTTTATGGATATTGGCGTGGCGGCTTAAACCACTAAACCAAGTGAATGTTGCATTACAAACATTACATGTATACATGTTTACTATTTCGCTGTATGACATCAAATAAAATAACTGCTATGTTACTTCTATTTATCCTTATTTACCCTTATTTACCCTTATTTATCCTTATTTACCCTCATTTATCCTTATTTACCCTTATTTTATCCTTATTTACCCTTATTTTATCCGTACTTACCCTCGTTTTACCCTTATTCCCCCTTAATTACCCTGATTTACCTTTAATTACCCTCGTTTTATCCTTATTTATCGTTGTTTTACCCTTATTTACCCTTAATTACCCTCATTTACCCTTGTTTTATCCTTAATTACCCTTGTTTTAGCGCTAAAACAAGGGTAATTAAGGATAAAACAAGGGTAAATGAGGGTAATTAAGGGTAAATAAGGGTAAAACAAGGATAAATAAGGGTAAAACGAGGGTAATTAAAGGTAAATCAGGGTAATTAAGGGGGAATAAGGGTAAAACGAGGGTAAGTACGGATAAAATAAGGGTAAATAAGGATAAAATAAGGGTAAATAAGGATAAATGAGGGTAAATAAGGATAAATAAGGGTAAATAAGGCTAAATAAGGGTAAATAAGGATAAATAGGAGTAACATAGCAGTTATTTTATTTGATGTCATACAGCGAAATAGTAAACATGTATACATGTAATGTTTGTAATGCAACATTCACTTGGTTTAGTGGTTTAAGCCGCCACGCCAATATCCATAAAAACAAATCCTTTCAGTGTGATTTTTGTAATAAAACATTTAAACGCCAGGATAACTTAAAAAATCACTTACAAAGAGTACACAACAACGCTCCGTATATCCCATCCAATAACAAAGTGGTGACCTTGAAGAGCATTAGTAGACCATCTCAGACAATTGAAGATCAAAGGAAAAATCAACATAGACAAGTGATAACGTTACTTAGAGGAAAATATACATCTCCTGCTGAATATAAAATACAAACAAACGAAGAATTAGAAAACTCAGTGGCGGCGCCGTCTGCAGTAGATTTGACGTCAGAGCAACAGATTGTTAAACGTTCCAAGCATAGTTTTTCTGATAATTATCAAAAAACTTTTAAGAGAATGAAGAATGAAGAAGTATTAAATTGGGATTCAAACACTGAGCCCGATGACTTGGTTGAAGCGATAAGGATGAACAGACGTCTAGGCATGAAATATGATGTTTATGTAAATACTTTACGAGAAATGGGAATTATTAAATAAATTTTTGTTACTATATTTACAGCGTTTTATTACAGACTTATCTACAAACTTTCTAGTCATATTCACACTTTCCTCTATACTAATATATTTTAAATTCCTCTTAAAATATATTCTTATTGTAGTACAATATATGGAATATGAAAACGACACTAATAAAATATGTTATCCTGCCGAATATAATTTTGTTACGGTAAATTATGTGTTATGTATTAAGTTAATACTTTGTTGAGTTTAATTAATGCAGAATTTCGTACCATATGTATCCGACCACAATTACAAAGTCAGCAGTTTATTGCATTTGTACATCATGTATTTTATTAAATTTGTAAAACAAAAGAGCTCATTGGACTTGTAAAGTCAGCAGTTTATCCTACTTGTAGATCCTATCCTTTATTCAGCTTGTAAAGTCAGCAGTTTATTGCACTTGCAAACCCAACATGACATTGTATATTTGGTATTATTTTGTAATAATACTTATATGTCGTAAAGAAAATTAATACATACGCTATTGTTAATAATTCATTGGATATGTGGAATAAGAGAAGGTTAATATACGTTTCTTAAACGCAGTTATTTCGTATGTCTTTGTAAACAAAAATATAGATGAAGACTTTTGGTAGTATGAATCATTATAACTATATGATGAAAATAGTTGAGGTAATGTAGTTAATTAGGATTCAATAATACAAACTTTGTGTAGCAATGTGAACATGTAGTATAGCGCAAAAAGGATGGATAAAAATCTCAGTGGATAGAGTGTAAGTTCAATATTGTAGTAAGGATATGGTTTTGTTTTAAAAAATTAAAATATCAAATCCATAACTAACGTAATGTAGGGGTATTGAAGCGTATTTTCTCTGATTTTTTAAAATAATTATGAATAATTTTTTTTTAAATATAAAGTCCGCCCAAGGTTTCTGTTTTCAAAACTAAGCAACCAGAAATATAAGCAGAATGATTTTAAAATTAATGTGTTTAGTTAATAGTGAATTTAGATGTATTGATATATGTTGTACTTGCTATAATAATAATAATAATAATAATAATAATAATAATAATAATAATTTATTTACCAAAAAAATATATAGTTTACAGAATACTTCCATATTATATTATAAAACATTATTCATTAGTGAAATTAAAGAAATCTATATATTATGTGTCTAAAATATAACAATTCAAGAGTTTATATAATAATTAACAATACATACCATAAAATGTATAATATAATATAAATAATAATAATAACAAGAATAATCAATACAAATAAGTCGCTAATTGGTTTTATGACAGTACGCAAAGATACAAAATTTTTATATAAATATCTGGGAAAATAAATGGCAAACCCACAGAAGGTAATCCTTGATCGTGGGTAAGACAATGAAACAAATATTTTTTTATTTTTTAGATAGTAATGATTTCTAGTTCTAGTTCTATATGTAAGGATGTGCACACATACATAATAATGACAAATAGATACATATATAAAAATACACAATATATAGGTTTTTTTTTATTATTCTAGTTTTGGTATTTACATGTTCACATTATTTTAATTATTTATTTATTATTTTAATTATAAAAATATATCATAAGAGTCTAGATGAGATAATTATTTTTTCTGTCAATAATTTGATGCACTTTTTAACCTTGGTGTCTCAGTAAGCCAGGTTTTTAATTTCTTTTTTAATAACCCAATAGAATATATTCTCTTTAGGGTAGTCGGAATTTCTGTATAAAATATGGGACTGAGGTAAGTAAAACATCTCTGACCAATTGTTTTTACTTTTTTTTTTTTTTTTTTTGGTACAATTGCCGATTTGGCCTTATTTCTTGTTTCGTAATTATGTTGGACACGAGAAACATTAATCTTTTGTTTGAATTGAAGGAGAATTATTTTTTGAAAAAATAACTGTCTCGTATCAAATATTTGTGTTTCTTTGAAGAGCATATCAGTAGGATAGGAAATGCTTTATTCATATATTATTTTTAAAATCCATTTTTGGATACACTCTAACTTTTTCAAATAAATGTTGGATACCCCACCCCATGCCGTAATTCCATATGTTATATGTGTTTGTACTAGAGCAAAGTATAGAATTTTTAATTGATTTATGTCAAAAATTTCTTTATATAGTTTGAATCTGTTTAGCACGCATCTAATTTTTTTACGATATGATCTATGTGATAGTTCCATCTTAAATGTGAATCTATTATTATACCTAGATATTTAATATTATTTACACTTTTTATTTGTATATTTGTATTATTTAGTTTGTAGTAAAGTGAGGTGAAGTTTGGTAGTGAATCTGCATAGCATCCAAAAAGGCATAAAGAATGTTTTTGTAAAATTTATGGTTAGTAGTCTACTGTTAAACCAGTTTATAATATTTTTTAAAATCTTTCTCAACTTTATTTTTTAACAGTGACCAATTCTTATCTTCGTAGCATATTGCACTGTCGTCTGCGAAACAGGTTATTTCACCAGTAGTAGGAACTTTTAAACAGATCATTAATGTAAATGTTGAATAATATTGGGCCTAAAACTGTACCTTGAGGTACGCCATATTTAATGATTTGTTCAGAACTAATAGCATTATTGACACTCACGCACTGTTTTCTATTGTTCAAATAACGTTCCATAAGTTTCAATGAAAGTCCACGAAATTCAATATTTTTCCAATACGTCCAATAGTTTATTATGGCTTACAGTATCAAATGCTTTGGCTAAGTCGACAAATATGCATAAGGATTTTTTGCCTTCATCTAAAGATTTGTATATTTTCGCTGTCAAATTAGCCATCGCATCCTCAGTTGACATATGTTCTCTGAAGCCAAATTGATTTTTTGAAAGTATGTCATATTTTTGTAAGTATGACGCAATTCTAGTTTTTAATATTTTTTTTCATATATTTTTGCCAAAGTACTGATTAATGAAATTGGTCTATAATTTGACACATCTGTTTTAGCGCCTTTTTTTTTATATAGTGGTTTAATAAGAGCTTTTTTTTAAATATATCGGGAAAAATACCTGTCTTCATGGAGAGGTTCATTAAAAAAGTTATTGGTGCCGAAATATAATCAGCTATTTCTTTTATTAATTCTGAAGTTAGTCCATCGATTCCTGGTGCCTTTCCGGTTTTAAACTGTTAATGACTTCTATTGTTTCACTTGTATTTGTGTCCGTAAGAAAAAATGAATTGCAAGTTTGTTGTATAGGAAATGTTAAATTCTGGTCTACAGTAATTTGTTCGGCATTTTTTTATTTCCTACTTCGCAATAAAATGTATTAAAGTTCTCAGCCATTTCTAGATTATTGGTTGTAATCTGACCTTCGGGTAATTTAATCTGCTTTATTTCATTTTTTATTCACCTCCTTTCTATTTATATTTTTAACACAGTTCCATAGCTTATTTGGACAATTTTTGTTACGTTCAAGTACCGACTTATAATAATTAATCTTGGCGTTTTTTTATGAGACCATTAAGTTTATTTCTATATATTTTGTATTCATTGACAAGAATTTTATTATCTGGAAATTTTTGTACTTTTTTATGTAGAGTGTTTTTTGTATTCATTGAATTTATTAGGCCTGTGGTAATCCATTCCCTTCTTTTTAACTTCATTTCTTTTTATTTTCTGTCTATTAGTACACTCATTTATTTTTTCTCGTAAGTAATTAACAAAAGAGTTTGTTGAAGCATCAACGTCTTCCATATTATAGATGAAATTCCAAGACTCATTTTCAAGCATATTTTTTTTAGAGACTCTTTATTTTAAATAATACCTAAACTTCTCACTTTTGTTTTTTGTTTCGATTTCACATAAATTATTTATACGTAGAAGTGTTGCATAATGGTCAGTGACGTTAGTTTGAAAAATAACGGGTGTAAAATTTGCATCGTTCATTTCTGTCCTTAAAAACAAATGGTCAATACATGTTCGACTATTACCACAGACCCTTGTATAATTATTAATTGCCGACACAAGCCCCATTCGCTGAGAATATTCAAATATTCATCACAATAATCAGCATGGTTAAAAGTATTTATATTTATATCACCTATTAACATATCTATATCAAATTTGTTTTGGTTCATTTGACTCAGGTAATTTTCTAATTTTTTGTTAAAGATATATGGACAGGTTGAAGGTGATCGATAAATTGCTGTAATAT